>CM042447.1:3800191-3875191 GCA_023631565.1 Gymnocephalus cernua | reverse complement strand
TCCAAAATCTAAGACGATATCTAGTCTCATATCACGATATTGATATAATATCGATATATTTCCCAGCCCTACCCTACCCTACACACTGTAGTTTATTTTGACTCAATCCCATACACACCGTACTGCTGCCACAAATACTCACTAGAGCACCATATTTGGATGAATCCGCCACTGAAAATAGTCCCCAACAAAATGCCCTTTTTAAGATTTATGATTCAGTATGAACCAAAGGGTTTGGGGCTGACAGTCACAGAAACAAGTGGACTAACACATTGTTGGTTTAAAGGAACATGCCGACGTATTGGGACTTTAGCTTATTCGCCGTATCCCCCAGAGTTAGATAAGTCCATACATACCCTTCTCATCTCCGTGCGTGTCGTAACTCTGTCTGACGGCCCCACCGGTAGCTTAGCCTAGCACAGATCCTGGAGGTAACCGGCTCCATCTAGCCTAGCTTAGCACAGATCCTGGAGGTAACCGGCTCCATCTAGCCTAGCTTAGCACAGATCCTGGAGGTAACCGGCTCCATCTAGCCTAGCTTAGCACGGATCCTGGAGGTAACCGGCTCCATCTAGCCTATCTTAGCACAGATCCTGGAGGTAACCGGCTCCATCTAGCCTAGCTTAGCACAGATCCTGGAGGTAACCGGCTCCATCTAGCCTAGCTTAGCACAGATCCTGGAGGTAACCGGCTCCATCTAGCCTAGCTTAGCACAGATCCTGGAGGTAACCGGCTCCATCTAGCCTAGCTTAGCACGGATCCTGGAGGTAACCGGCTCCATCTAGCCTATCTTAGCACAGATCCTGGAGGTAACCGGCTCCATCTAGCCTAGCTTAGCACAGATCCTGGAGGTAACCGGCTCCATCTAGCCTAGCTTAGCACAGATCCTGGAGGTAACTGGTTCCATCTAGCCTAGCTTAGCACAGATCTTGGAGGTAACTGGTTCCATCGACCCTAGCTTAGCACAGATCCTGGAGGTAACCGGCTCCATCTAGCCTAGCTTAGCACAGATCCTGGAGGTAACTGGTTCCATCTAGCCTACTGCTCCCAATAAGTAACAAAATAACGCCAACATGTTCCTATTTACGTGTTGTGATTTGTATAGTCACAGCGTGTACAAATAACAATGTCACATGAGAGACAGCCATCTTCTAACCGTACACATACTGGGAACTATATTCTCAGAAGGCGAAGCACTGCTACTTCTGCTACTTGGGCAGAGTGATATGCTCGCAGCACCTGAGAAGCCCCGAGCAGAGTAGCAATGCTTCGCCTTCTGAGAATATAGTTCCCAGTATGTATACCCTAATGCACTTTGTTCATATTTTATTTAAGGTAGACCATGATTCATTCATGTTGTGTACATGTTTATGTAGGATAGAGTTTTTATAGGGTGGAGTTGTGGCTTATTGGAGGTGTTTTATATAGTTCAGTACAGTATGGAGAGTTCAGCATTTAGCATTCAGCGTTACATATTGCAATTCTGTCCGTTTGTCTGTCGTCAGGCTGAAGCGTTTCGCTTTTTTGTTGTTGTAAATCAAAGGTTTCATGGTTGTGACAGATTGGTTTTGCCAGCCAGCTTTATATAGCAATTTAAACATCACACACACACACACACACACACACACACACACACACACACACACACACACACACACACACACACACACACACACACACACACACACACACACACACACACATAGTGAATAATGGGAGTGCGGCAGAACTGTCAGGAAAACAAGAATATAAAGAGAAACGATCAAGAATCACAGAGCTGAACACACTAACTGTCTCTCTGACAAACTGTCTCCCCACACAGATCTGTCTTTCTGTCTCATCTCTTACTTTCACCCGCCCCCCTCTCTTTCTTCTGTCTTCTAGCAGGTTACAGACCAGAAAAACCTTTGCGCCGCTGAAATATTTTGGTCCGTCACATAATTGTCAGGGCGGCAAATGAACTACTCTACTACTTTTAAATGCAAATACACTGTACAAGATGTGCAGCAGAATTAACAGTTATGATATTTGGGTTGATCTCTATAATTAGGGTTGACCTCTTTTCAGAACAATATTTGGAATCAGTGATTTTAGTCGTTGTTTTCTGCAGAGAAACACTAAAGAAATCTGATTATACTTCAGTCTAAAGCCCTAGAGAGTCCCATCTGTATCTGGGTTCAGCTCCGCAAGCCTTTTATCCCTGGTCCAACTGGTCTAAGCCCTTGTCCAATTGGTCCAGAACTCCACAGCCAGGCTCTTACCCAGGTTCACCTTGTCCAGACCTCTGCAGCTAGGCTCTTACCCTGGTCAATTCAATTCAATTATTTATTTATTAATTTTATTTATAGTATCAAATCATAACAGGAGTTATCTCAGGACACTTTACAGATAGATTAGGTCTAGAGCACACTCTATAATTTACAAAGACCCAACAATTCCAGGAATTCCCCCGAGGAAAAACTCCCTTTTAGGAAGAAATCTCAGACAGACCCAGGCTCTTGGTAGGCGGTGTCTGACGGTGCCAGTTGGGGGTGCGATGAACAATGGCAATAACAGTCACAGTAAAGGTAATGAAACAGTGACTAGAAATAGTGGTTGTAGTAGCGTAGCAGGGAGCAGCACGGCATAGCAGGGAATTGCAGCAGAACCACGGCAACAGCTGGAACCATGATTTTGGTGCCCCCGTAAATCCCGGGGTTTCATCCTGGGTGAAAAGAAACATAAGGACTCCAGGGAGCAAGCTCCCCAGAACTAGGTTCTGAGTCCAAAACTCAGAAACAAGCCTATTAGTCTGGGTCCAGCTGGTTTAGAACTGTACATTGAGGCTTTAACCCCCCCCCCCCCCCATCCAACTGGTCCAGATGCTGTGGCTATTATCTTAGCCAAAGCCTTGGCAAATAGCCCGGCTGTGGAATTGGATATGGCCTAAGACTCTGCATTGAGCCTCGTAGCCTGGATCCAACTGGTCAAAAACTCTGCAGCAGGCCGCTTAGTCTGGACAAAATACCAAAGCTATGTTCAAGTGATCCAAAACTCCGAAACAGCCTCCTTAGCCTTCACCCAACTGGTTTAGAACTCAGCAACAAGGCTCTTATCCTGCATCCAACTGGCCTAGAGCTCTTTAAAAAGGGTCTTATTCAGAACTCTGCAAGAAGTCTCAATACCACTCATATGGATCCAATTGGTTCAGAAGGTATCCAGATGCAGAAGGGTTTTCATCCTGGATCTACCTGATAAGAAGAAGTGTCAAGCAAGACTCTTAACCTAGGTCCAACTAGTGCAGATCTTTGTGGCAAGGCGTTAAGCCTGTATCCAACTGGTCTACATCTCTTTAGACCTGCAGTGCATCACATAGCCCTTAAATGGCCTCCTTGACTCCTCCATTTGCCTCCATTCCTAGTCCCTCCCAACGAGGAGGCACGGGAGAGACGCGAGGAAATCATGGGAGGAGAGAGGCAACAAGCAAATGTGTTTAAGAGGGATGAGACGTCCTTTCCTCTGAAGCGTAACATGAATTTGTCAGCTGTATGGGCAGAGTTAGCAACTCCTTCAGCTGCCTGGCTTCCGGGAAGGCTGCTCTCGTGTATCCTTGCCTATAGCTCCTCGATGCTCGGTCCTCGGGGTAGAAATACAAGCTTTGAGACGGCATTCACCGAGGAGGGACAGAACAACTTCTGGTTCAGCCGAGGATCGAGGAGCTATCAAATAAGGCTATGAGATGCAGCCATAGTCTTACACCAGGTCCAAGTAGTCCAGATGCAGTGACGTAAGCCCTAATCCAACTGGCCAGGAAGATGCAGGATGCAGCATAAGCTATTATCCAAATAAATGTGCCAACCTGACACTGTTAAATCCCCAACCTGCCAGTCACAGATTAATTAAGCAGGAAGTTTGAGACTTTGTTGCGACTGCTGTTCATATGTTAATTTCCAATTTAGCCAGTCAGGGTTGAAGACACTGTGAAAGTTGTTCTAGTTTCACAGATGTAAACAGTATTTATGCCAAATGACAACCAAGACTCATTTTGTGTTGGCTGTCATGGAGCTGTGAGGAGCTCCATCCAAACAAAAAGTTGAAATCAGATTCAGTCCATCTGCTGAAGAAAGGGATGAATATTTATCAGCAAGGGTCGGTCGGAGGGAGGAGAAGAAGAGGAGGATGATCAAAGGCACAGATCTGCTTTGTTCTGGGAGAGAGAGAGAGAGACAGAAAGAGAGAGGTGAAGGAAGGAACGAGTGGAGCTGTTATAACAAACAGTAGGGTTAGTCTATTCGGCTTTTTCTTGTTTTAATTCACTGCGTCATTGCATAATTCATTTGAAATTTCATGTTAGTTTAAGCATATCAGCAACTGCAATTTAATTTATAAAAATAAAGAAGCAGTCCATTACCCTGCTGTGTCACTGTAACATGTTTTCCACCAGCACTGTTTGTTCTCGCACCAGAATTTCTCCCAGGAGAAGCCCTGGAGCAAGGCGCCAGCAACACTGCTGCTACAAAGACTAATATGTAACAAGCTGCCACTTTCACACCTGCCTCATTTAGTTAATTTGAATCACACTAGAGTTAGTTTCCCCCCTTGATCGTTCGTTTGGACATGTGTAAATGCAGCACTCGGATGCTAACCTAAAGCGAACCAAACAAGCGAACCGAGACCCGCTTGATGAGGTGGTCTCGGTACGCTTTCAGTCGAACTCTGGAGCGGTTCGTTTGTGGTGGTTAGCCACTACCTCGAACCGCACAAACTATATATACTCCACAAGTCTGAGATAATGGCTCCTGTAGTCAGGTGTGCTTTGCGATCTGCGATGCGGCCGATCGTGCAAACTGTAGCCGCTTCGAATTTTTCTCTCACAGAAATAGACTGCGGTCAAGCTCGCCATCACTCGTATTTCCGTAGTCAAACCAGCCAGCCACCGCTAAAGTTGGAGACAGATGGCGGCAGAGAAGAGCGAAGTCTCGATGACCAGAGCAGACGTCACAACGTCGCTCGTGAAACAATGTCTGATTATTTAAATGAAATGAGCAGGTTTGACCATAGACCTATATATAATATGGACCCAGCTACTCCGCTGTTTTTGACGGAGACAAGTGAAGCCTATTAGAAGCACTTTTCTGGTGATAGCCGAGCGTTACTGCGCAGCTGCAAACTGAGCTTCCCGCCGTAGATGTGACGTGACCAACGTGTCTGCAAGTTGTAAGTCTTCTGGTAGCTGTGCCAAGAGGAATCTGAATCATTCCGAATCTTGCAGAGACGGAGAGCGTAGGTATATGTACGGAGATAACATAGGCACAGGCTAATTATTGATAACTAAAATGCTAGTTAGCATTAGCAATTAAACTACACAGCTAATGTAAGTCCAAACTGCCTGCGAGCTTCTCCTGTACTATATGGTAATTCCTCTACTATGCGACAGTAAGTCACGTGGTTATGACACAATCATTAGCCTATTTTTATAAAAACGTCTGCTACGGAGCCATAATGTGAGATACAAGGTAATGGAGCCTTTTATACATTGTTGTGTTTCTTTAGAAATAAACGATGGTCAAATGAGATCTTTAAATGCTTCAGATATAAAGTTATTGGTTGTCAAAGTGACGCCAAAATGAATGGCAGTCAATGGAATGCTAACGGGGGGGTGATGGCTTATTAGCATCAAAATGCCGCCATAGGAGGCTTCACTCTGAGGAGAGAAGCCTGGCCCCTTGGGTTTGACCATGGACAAACAGGACCTTCTTCCTGTATATACTTTTCTTGCTCCCGCCCCCAGACACATCCGACCAATAAGCGGAGTGAATGTTCTTGTGTGGTTTGTAATGACGCATTTTGGTACACTTGGATTTTTCTGTTTGTGAAACAAAACCCAACCAACGGGAAATCGCTCCCAAGTTTACAAACTCATCAACTTATTCGACCCAGAGCAATGTTTAATTTATCAAACACTTTTTCATGCGTGTTGTTTGACTATTAGGGGTCAAAGCAAACTGAAAATGGAAACACAGCCCTGATATTTCTCGGTGTCATGGATTATATTTATCCTTAGGTTACTTACGGACTGCACTACCCTCTAAATGGTGGAGGTTATTGAGGCTGTGTGTACCAGGGGAGCAAGGTGTGCAGGCCCTATTCAAGGCTGAGAGATACTGCCACTTCCTGTTTTGGGGGATGGGGGAGATAGGGGGGCGTCATGTTTACTTACAATACTCTGCTAATGAAGACGCTGGCTTTTGAGCACAAAATCAAAGGCTGGAAATAACCTTCACCCTCGGCCTTTCTGGGTATTACTGCTAACGTGTCACCATCATCTGCATATCGACTCATCCAGCAGACACGGGGCAACATTAACATCCCATTGAAGTCCTGTTTGCATCCAACTCATCCACTCGCTTCTCTTCTATTTTGTTTTGGGCTCCACCAACTCCCAAGAAAAACATCACAATCTTTAGCTGCTAGGTGTTTCTTTTTGTTAATTATATATGCTATTAATCTAATCGGCTTTCATTGGGAAGCAGTAGTTTCAGAGTAGTGTAAAATATGAAAATAATGCTCATATGATTTTGATATTATTTTGTGGCACTCACTGTACAGTGTAGAGTTTTCAAAGTTTATTGGATGGAGTAGTGACCCTGCCAGAAAAGTTCTCCTGGACCTAGACAATCCAATGTGTGTGTGTGTTTCTGCTCAGCATTCATCTCTGGTATTTTCTTGGCTTTTACTGAATCTTATCGAGAGACCTCCTTCCATTCCTCCATCCCTCCGTCTCTCCATTTCCTGACTCATCATCATTCCTCCTGATGTCTGACTTTTCTCTCCAGAATCCTCCGCCTCAGCAGTCTTTCGGGTTCAGCTTTGCATCGTTTCCGTTTTAGGCTTCCCCCCTCTGCAGTTTACGAACCCCACCCACGATGCATGCGTGTAACCACAGCAACAGCAGAACATTAGCAACTTCCTCCGGCAGAAATGGCTGACACACTGTAGGCTGTTTTTAATGTTTTAATGAGACTGAAACAGGATGAGAGATGACAGAACAGCTAATGAAGACAAAGTGTGTTGTAGAAACCACAGAAGGCGTCATTTTTAATTATTCCAGAAGAAGTAACAACTATAGAGGATTAGTTCTCTTCATTGAGTCTGTCACTTCGAAACTAGATGTCTCTCCAGTGTAAAATTAATTATATTTCCTATTTGTCAGGAGGCTTGAACAAACCGTACCAGCATGAAACCAATCTGATGAGAACTGAAGACTTACTGACCCACTTCTAACATTACCAGCCAGCTGGATAAAGGCCCAAATCCTTTCAAAGCAGAAGAACAAAAATCAAATGTAAACTGTCATGTTTAATGAAAGCGTAGATCAGAAGCAGTTTGTCCGATGGAAGAAAAAACAAATCAAAGAGCTGAAAATTATACAGTTTGATCAGAATGCTTCATAATTAAATGAAAAAAAAATCTTGCTAAATACTTAATATTTCCGAGTGGTATATGACTTTAAAGTGGTGAGCTGAGGTTATGACTGCGTGCAGCGACAGAAGTAAAATCCATCTGACAGAACACAGATTGAGCTGTGTGAACTTTACAGGTTGCAGGTGTAGCAGCGACCTCATCATGTGAGGACAACGTCCTTAGGCACTGTTTTATTTTCCAGAAACTGCAGTGGGTCTCCAGTGTGACTGGACCTCTGCCTCGGAGAGCTGAACCAGCTGCCTGTTGAGCCAGGCAGCGGCAGCAGTTCAGCAGCCTGCCCGCTCCCACAGGGTGGTCGGTTTGAATCCCTGTCCAGACGCACACTCAGTCTGCCAGAAAGTGGAGGAAATTAGTATGCATGTGTGGACACATTTCTAGCTTCACTACATCTACAGGCTGTATGAGCTATGGACTGTGTCCAGACATATTTTGTATTATTCAAGTTTATAGTTCGGTCCAGGGCAGGAATTCCATGGGGGCCATGAAGGCCTTGCCCGCCGTGCCCCCTCAGTTTGGCCATATGCCCCTCGAAAAGGATATGCCTTATGACTACAGTGGCCTTGATGCCCCGCCTGCACTGCCCCATCTGATTTTGCCGTTTTCTCCTCTGCCTTGTTTTCCTGTTTTGATTTTTAGACACGTGTCGTTTGTTGAGATTCTGAATTCTTATTGGGCAGCATCAAGTGAATCCCTGCCCACATAACGAGTGGTGGGTTCGATTTAAAGCCAAGGCATGAACCGCTGGAAAACCAAGACTTTCAATAGTTTGACACAAATCTAGCACCAGCAAACCAGTAGACTTAATCAAACACATCCTGATGTGCCAATGCTGCAAAGCTGTGACTGAGTGAACTTCTGCATTCTATTTGTACGTGGAAGTCGGATTTTCCGAGGTCAAAGTCGGAAACACGCCCCCTGACATCGGATTTCCGAGCTCGGACCTCGGACAACCAGCGAGTACCCCAAGCTCAAAATCCAACATGGCTGCCTTGTGCATCAACAGTAGTTAAAGCTGTAGTAACATACAGTTATAAGCACTTCTGTCTTATTTGTGTCTGACTAAATCAGTTGTACGGACAGTGTCCATCTTCTATCTGTGGACATGTTGTTACGCTGTTTGTACGCACAAAAACACAGCATAATCCTTTGGTATGAACTGGTATTGCTAACAATGGCTAACCTGGCTAGAGCTAATGAAAACAGTGACAATCTGACTTATATGCAACGCATTCAACTCATCAGAAGAGAAGCTCGACTGAGCTGAGGTGAGAATAAATTACTGAACAAATAAGACAAGAAACTCAACATGTAGAGTAGTAAAGCCAAATGTTTGTGACATTAATGTTACCCTCAAGTTAAATTCATTATTTCCGTTGACTTAAAGTGATTGTTTCATTTGATGGTCTTGCTGCCCTGGCATATATTATGAAATGCCAGGCCTGGTTCAGTCTACGGCTTATTTAGTTACTATAAGATATTAAAATCAACTAGCAAAAGTTTAATAAATTAGGAGAATAAAAAATAGGTGTTCGGGCATCTGGTAAGGATGCCCGCTGGGCGCCTACATAGGGAGGTGTTCCAGGCACGTCCAGCTGGGAGGAGGCCTCGGGGAAGACCCAGGACTAGGTGGAGGTACGTCCAGCTGGGAGGAGGCCTCGGGGAAGACCCAGGACTAGGTGGAGGGACGTCCAGCTGGGAGGAGGCCTCGGGGAAGACCCAGGACTAGGTGGAGGTACGTCCAGCTGGGAGGAGGCCTCGGGGAAGACCCAGGACCAGGTGGAGGCACGTCCAGCTGGGAGGAGGCCTCGGGGAAGACCCAGGACTAGGTGGAGGCACGTCCAGCTGGGAGGAGGCCTCAGGGAAGACCCAGGACTAGGTGGAGGGATTATATCTCCAACCTGGCCTGGGAACGCCTCGGGATCCTCCAGTCAGAGCTGGTTAATGTGGCTCGGGAAAGTAGGAAGTTTGGGGTCCCCTGCTGGAGCTGCTGGAGCTGCTGTCCCCGCGACCCGACACCGGATAAGCGGACAAAGATGGCTCGATGGATGGATGGATGGATGGATGGATGGATGGATGGAATAAAAATGATAGTGAAAGTGGTGAATGAATTGTCCAAAATATAATTTAATAAAAGGCAGAAAAGTTGGATTTGAAAGAACGGAGAACTCCATTTTAGATGGTAAAAATACACCAAGGTATTTTAAATGTTATATATTTTATATTTCCATCTGTAGTGTTGTGTGTGTAAAGCTTGGTGGAGCTATGACAAACTGCAACACACTACCATGCACCTCACAGAGCGGAGAAGAGGTCACGTCATCACATGGGATGAAAATGGGCAGATGGGAAAATGGGCAAAATAGGGCAGTGGTGGCCTAAAGGTTAGAGAAGTGAGCTTGTGACCGGGAGGTCGTCGGTTCAATCCCCACACCGACAGGATCAAATCTGGGTGAGGAAAAGTGAAAGAGCAGCTCTTGTCCCTCCCTCATTACCACCACTGAGGTGCCCTTGAGCAAGGCCCTTAACCCCCAACTGCTCCAGTGGAGCTGCTCAGTGGCCAGCTGATCAGACTGGTTGTACTGGGCAGCTTCCAGGTATGAATGGGGAACTGTGTGAATGTGATCAGGGCGTTCCTGCAAAAGAGAGTCTTACTCTCAGTGAACCTCCCCTGAATAAATAAAGGTTAAAAAAAAAAATATCGGATGACTTATGACTTGTGTGCTATTGCAGAGTTGATTGTGTAAAATGACTGCATAGACAATATAACATATAATGTTGAATTAGTGTGTCACTGTGGTATAATTTGTATTTTTTTCCCCAGTTGTAATTCTCTCTTGGATAGTAACATGAATAGTATTTTAGGCCAGACACGGCAGGCAAAAACTTAGTTTTTTGATGTACTTTTTGAGATTTTGAGCTATTTTGCATCTACAGCATGCCTTTTTTCAGACTAGTGGAAAGCGTTGAAAATACTAATTACTACACTGTTTGTATCTTAGGATATAAGTACCTTTTATTAATTGCCGTTTTTCTCAAAATGAGTATCTCCTCATACTCTGAGCAAGAAATCTTCACTTCAGTAGCCCCATACACCATACTTTGAATGTTTCATTCCTATCTATATTCTGAAGGTTTTTAAATTCATAGCCTGATTTATACATTTGATTCCTAAAAGCATGGAGAAAATAATTTTTATGGCAGTATTTTCTGATTTATGTAGTGATAAAAAAAGAGAAATTCCCTCAGTAAAAACCTTTGACGCTAATATGTCAACAAAACGAAACAGCTCATTTTAATTAGTAAGAAAATGCATAATTTGCTTATTTAAACAAAAACTTGTAATACATAAAATATTTGGCTCAATGTTATCAACTCGTATCATGGCGATATGGAACCATAAGTATACTCTAAGTCTAAAGGTATAATGTTTGCAAATTTAATGACAAAATGCTCACACTGCAGTACAACTTTTAATTCAAATAACAGCAATAGTAACACTTCCACTTTATTACAGCAGACGTGGTTTCCACTCCAGTTTAATGTGGCACACTAAATCAGCACACATCACTACCAGTGCCGACATCAATCGACAATTTCTGCGACAACTAATACTTAGTATATTAAAAACGGCTTGTTGTGACTGGATTTCTAACAGAAAGAGGCACTTCATCTGCTGCTGCCACCAACACTTACCAGTAATTAAAATACAGTCTGCTGCAGTGATAGTTGCATATAGGCGGTTGTTTGGTATGTTCATAATTAGTCCCTACTTATCTTCAAAAATAAAGTGTTTCCACAGCTTCTGCACCAGCTGCTAGTGTTTGATTATCAGCCTTATACTGCCTGCGCTTCATATAGGTTTCCATACACAGAGAGCAGCCTCTGAAAACAAACACTGGTGACTATCTGTCCCATATTAGCCCCAGTTGGCTCCGGTAACTCTAATTGTATTCTAGCCAGCATTGTTGTTGGTGTGAGAAGAGAGGTTGTTGGGTGCTTTTAAGTGGACAGACTTATGACTTTGGGCGACATCATTAAACTCGACTTGTGTGAACTGCAGGGCGAAGCAATGCAAATAGAATTACACACACACACACACACACACACACACACACACACACACACACACACACACACACGTGCGCACACGCTCACACGCTCTACTTTGCATGCAGACTTTGATTAGTTGAAGGACAATTTACTGTTGAAACACTGCCAAATATGAGTAACACACACTGTACTGAGGTATGAAAACTGTCTCTTTCCTGCTTTAATGATAGTTGAAAGTGAATTTAGAGATTTTTTTCGATCGTCTGCCATATGCTCTGCAGCTGAAGCTTTGAAGGGAATGTTGAGACTTTGAAAACGAAACACACATTTGTTCCCTAAACGTTACCCCGTTTTCATTCGAGCTGTGTCGCCAGGAAACAGCCTGGGTCCACATGCATTACTCTTGAGGACATACGTTTCACTATCAGCAAACTTCAGTGTATTCTCTACGTGCTCCCCATTTTATAAACTTCACTGTTGCTTCACTCTGACGAGGCTCTGAGGGCACCGTGAGAACAGACTCAGCAGTCCAACCAGGTGGTAGCGTGCCATATAAATGAGCGCCAAAACCACGACTGCAAGCTTTCACACCTTGGAGCCACATTGCTGGTTATCCTCCAGTGTTGCTGATGAAGATAGATAGATAGATAGATAGCACTTTATTGTCCGTAGACACAGACATTTCTCTTGCAATACAAGCTCCAACAATTACAACACAACAACCTAAAAACATAAATAGATCATTAATTAATATGAGGGGGGCCCTGCCCTACAAGTGTGGTCTTAAATAGCCATAAATATATAGATGAAAGTGGGGGGGGGAACTATCACTTCTTTGCCCTCCTGTGTTGATTCATGTCGGATCCAGACAGACGCTCTGCTGGTTTGGCATCATCAGGTGGAGACTAGTCAATATCTATGATGTTTCATTTCCGGGATGGCTCCGGTGCCGGAAGAAATTCCACCGATGTCCCTCATTTTGGCATCGGCTTTCTTTGTGTTAGCATTTCAAACTCTGGTCAAATTATGAGGACTCTGGTTAACTCCTCCTCAGATCTCTGCAGGGTAAATCCAGACAGCTAGCTAGACTATCTGTCCAATCTGAGTTTTCTGTTGCACGACTAAAACAACTTTTGAACGTACACATGTTCCACCAAAACAAGTTCCTTCCTGAGGTTATTTTGCAGAGGCACCGTGGCGCCGTCCGGCGCATAGCCCCGCCCAAGACGATTGTGATTGGTTTAAAGAAATGCCAATAAACCAGAGCACGTTTTTCTCCCATCCGAGAATGCTGTGTGGACTAGCCAGACCCTCCTCCGCAGCGCTGTTGTCTCTGAGACAACGTGAGTGTGAACCAGGACATTTTGCTTCTTGAAACACACCATCAGAAATTGTCTACGGGAGTTTATAAATCGTTTCCAAAAAAACAGAAAACTACATCAAATAATTTCTTCTTTGTGTCTTTCAGTGGTTTGGTGATCTGGTGACTCCGGTCTGGTGGGAGGACGTCTGGTTAAAAGAAGGTTTTGCTCATTTCTTTGAGTACGTCGGCACCGACTTCCTCTTTCCCAAGTGGAACATGGTGAGTAAAAAAACTCAGGTTTTATTCATATCAAACGAGGTATTCATATGTGCATCACACTCATTAATCTTCCTAGGCTTTCAACTACACCAATGTACTTTATTATATCTTTAATTTATTTGTTTCCAATCTTTTTTTTAAAACAAACCGTGTTCAGATATTCTGAACCTCAGTTGATCCTCTGTCTCTTGGCTCATAACATCCAATTCTTTAGCCTTGAGATGGTTTCAGGTGAGTCAGGATGTCAGCTCACGGCTCCAGATATGAATTAAGATTTTATTTTAGAGTTAAACATTTAAACGTCTCCAGAAATCAAATACAACACAGGTAGAAAACAGAAAAATCTGATTTAAGATAAGATATTTTGGAAGAGATCAAAACAAACTGTGGATATTAAATCAAATGATCTCAATCAATCAGCATGTACAGTATTTATGTAGTGCTCTACAGCAGCCAGCAGGTATCCAACGTGCTTCACATCAAGGACCTAGAATTAACCCTCGGAGGTCTAAGGGCATTTTCACATATCTTCTTAAATTTTCTTTCTGTATGGTGACGGCCCCAAAATTGTTCCAGAGCAATGTATAAAGAGATAATTTGGCCCTAAAGCGGAAATATTTCTCAAATCTCTTGTGAAAACATACCTACACTCAATTTCTTTTGGTGCTTGAAATGAGTTTACAAAAGTTCACAAAAGTACCATAATATATGATACAATAGTAAATACATTTTTGTAATATTGCTTTTTGAGTAGGAGTGTTGTCGAACATCGCTTGGCCTCGCCGGTGCGTCTTTTCTCCTCGGAGGGTTTAACAACATAACATACAATAAAACGAATAAAAGAAGAAGTGGACCATCTCTCTGTGGACAGGTTTTTATTGGTGACGTTGGTTGTGTTTTGGCAGAAAATGATTCCCAATGGAGACTGTTGGCAGAGAAGTCTGAGGATTATCCTGAGTAACTAGGACGCTTTTTGTGGACCATTCAAGTAACTTTAACAAAACCCTATTCACACCATTGTAAGGGGGTGGTGGCAGAATAAAATCCGAAATGTCTGCATTGTTAGATACCACTACAGGGAGAAGATTAATATGTTTTTTTTGACCGTTTTAAAATGAATTTATTATTCAATATTTTTCTTATTGTCAACAAATCCCATGTGCAGACCAAAACCAACAATGTGTTTAGCCGTCTCTCAGTCCTCTGACTTCCTGTCTGCGGCTCTCGGCTCCAGCTTCCTACTGTAGTAAACTTTACTTATTAAAGATTTTAAAGGCAGTGTAATACTGCCACCACCTTGTTTACCTGGTCTGGTCCAGTGTCCGAGGCAAAAGAATATCACCGCACGTACAGGAATGTAGTATAGAATAATACAGCCTTTATATATAGAAATACAAATGCATTTAAATAGGGACACCACAACAGAAAGCACTTTATAAAGGGCAACCTCTATCTGGCAATGGAGCCCCCTACCACCCTACAACACAGCACTGCAAATGTATATTGCACCCACCCCGAGAGAACCACCGCACACAGAATCAAATCCACAGCAATCCGTACACTGCACACTAATGAAAACACCATATTAAAATGCACCACACTCGATAAAGACCCCTCCAAACTGTAGGCAGGTCAGAACCACTTCTACCAATAGGGAGAGGCGGAGGGCCCCTTTAGTCAGCGGCGTTGCCTGTTATAAAGAGCCTCTAATGGGTGTCACGTTACTAAAATCCATCGGAGATAATTACCTTATAGATTGACACAAAGGAGGAGGACACAAAACTAACAAGACAACATACAATCTATGAAGATGAAGGGGTTTAAAAACGTATCTGCCCCGGGTCTGGCGGCAAGACCCTCCTGTGTGCGGAGTCTCTGGTGGAATTAATTAAGAAGCACCCACAGGAGCGCTTGCTTGGAATGGCGTGACGGCTTGAGATGACGTGCCGCTTGTGTTGATCCTGCACGTGAAGCTCAGGCACAGGCACAACTAGATCCCATCATCCCGGTCCCTCTCTATCTAAAGGACACACGTGCCTCCCCTCCTAGCACAGGAACGGACCCTTTGCCTGCTATATTCACTGCCGGCAACACTACAAGTTGCAAACAGCACCCGCCCGCCACAGTGCCACAGCCACGGACAAGTTCAGTCTCTCTCAAGCGCGTCAGCCCGTCACACCTTTATCCCTCCTTGATAGTCCTCAATTACACAGGGATTATTCAGTGCAAGTGTCCGCAGGGAGAAAGAGACCCTCCCCCAGGTTTTCTCATTACACTACTAAAGACGTAACTTAAAAAAGACAAATATATAGTTTCATCAGTTATTTCCTAAAACAGCTGGTCACTGTAGTTTTTTTTTTATCAGACTAACAAGATGAACTAGTGCATTTGTAGGGGTTTGTTTTCAGCGGCGGAGTAATCCACATTTGGTGCTCTAGTGAGCCCTACACAGCAGGGCGGTGTGTGTGTGGGATTGAGTCAGAATAAAGTACAGCGTGTGTGTTCATGATGATGAAGGAATATGTCACCCAGTGCAACAGTGTGTCATTGATGGGATTTTTAGTGCTATATCAGGCTGTGGTACACACACAGTACACTGATAGGTGATGCATTCACTGATGGTTGTGTTGTTTTAATGGGATCTGTTGACAATGAGAAAAATATAGAACATCTGCAGACTCATCCTTTAAGTAGAGAAGTCAACAACAGAAACATCCAGTCACATCCCTTCGAGTTGTGTTGTTTGTGCCACTAATAGCCAACTAAAGCTTTAGATTGTGATTGATAAAGCATGCTGCTGTTTAAGTCAGTTCATTTTTTTGATTTTCTGCCAATTTTGGATAAATTCAGCAACTTTGGTGCCATTTTTTTGTTAACTACTAAAACAACAAAGTGTTCTGAATTTGCTACATCTCTAATTTGCACGTCTGACTGGCTTTTTATCCAAAGCATCATCTAACAGCTAAGGATCATGGGTAACTTATTATTTAGAGCAGAGATCTTTAACAGGGGGGCCTGGACACCTAGGGGGGGTCCTCAGAGTCACTGCAGGGGGGCCTCCAAATTATTGTTAGTTTTTTTAAAGTAAAAAAAAATAAAAATGTCTTAACATGAATTCAACATATTATTAGCAAATATAAATTCCCACCTTGCCTACAATTATTATTTCAATAGCTTAGTATTCAATGCCCTAAAAAGGTATGTATGAAGGCTTCTGGTCGCCCTACACTTGGCCCAGTTTAATATGCAACTTCATTTTATACAATAGTGGTAGTAGGGGGTCCCTGCTCCGTCTCTCTTTAGGTTAAGGGGTCCTCAGTTCAAAGGTCCCATGGCATGAAAATTTCACTTTGAGTTTTTTTAACATGAATATGAGTTCCCCCAGCCTGCCTATGGTCCCCCAGTGGCTAGAAATGGTGATAGGTGTAAACCGAGCCCTGGCTCTGCCTTTAAGAAAATGAAAGCACAGATGGGCCAATCAGGAATCTTCCCCTTATGAGGTCATAAGGGGAAAGGTTACCTCCCCTTTCTCTGCTTTGCCCACCCAGAGAATTTGGCCAACCCATGAGAAAGAGAGACATCATGGCTTTCAAACGAGCGAAGCATGGCAGTTGGTCAAAGCCACACAAGAGACTTCAGATACAGTATTAGGGGACCACTAAGGTCTATATAAAAGAGACTTCAGATACAGTATTAGGGGACCACTAAGGTCTATATAAAAGAGACTTCAGATACAGTATTAGGGGACCACTAAGGCCTATATAAAAGAGACTTCAGATACAGTATTAGGGGACCACTAAGGCCTATATAAAAGAGACTTCAGATACAGTATTAGGGGACCACTAAGGTCTATATAAAAGAGACTTCAGATACAGTATTAGGGGACCACTAAGGTCTATATAAAAGAGACTTCAGATACAGTATTAGGGGACCACTAAGGCCTATATAAAAGAGACTTCAGATACAGTATTAGGGGACCACTAAGGCCTATATAAAAGAGACTTATAGGATTATCGGCATATTCAGGAGACTCCTGTGTTTCTATGTTGATATTATAGATACAGTAGCATGAAAATAAACTATATTTGATGCTGCCCAGTGAAAACCATGAATCTCCAAATTTGGTGATTCAGATTATATAATCCTCTATAGTTTAAATGACTTCTCCATCCTCTGAGGATTAACCCAATGGGAATGTTCAGAACAAAACATCTTAGCTAAAGGTCTGTCTGTTGCTCAGTTTCTTCTACCAGCTTGTTTCTCTTTGCTGTATAAAACTTTACATAACATATAAAACCAACAGGACTTACAGTGTGTGTCTATAAGAAGAAAGATAAAACTAGCTTTTGTGGAGGAGGAAGTCCTGACTTCTGAACTCTTTCACCTGCTTCCACTCGCATGGATCAATGACAGATTCCTCTTTTTCCAAAAGTGTTTTCATGCAGATAATATTCAGCCTGAATCTACAGCGGGTAACATCCCCAGTTTCATTTTATTCTGCTCAGGCTTGCAAACAAATTGACGCAGAGTGAGTCAGCTCAAAACACAATAAAATTAGAAATGAATTCTTGCTCAGAGTTTCGCAAAAGCTCCCAGATCTCCTCTTTCTCGCCCCTGACAGGCAATGACAACTTCTCTGAGAAGCAGTGAACACTGCAGAACTTTAAATTACAGCACACACACGTATTCCTGCTTTGTTTCTGCCGAAGTACGTGGTGATTTACTTCCAATAGAGAAATGTGTTACACCAAAACACCTTATCTCCTGCACACACACACACAGTCTGCGTCTGAGCGACATGGCATTTTTAAATCCCTGTTACTATAGTTCTGCATGGCTGGATGCTTTAATATAAACAAAGTGTTTCTCCAATAACCGGCACACCGATGATAAAGCGGCCTGTTCTTGATAAAGCAATTTATTTTACAATACAGGTTTGTGTTTAAAAAGCTGTTTCCGTCAGCAGCGAGTCACAGCGCTGCAGGGAGACGAACACAACCCAGCAGAGGAACTGGAACGCAAATGAAGACAGAAATACGCTGTGGAGTGTTTCTGTATTACCACCAATCAATCAATCAGCCAATAAGGTTGCATTACATCATTTATTTTCATATATGGGAATCTTACAAACCGTACTAGGATTTAGGTGTTTTAGACTGTTTAAAGAAGTAGACGTAGCCTTCAGGCCTGAAAAGTGAAAGCAATACAGAAGTGTCTTAAACCTACGTTCTTTCTAATGGCCAGCAGGGGGCGACTCCACTGGCTCCAAAAATAAGTCAGCTTCTATAAAAGTCTGTGAGAAAATGACCCTACTTCTCACTTGATTTGTTACCTGAGTGGTCTATATCCACAACCTTCCACTTCTGGGATTACTCCGGTGCCAGAAATCCCGCCGGATGTCCTTCTTTTTTCACCCAGATGTCCGACACCTTCGGCTTTCTTTGTGGAATTTTAAACTCCGGTGGATTTATAAGGACGATGTTCAACTCCTCCTCAGATCTCTGCAGGGTAAATACAGACAGCTAGCTAGACTATCTGTCCAATCTTTTGAACGTACACATGTTCCACCAAAACAAGTTCCTTCCAGAGACTATTTTGCAGAGGCACCGTGGCTCTGTTTTGCGCTTATGACTTTATGGTCTCGATATCTAGTTTCAAGTCTTCTTCAATACAGCACGATGTTCATTTTGTAAATTATGCTCCCATTTAGAGTAAAATAGATGATAAAGCAGGGGGCTAACATGTAATTGACAAGGAGCTATAACGGCGACCTGTCAGTCAGGACAGAGGCTTAGCACTGTGTACATTTAAATAGCTGTAAACTTGTTTTTGGGTATTCAGTACATTATAGTATAGTATACTAAAAGACAGGTAAGTACATTTAGTTTTAAGCCTGTCGTTTTTGCTAGCCAGAATTAGCATCCAACTACCACAGTTAACGTGAATTACGAATCACCATTGCTGTCACGGTGGTCTGGTGCAGCATTGGACACATCAATTCAATAGTGACAACTTAAAGAGACATCTGTAATGTTTACAGCCACAGAACAACACATAGCACATACTGTATAATTTATGATATATAACGTGTTAAGTTGTAAAGAAAAAGGTGGCCTAAACACAACTAACAGGAGCCTTTGGCAGAACACTGCGAACCATCTTGTAATTTAGCTGTTTTCATTTCAGGTCCAGTGTGGTCAAAGTTGTTCTTTTCATCATTAGCACTAAAAGTAAACGTATGCACGGCCGCTTTCACACCTGTAGTTTTGGTTTGCACCGAAAGTCAGCGATACTGTCACTCTGCATCATCAGCACTACATGGAGCTATACGGGGGGGGGGGGGAATCAAAGATGAAATGAAGTCTTTATTGAGCCTGGTGGGTCTTTTTTTTATTGTATCTGATGGTCCCAAAGAGCTTGTGGACAAATAATGGATTTGGAGCACGATCAGTCAAGGCTGCAGCTAGACCTCCATATGTTAGAAATTCTAAAGATCAAGCAACACAAGTTCAACGAACAGCTCTGAACAAACCAAACAGACTTGAAATGGTCCAAAAAGGTATGAAAGCCACCCCAAGATGACATTTACCCTCTCTAGGGGTTCTGACCACCTCATTGTTTTCTTAGTTTTTCAGTGGGATGTAAATCCACTTCAAAATAACAGTGGGTTTGTTAGCATTTGTTTGGCTGAATGGCCAACTAATGAACACACCACACCTCTCTACCTCCTTTACAAACTGATCAAAATGCGCCCGTCAGTTGCCTTTTCAAGCAGCTCATACCCATTTGAATAGAGAGGCAGCCGGGGCGGACACACAGTGAGTGTTTTTTTTGGCCAAACACAGCTAGGAGTGGCTTTTAAAAAGTAACAAGTCAAAGAAAAATGACAACACACAGAACAAATTATGAATTTTTTATTCAGCCGAGGTCCAATGTGTAATTTAGCTTTATTTGAATTACAAAATACCAGTACGGTATGTTTTTCTCCAGTGAGCCAGAGACATTATTGTTTTGTATGGACACAATAGAGCAGAAATGAGGGACTGACCTTAACTTTACCTCAACACAAACACAACAGCACTGGTGGAAATTAGGGATGCACCGAAATGAAAATTCTTGGCCAAAACCGAAAACCGAAAAAGAGGAAACCAAGACCGACAACCGAAACACCGAAAGAAATTATGCCAATTATTAGTACCACTGCATTTATGGCTATGACTGTGTACTAACTTTACTAAAATCAAGGCATTGCAGTTGTATAAATTAATATTAAAGTTTCAAAGAATAAATCAATTAAAAATTATGCAAATATTTATTTAGCACATTGCTTACCTATTATTATTATTATTATTATTATTATTATTATTATTATTATTATTATTATTATTATTATTATTTGAGGCACTTTCTTGCAGGATTTCACTGAACATATCAGACAACGAGGGTGCACGCCCCTCATCTGGTGAAAAGAGACAGAGAGTCTTTTTTTCTGCGCTCTGATCCGTGCGCTCTGATCCGTGCGCTGCTCCGCTAAGCAAAGAGGTTGAGACGGACCACGGAGTGGAAACAATGAAAAGTAAAGTGAGATCTATTCGGGTCCTCTGCACTTCATCGCGACTGTACTTGATCCGCGTTATAAAGTCCATTACTTGGATGTGGAAATAAAGCAGCGCGCACGAGAAATGATCCAGGCCGCGATGGATGCGGAGAACCCGCGTGGAGACCGTGGGTCTTTCTCAGATACGCTGAAATACGTCCACACCGCAGACATGTTGCTTCTGACAAGCACGTGCAGGTCGCGGTTTCTGTTTGCATCATCACAAAATTTCGGCTGTATTGTTTCGGTGCTAAAAGTATTTCGGCCAAAAAACGAAAATGCCCTTTTGGGTCATTTTCGGTGGCCGAATATTCGGTGCATCCCTAGTCGAAATGAACTGTGTTTAAGTCATTTTTGCGGGACATAACTTACAGGGATAGTTCAGATCTTTTGAAGTGTGGTTGTATGAGCTACTTCTCCTATATTGAGAACATTTCCAGCGCTTCACCTCGCTGTCAGACGGCCCTTTAGGACGTTATCTCTGCTCTCTTCAAAGATGCCAAATTCTTTTGACAAAAACCAGAAGTATATATATGGCGTTATTTTTTAGTCAAAAGTTATGAGCGTGTAACACACGCTCACGAGCACATTATGTTATTTCACACGCGCAAAAATGAACCTTCAGCTGGCATGATAAAAGTACTCGCGCACAAATTCAACAACCGAGAGGTGTAGGTAGCTGCGAGCGAGCGCCTGGCTACTCTTACTCTGCTTGTACAGTGGAATCCTGCTCGCGCGCAGCGGCCTTCTGCTCGCGGAGTGCTGTTTTGCTCGCAGAGAGGATTTCTGCTCGCTCGAGTACATGACTTTTGACAATTTGGAGGCGGAAACCAAGGAGGGCACTGACCCTCTTATGATTGGTCACTTTCACACAGGGACATCCTTGATTGACAGCTCTCATTACAGGAAGCACGGAGTCAAAGTATCTGACGGAGTTCAGTCATTCAGTTAACACTGCACAGTGGACGGAATGGCGGCGACACCTGAAGATGTAGATGTAAGTGATATTGATGATATGATGGGGGCTGTGTGTTTGACAGTGTTATAGCAATTTAATCTGAAATTTGTTGAGAATAAACTCATTAAATATTGAGAATAAAGTCGCTGTGTTTCGAGAAAAAACTCATTAAATATTGAGAAAAAAACTTGAAATACAACGACTTTATTCTCAATATTTAATGAGTTTATTCTCAACAAATTTCAGATTAAATTGCTATAACAATGTCAAACACACAGCCCCCATCATATCATCAATATCACTTACGCCTACATCTTCAGGTGTCGCCGCCATTCCGTCCACTGTGCAGTGTTAACTGAATGACTGAACTCCGTCAGATACTGTGACTCCGTGCTTCCTGTAATGAGAGCTGTCAATCAAGGATGTCCCTGTGTGAAAGTGACCAATCGTAAGAGGGTCAGTGCCCTCCTTGGTTTCCGCCTCCAAATTGTCAAAAGTCATGTACTCGAGCGAGCAGAAATCCACTCTGCGAGCAAAACAGCACTCCGCGAGCAGAAGGCCGCTGCGCGCGAGCAGGATTCCACTGTACAAGCAGAGTAAGAGTAGCCAGGCGCTCGCTCGCAGCTACCTACACCTCTCGGTTGTTGAATTTGTGCGCGAGTACTTTTATCATGCCAGCTGAAGGTTCATTTTTGCGCGTGTGAAATAACATAATGTGCTCGTGAGCATGTCTTACACGCTCATAACTTTTGACTAAAAAATAACGCCATATATATACCTCGCAGAACACGGGAGTTGCTGCTCTACCTCTACCTCGATTGGAACGTTTGTTAGTTTTGTTAGTTCCTAACCCTTTAAAACACCAAAGTCACACAAACACACCGCTCAATGGCGGCACGATCGAGCAGCAACTCCCGTGTTCTGCGAGGTAAAATGTCTGTTTTTGTCAAAGGAGTCTGGTGGCTTTGAAGAGAGCAGAGATAACGGCTTCAGTTCCCCGTCGTAAAGGGCTTTTTCTTGTTAATTTGGAGGTTACCTAAAACATTAAAATCATGCTTACGTTATATTTTAATGCGTCAATAATAGTAAGTGGCCATTCTGCATAACAAGTCCTTTTATATGGGTACATTAACCCTCCTGTTGTCCTCGGGTCAAATTTGACCAGTTTTCAAAAAGTTTCTATATCAGAAATGTGGGTTTCTTTCAACCAAATTGTCAAAAGAAATTAAAGTGGATGGTTCCGTACAGCGCTCTTCACAAGTACATTAAATGATCAGCTCACTACTTTCATTGAATTTGAAATTGTTTTTTTTAATAAAAGAGTCAGAAAAACATCAGAAAAAGTGACAAAAAATGTGGCAAAAAGTGACTAAAACGTCAAAACATTTCCAAAACATCCGGAAAAGCGACGAAAGTGTCAAAAAAGACGACCAAAACATTGACAAAAGTTAAAATTTTGACACAGAAAAGCAAAGTTGCACGGTCCACGGGAAGACAACACAAGGGTTAAGTACATTTCGCTGCTGCTGCTGCTATTATTACAACTTTTACTTAACAATTTGAGTACCTTTTCCAGCACTGCACAACACACACCGGCAGCATTATATCTGTTAATCTGTGCTGAATATAAAGAGGCTTAGAGACAGCAGATCAGAGGTGAACGTCCACCAACAGATAACTGATGTGAAATAAATAGACTTTGACTTGGAAATCGACAATATGAAATATTCATGATTTAAAGAGAGCAGAGAACAATCGATGTTCATCTTCTCTCCTCTCTTCCCCTCTTACAACTTGACACTTACACAATGACAAACGAGGCCGTATTAAAAATCGTCCTCCATTTTCAGCGTGTGTTTGCAGTCACTTTGACCCGTGGTTGGTTTCACCAGGGGTTAACTGGCTGATCAAATCATCTATCCTGGTTAACGTCATTTAATGTCATATATACCAATATTCACTACCGGTCAAAAGTTTGGGGTGACTTAGACATTTCCATTCCACTCCATTATAGACAGAATACCAGCTGAGATCATTGTTTTTTTAACCAGGGCAGCAGTCTTCAGATGACATGATGTGCTTACATCATTGCAAAAAGGGTTCTCCAGTGTTTTCTTTTAAAATGATATCAGATCAGTAAAGAGAATGTGTCTTTGGAACATCGGATGAATGGTTGCTGATAATGGGCAATGGAGATATTGCATTAAGCCTCTTCTTTCTGCAACACTGAAGAACCCTTTTGCAATTATGTAAGCACATCATGTCATCTGAAAACTGCTGCCCTGATTACCCTCAGATACCTACGGCGTCGTGGACGACTACGCAACGGCACCTTTTAATCATATTTTAATCATTTAATAACCATAAGATCGATCGTCTTACCTCTTTCTGATGCTAAGAGCTAACAAGCTAAAGCTAACAAGCTAAAGCTAACAAGCTAAAGCTAACAAGCTAACGCTAACGAGCGTCTCTTTGCTGTCCTTCTAGCCTTCACGGGAGGTTTTGTATCCAGCCTGGAACTTGTGCCTTTTTTCGGGGTGGTTGAGCAATAAATCCAAACTCTTACATCCAAGATCGATAAACGTTATGTCCATAATTTATGATTTTTCGGCCGTATTTCTCCACTGATCGGCGATATTTTGTCAACTGTATAAGTTATAATGTTAATTTCTTCACAGTTTGACTCCTAATACATATGAGAAGTGATTTAGACAGGAGATTGGCTTAGATTTTATTGATCTGTGTGTCATATCAATACATATCTGTGAGATTCCTGTTTCCGTTTTATTTATTTATTTATCTTTAAGGTCCTACAAAATGGTTTAATATTCAAGTGACCTCACTGCAGCACACATATTCTAATAGCCCAGATTTTCCTGAAAGGAATGATGTCCATAGATTGACTGTGGACAACATGGTTGATGTTTTACAAGCTTTTTTAGAAAATAAAACCAGACGGACCAGAGGTTGTCAAACATCCTTCAGGAATCTGAGTGTTAAAAAAACAATGCAACTGATCTCAGCTGGTATTCTGTCTGTAATGGAGTGGAATGGAAATGTCTAAGTGACCCCAAACGTTTGACCGCTAGTATATATTATGACATTCTGGAAATTCCAAGCAGTTTATGGAAAAATATCCAGACAGGAAGAGCTGTTTTGGCTCAATCAGTAAATTCAATATGATGCTTCAGTATTGTGACTAAAGGATGAGTCTGAGGATATACTCTTTTTCTTACACTCGACAAATCCCCTGACTAGAGTTTGTAGCACAGCCTATCTCTTCTTCCTCCGTGCCATAAAAACCTTATCACTGAGCCACTCTGTTGTACTGGGTGGCTCATGTTCCTTCATCCCCATGAACACACACACTGGACTTTATTTTGACTCAGTCCCACAGCTTGTTTCTGTCTCTGATAACTTAAGATCCAGATGTCCGGCTAATTCAGCGACGTTTTTGAATCATTCACAATCCCATTATTGTCTCCATCTGTTGAAAGCCTGACAGAGTTTGACTCGGTTTTTCCGACGGCGCTGCCCCAGTATCAGCCATAACTACAAAAAATAACCTCTAAAATTATGTTGAAATGCAATTAGGCCCATGTAAAGAAATCTCCTGCAACCCTTCACCTGGCTGCATACTCACTAACACAGGCTTTTCTGGTGTTACACCAAAATCTGTGACCCATCAGAATGTGTTACTGTAGCGCCGTCTATCTGCCGTCAGTCATTCTGGGACTTTGCGGGAAAAATCGGACCCGGGCAGAGGCATTGATAAACAAAACTAGATAAAACTAGCGTTCTTTTCACTGTTAGTGTCGTTTGCTGTTACAGGTCATTTAGCATCATCAGATGGTTTCAGAAACATCTAAAAGGTACATATTGTCACTATAAGTAAAATGATGTAAGTATTATCAGGAAACGGTACTAGTATTAAAAGTAAAAGTACTCAATGCAGAAAAATCTCCACATTTTAGAAACTGGAAACGATCCAAAGAGTTTTTAATGGTCTAATCATTTCAGCTGTACTTGTAGGCCGTTATATTGTTGGGTAGTTTAATTCATAATAAAACATCGTATTTTATAAACTACATGTTTTAGTATGCAAAACTCTTAATCTGTAAAGTAACTAAAGCTGTCAGATGAATGTGGCGGAGTAAAAAGTACAATATTTCTCTCTGAAATGTAGCGGAGTAGAAGTAGAAAGTGGCATGAAAAGAAAATATAGTAAAGTAAACTTAAGTACAGTACTTGAGTAAATGTGCTTAGTTACATTCCACCACTGTATATTATACCTTTCAAGAAATAGTGCACAGTGTAAAATTCATGAACGTGTGAGAGATATCTGCTGTCATGTTATGTATCATATCGCCCAATTATATCAGGTAACACAGTATGAATCATCAGTGTTGTTGCAAAGACAGCTCTCAGTTTAATAAAGCGGTTAATCTGTTGAGCTAAACTATATTTGATGTGCGACACCTGCCAGGCACGCATTAGTATTCAGAGAGAGAGAGAGAGAGAGAGAGAGAGAGGTCATCAGGTTTAAATGACAATGAAAGAAGGAGGGAAGGAGGGGAGGAGAGGAGGAGTGATGGGGTGGAAGTGAAGGAGGATTGAGACGAGCAGACGCTTAAAAGTTCAGCAGCTGTTCCTGAACGCAGCCCTGTCCCCCCATCTGTGTGTGTGTGTGTGTGTGTGTGTGTGTGTGTGTGTGTGTGTGTGTGTGTGTGTGTGTGTGTGTGTGTGTGTGTGTGTGTGTGTGTGTGTGTGTGTGTGTGTGTGTGTGTGTGTGTGTGTGTGTGTGTGTGTTTGTTTTTACACTGACTGTTGGCCCATTAGCCGTCCTCCACATGTGGGTCCATCTGGTTCCTAATGGCCATATGGCCCAGCTGGACCCCCATCTCGTTCTCTCCCCAGGTGACTTAAAGTCCCTGTTAATTAGAGCTGATGTCTCATTTAGTCTGATTCTCTTTTTCTTTCTCACATTCATGAGTCATTTTGGTTTCATCCAAATGTGCCATTTAACTAATTAACTAGGTGTGTTTGTGGTGGAGTCCCCTGATTCAGCCTGTTTACGTGTGTGTGTGTGTGTGTGTGTGTGTGTGTGTGTGTGTGTGTGTGTGTGTGTGTGTGTACACTTTAAAGCAGTAGCCTGTCTTTACCCAGGAGTTAGCCCAGTCCTTTGAGCAGGGATCAGTCGAAGAAAACACCCAGGAATTGAGTCAGAGTCGCTCCCGTCAGCCCTGAAAGGATTTATTTCAAAACAAACCGTTAATCTGACACATAGTTTAGTTCATTTGCAGTCCCAGCGACTCAGAAGTGCTGCTCCCAGCCAGGGGCTTTCTGGCTGGAAGCCGGCTAGGATCCAGTTTCCAGCCACAGGGAGCCCCCCCCCCCTCTTGTTTCCTGACAGCATGTCTAGACGCCACAGTAAACAGCCATTCAAGAGCCATTCATTCAGTTGCAGGTATCAACATGGCCATAGTCTCACATTGCCAGAACTGGTGGGCTACACTGCTGCCTATCTATTCTGGGATAGGGGGAAAAAAAAGAAGCTTTGGCTTGTTTGTATTTCTTTTTTCAGGACATTTTCAGAAAGCTAAGGGCCCAGGGGCCGGACAGGTGTCTGACAATCAGGGAAATAAATACATATTTAGACCTTGGTATTGCTAAAATCCTGGATACCGGCCTGTTTGTAAGAAAGGTATCTCTTATTTCAGAATATTTTGTCAGTCACTCTCAGTGTTTGTTTATTTATTTATTTATTGAGCGAGGATCATATTCAACTGTTGTTTTTATATTTCTTTTAAATAGACCTGTTCAATGGAATTCCATTGCTAGGCAACAGCCCCTTTGGCCCCTTGTTTACTTCCTGTCAGTTGATGTCACTCACATACACTGCAACAGGAAATCAACGTGGGGCCATTACAATGTTTATGTTTACAACTGTGAAATGGTCTATATACTGCATTAACAGCGACAAAATAAGCCTTCGTTTGGTGAGTCTTTAAAGCAGCTGAAGAGCCACTTGATGAACACATTTTGACCTTTTTGCCTCCTATTCAACCTGAAGAGAGGTGAAACATGTCTTATACTCATTTTAACAGGAAGCCAACCTGAACCACCACACAGTGAGTGATTTGTGAAAGAAAGAAAACCCTCGCAGAGGAATGATTTTTAAAAAGTTGTGTTTATTTTGCAAGCAAAATATGAAACGAGATGACATAAAAATTACAATTTGTGTTGATTGTTGTATTACTCACTTTCCACTAGGCCCCCCTTTGTTCTTCACAATCAGTCTCTGTACTTCTGACAAGCCTGTAATAACTTTGTTACAGAACTCTTGGGTCAGTTTTGTGTCCCAAAAGACCTCGATGGCCCGGACAAGCTCCTGTCTTGTGCGAGGCTTAACCTCATTTCGGATGAAGTCTTTCATCGAGTGCCAAACAAGCTTGATGGGGTTCAAATCCGGTGACTCTGGCGGAGTCCTCACCCAGTTTATTCCCTCAGATGCAATGCAAGCGGCAGCAGCTGTGTGCTTTGGATCGTTGTCCTGGAAGAAGCGATGATCGGACCCAAAATGCCCTCTGACGTATGGTGCTGCAACTCTTTTGATGATGGTGTTCTCAAAATAATGTCTGTCCATGCTTCCTTCAAAGATGACCCTAGGACCTGCACCGTGTCGTGAAATCATTCCCCAGACATGGAGCTTAAAGGGATTTTTGGGCTTTGGTGTAAGCCTAACCATGGCAACAGGTTGGCCTGTCATGTAGGAACACAGCCGGGTGTGGTGCTCCAGAGTTACTGTCGTTACGCCCGTAAACAGCACGTCACGCCACGTCTCCCCAGACTCGAGCCATTGAACAGCTTGTCTGAGCCTTGCCTCTTTGTTGAGCTCTTTTGTAATTGGGCAGAAGCTGTTCTTTCCAAATTTCCACCCAAGATTCCTGCGGGCACGGCGAACACTGGTCAAGCTAAGTTGAACACCAAAATCTGCTTCAATTTTCTGCTGTAAAGCTTGGGCCTTCATCTTAATGCTGCTCTTTGTCACCTCATCAATGGCAGTCAGTATATTACTGTGAAAGTCAGGGGGGAGAAAACACTTTAGACAAAGGAACCCATTTCATACACAAAGAAGTCGTTTGGAGCTGTTTCAGAGACTGTTATAAAGCTCCAGTGTGGTGAGACTTACTGGTGCAGTTTTCTCGAACATGAGCGGCGCGGTTGTCTCTCCTTGAAGTGATATCTCACAGTCCTCAGTGACACGTTGATGCCCAGGCTTGTAAAATGTTGCTGGATCTCGTGTGCTGATTTTCCACTTGCCCGCATGAGACGAATCTGTTGGGACCTCTCCCTGTTGATGTGCGTCATCTCTGCTCCCGTCTGTGGCGATCCACAGCTTGCTTATTGCAGGGGCCAGTTTATGCACACTTATAAAGCACACAAAGTGGGTGTTCTTCAGTAAGCTTTTGCGATTGGCTGAAGTATGCCACAGGTAGTCTAACCAATAAGATTCAAGCCTGTCAGCTGCAGCTTACCACCAGTCTGCTCCGCCCCCTTCTGTTGTGTTCATCTAACTTGTAAACTTGTTCTGAGCTGTGGACCCTGAGAAGCTGCAGTCTGCTTATTATAATTGACTTTGGGCTTGTTTTTCTGTAAAGTCGCTTACAAATATTGGTGGTTGCGGCTTTTTGGAGCTTGTTTCTAAAGTGTATTTGCTTATTTGGGCTTGCTCCCTTTATGTCTGGTTTGTCCTGTCGCAGGATCTGTCCACAAAAAAACTTCTTTAACATTTTTTGGAGAGCTAAGTTGCTTCTTTTGGGCTTGTTTCTGTAGACCTGATTGGATGTTTCTCTCACGAGATCTGGCAACACTGGCTGCCAATTAAATATTAAAGGTGTTCATTTTCCTTTCCAAAGATTGTTTGCCTCTTAAACACAATGTGATTTTTTTTTTCGTAAATGTAAATGAAAGTTCCTTTTTACTGTCTTTCATCAGTTTTACAGTGTCGGCAGGTAAACCACGCTAATGCTTATTTTGTGTAGTGAATGAGATACATCAAGATAAAGTAAAAAGAAAATGAAGTGCTGTGTTTGGGCTCTACACTGAATTTGTACTCAGTGTTACAAAGGCCCTTTCACTCAGTGTGACGGTCTAGACCGCGGGGGCTGGCAGACCTGTAAGGATGGCGCACCAATGGCCCATAGAGTGCAAACAAAGGGATACACTAATGCTAATGGTATGTTCTGAGCTTTATCTCTGTCTTCTTCTGTAACACGCATTACACTGCAAACACCAGGACCATGTCACAGCCCTGTCTTTGAGAATCTGACCCAATTTCACCCACACAATAACTAAACATAGGCTCACAAACAGTACAATATAAATTACAATTATTATATGTGTGGAAATTGTTGCGAGAGAAAACAGGCTTCACATGTGAAAGAATATGAGAAATAACAGGCATGTTATGCAGTTTTTTGTATGCTTCATTTACCTTAACTGAACAGCTTCGGAGTCATTGGAATGGTTATATGACTTTTCGGGTTGAATGGTGGTCGTCTCGCTCCCCCCCTAGCGCCTGTGAGCAGAAAAAACACCCTTGCAGCATCAGGAAGTATCGCGTCATATCAGGTCTCGCCATGTAATACATACAGGAACCGGTTAGCTATAAGAACAAGGTAGCCTGGATTTTTTTTCACACTATCGTCATGGCTGAGCCAGCAAAAAAGAAGCAGATAGATAGGAAAGCACTGTCGGAGGAACAGAGGAAGAGGAAACGGTAGACTGACCGAGCGAGTTTTTACATAGAGTTGCCAAATATCTACTCCGAAGCTGTAGGGGGGGCTCTATAGAGAAACCTGCGAGCAAAAAGCGCCCCTTTAATAAGCAGTGTCTCATTCTTACTCAAATCACCATAACCTGTAAAAGGCGGCTTCCTCCTCTGGATACACTTGAGCCCAAACATCATTAGCATTGGCTTGTACATGGCCGAATAAACGTGTCAGGACACAGTACGTGCCGTTGCTTTGCAGATTTGATTGTGATGACTGAATGGACCTGCCCCAGAAATGATAGTCCCAAAATGCATTATAATCTTCTCTATTAATCTAAAGTGTGTTTTACCTGCGAAGATAAGCAGCACACTGGCGAAAGTAACTGCAATACACTCTAGTCACCCCAGGGTAAGATTCATAAATCTCTTTTCTTTTGTTACTGAGTTTGGGGAAACTTTTAAAATGTTTTGAAACTCTGTGTACAACAAATTATTAATTATATGTGCCTTCTTAATTGGAAATTAAATGTAATATATTAAGTTATTTCTTTATGTAAAACACATTGTCAGTTTGGCCCAGCATGTTGCTGTGTTGCGTGTCAGATACTCTATTTCCAGATAAATGATATGCCTTGTTAACAGCAGATAAAGTAACACAGTTGTTTGTTATTGTATGTCATTCATTTCCACCTGTTTTGCTTTTAGTTTTGAAGCAGTTCTGTTGAACGATGCATCTCTTGGCTTTCAGAACAGAAGACATGATCAGCAACTAGATGCCTGTCTTATTCAGCCTCTATATTTAATCAATAAGCTATGTTTTGTGTTAGTTAATGCATAAAATCAACATGTATCAGGGTTTTAAACAAAGCTTAGGCATAATATTTCCATCTCACACCAGATATTGGACAAGTACTTTCCCATTTAGCGTCGCGGACAATGCAACACATAACAGTCTCTGAGTCACAGAATTAGACCGGCCCCTGCCAACATGTTCTGTTTGCATTCTTAAATTAAGAATAATTGAACGTATATTGTTTAAGAAGATGAGTATTTCATGCAAGTCAACAAAGACAGCCATGACCGCCAAGAAGTAGCCGGATCCCAGTAGGCACTCCAGTTGATTCTAATGTTCATTAAAAATGTAATATCTCAAGAAACATTTATTTAACTAGATGTAGATTCATTAAAACCAAACCTACTTAATGAACAACTTTAATCCATGCACAGAGCCATGTTGGACAAAGAATGTCCCAGCAGATACTCTTAATAATATAATTATCAATGTTTAAACTTTCTGTTCATTCGGTTCATTAACGACAAAAACTTAATAAGCCAACAATTCTATTGCTTAACAAGATGGATGCTCATTACACCCAAATCTCCATAGTAAACACTGTAATCCATGAATTAGACAGAGCCGCAGACTTCTCTGATCTCAGGGGTAATTCAGACAGCTCGTTACAGCTCAACATGTTTGCAGATGTCTATTAAAACTCAGAAACTAGGAGAGTAGAGGGAGGAGAAGAGAGGAAACAAAGAGAGGAAAGACAGACAATAAACAAGGAGAGGGAACATGGAGGGAAGAGTGGAGTGGAGGAAAGAAGTAGAGGATGTTAAAAGAAGGGAGGGGGAAAAAATGAGAGAAAGTAGTGCAATGTAGAGGAAGAAGAGGAAGGAAAAGAATGGAAGGAAAACGATGAGGGAAGGTAATAAGGAGAGAAATGAATTAGGGGGAAACTAGTGGATAAAGCTGGGAGGATGAATAGAAAAAGAAAACAAGAAGAGAAAAAGATTACAGCAAACATTAGCCAGATTAATTTCACAATTAAACTTGTGTTTACTGAACCAACTGTTTCACTAAATGGCACTTTGTTGATAAGCTTTGTTTTGCCAAACTTAATCATTTAACTGGAGTCTGTCGAAAGCTGAGCTGGAAGAAAACCAAAGCATCCAAAAATCACTGTGAAGGGTTATTAATCACCCAGTGGGGACTCTCCTCCCAAATGGAGGCAGATATCTGAGTCCCATATTTTTAGAGTTAAATGTGCTCTAAGCGATGTCACATGTTTTTTAGACTACATCTCCTCACTATCCGCTAGCTGCCTGTCCCCTGAACACACTGTAAAAAAACATCTCCTCACTATCTGCTAGCTGCCTGTCCCCTGAACACACTGTAAAAAAACATCTCCTCACTATCTGCTAGCTGCCTGTCCCCTGAACACACTGTAAAAAACATCTCCTCACTATCTGCTAGCTGCCTGTCCCCTGAACACACTGTAAAAACATCTCCTCACTATCTGCTAGCTGCCTGTCCCCTGAACACACTGTAAAAAACATCTCCTCACTATCTGCTAGCTGCCTGTCCCATGAACACACTGTAAAAAACATCTCCTCACTATCCGCTAGCTGCCTGTCCCCTGAACACACTGTAAAAAACATCTCCTCACTATCTGCTAGCTGCCTGTCCCCTGAACACACTGTAAAAAACATCTCCTCACTATCCGCTAGCTGCCTGTCCCCTGAACACACTGTAAAAACATCTCCTCACTATCTGCTAGCTGCCTGTCCCCTGAACACACTGTAAAAAACATCTCCTCACTATCCGCTAGCTGCCTGTCCCCTGAACACACTGTAAAAAACATCTCCTCACTATCTGCTAGCTGCCTGTCCCCTTGACACACTGTAAAAAAACATCTCACTATCCGCTAGCTGCCTGTTCCCTGAACACACTGTAAAAAACATCTCCTCACTATCCGCTAGCTGCCTGTCCCCTGAACACACTGTAAAAACATCTCCTCACTATCTGCTAGCTGCCTGTCCCCTGAACACACTGTAAAAAACATCTCCTCACTATCCGCTAGCTGCCTGTTCCCTGAACACACTGTAAAAAACATCTCCTCACTATCCGCTAGCTGCCTGTCCCCTGAACACACTGTAAAAAACATCTCCTCACTATCTGCTAGCTGCCTGTCCCCTTGACACACTGTAAAAAAACATCTCACTATCTGCTAGCTGCCTGTCCCCTGAACACACTGTAAAAAACATCTCCTCACTATCTGCTAGCTGCCTGTCCCCTGAACACACTGTAAAAAAACGCGGTCTCTGTAGACAGCCCAGGCTCTACAAACGGCAACAAAAACAAACCTGCACCACAAAACATAAGTGTTCTAGCGTTCCAGCCAATAACAGACAAGAAGGATGTGGGGGTTGGGGGGGTTAGTGGGCGAAAGCACGGAAGGGGAGGGGACAGGATGAAGAGGAGGGAGGGGTGAGCTAGCCTCGTTTTGTTTGACAATACTTCGAACGTCAACAAGAAGTAACGTCACCCAATATCGCTTAGAGCACCTTTAAAGTGCCCATACTTGAGATGTTATTTTTTGTCTCTGGTGCTTCCACACGCATACAAACTTGGAAAAACTTGTTGTTTTGAATGCGATACGGGTTTCTGAATGATTCCTGCCTTCAATCTCTGGGTGAGCTGTTCAAAATCGGCAGGGCATTGATTTGAATGGTTTGTTTTCCCCCACGGCATAAACAGAAAATACGTTTTAGTGGGCGTTCCCCATAATGCCGACCAAGTCTATAGGGTGCCTTGTCATTTCTCTGACGCTCCATTGTTCCGACCTCTCAACCCGAAAAATTCCCTTTGGTCCTACAGCCCACTAGTCCAACGTCCACCAGCGATATTACGAATCCCACTATGGCCACGCCAAGACCCGCCCTTCAGTAGCATTTATTGGCCAGGCGTCCATGCTTACGCAAGGTAACGTAACCCCATTTGTTCAGGTCCTGTCCCCTGACCAATCGGCTATCCTAATCTTAACCACTCGAGGTCAAATGCATAACCCCAACCAATCGAGCTGCTTCGTAGGGCGGGTCTTGGCGTGGCCATAGTGGGGGATGTCGGACTAGTGGGCTGTAGGATCAAAGGGAATTTTTCGGGTTATTGAGAGGTCGGAACAATGGAGCGTCGGAGAAATGGGCAGTCCCCGTCTAAAGGATAAAATTATGAAGTGATGACATTTTATATCCAAAAGGTCAAAGACCAACTTCACCATGACATCATAATTTGATAATGCTGTGAGCTGAGCTGGAAGAAAACAAAACAAACTCCAGATCCCAAAAATCACTGAGACAAGCATCTGGGAGGTGAGTCACCAACATTGTGGGGACTCACTTACCTTATGGGGACAAGCCACCGGGAGGTGAGTCGTCGACATTGTGGGGACTCACTTACCTTATGGGGACAAGCCACCGGGAGGTGAGTCGTCGACATTGTGGGGACTCACTTACCTTATGGGGACAAGCCACCAGGAGGTGAGTCGTCGACATTGTGGGGACTCACTTGCCTTATGGGGACAAGCCACCGGGAGGTGAGTCGTCGACATTGTGGGGACTCACTTACCTTATGGGGACAAGCCACCAGGAGGTGAGTCGTCGACATTGTGGGGACTCACTTGCCTTATGGGGACAAGCCACCGGGAGGTGAGTCGTCGACATTGTGGGGACTCACTTACCTTATGGGGACAAGCCACCAGGAGGTGAGTCGTCGACATTGTGGGGACTCACTTGCCTTATGGGGACAAGCCACCGGGAGGTGAGTCGTCGACATTGTGGGGACTCACTTACCTTATGGGGACAAGCCACCGGGAGGTGAGTCGTCGACATTGTGGGGCCTCACTCACCTTATGGGGACAAGCCACCGGGAGGTGAGTCGTCGACATTGTTGTCATCTGGTAGGTGAGTCTTTAAAATTGTGGGGACTCGCCTACCAAATGGGGACAAGCATCTAGAATCAATCAAGAGGTTGGGTTCCAGATTTGGTTCAAGGTTGGCAAGACATGTAGTGGTTAGGAGTTATGGTCAGCCTCCAGAGAATGAGTGGACATACAATGTCCCCATAAGTGAGAAAAACAAATTTTCTTTTTTTTTTCAGGAGAAGCAACGCTTCCTGACTGATGTCCTCCATGAGGTGATGCTATTGGATGGCCTACGTTCCTCCCACCCAATCTCCCAGGAAGTGGAGCAGGCGACAGACATTGACCGAGTTTTTGACTGGATTGCCTACAAAAAAGTAAGGGCAGACCTCATGAATTCATTAATCCTAATGAAATATGGTGACCCAGTGAGAACTTCAGGAATACTTGGCGAGCCGATGTGCCTTGTGAGCTAAAGGGTAACATGCTAGCTGCCTAGTTACATTTTAGCCACAATGACCTGCTACGGTAGTTGGCCGCACTAGCTCTGTGGCTATTATGATAGTTTACTCCATTTTGGACTCTCCAGCTCTTTGTTCCCTCTAGTAGTCAGCACTTTTGCAATTGGTCAATGTGCGTGTAAAAGTTCACCAAGTTTAACTGTGCTCGAATGATCAAGACGGATGACAACAATTACAATGATATTGATTAGTGTCTGTCACGTTCACAATTGTTATTTGTTGTTGTTGTTGTTTTAAAGTGTGTTTCTCTGTGCTGTCTGTAGGGGGCAGCGTTGATCCGGATGCTGGCTAACGTGATGGGACAGAAGCTTTTCCAGAAAGGACTTAATGTAAGTTTGTGTCGCCCTGCACGTCTAGCTGTGTATACAGAGGTTCATATATCTGAGGACAACAGGGAGAGCTCAAGTTTGGTTTTAAAATGGATTGTCACTGTGTGTGTGTGTGTGTGTGTATGTGTGTGTGTGTGTGTGTGTGTGTGTGTGTGTGTGTGTGTGTGTGTGTGTGTGTGTGTGTGTGTGTGTGTGTGTGTGTGTGTGTGTGTGTGTGTGTGTGTGCGTGCGTGCGTGTGTTTCAGGCCAAAATACAATATGCTCAACCTTACACCACACTACCTAATTAGAGCATTAGGTTCCGTCCTCAGCTGCATGAAAAACATCTTCTTAATTATTCTGCAAACAAAAACACTCTACAGATGTGCACCGAGTAAGTGGATTTGGCTTTTGAGACGAAGTTCTGCTACTTTTTTCTGCTGTAAAACTAAATTATAATTCACTGGGAGTCATCTGATCACAGCCACTTTTCTACAGAAGCTACAGTTTTGATACTCAAAGGAGAGATTTTTGGCATCCAGGACTGTAATCAGGATTTTTGAAATACTATGGTCATAATTCCAAGTAACCCCTACCTCAAGACAGCAATAACGTTTCCAATTTGTATATATTCCAATATATTATTTATCCAGCTGTTTAATTCCACACAGCCAGGAGTAAAAGTCTGGTGGGCCATTTTTTTTAATGGTTGGCCTAAATTATTTTTACTGAAGATATTGGAATGAGACTATAAAGTAATTCACATGTGCACATTTTCAATTGTAGAATATGAATTTTAATAATGTTAATCTTAGTGTATTTATATCCACCCCTTCAGATATACTCCCATAGTGCCTCTACTGCACTACTGCCTTTTGCACTTCTGGTTAGATGCATTTCATTGTATCAGAAATTGTACTTGACAAAAAATCTAATTGAAATTCCCCCAACTTCCTCTACTAAAACATCCATGTCCCCCCCCCCCCCTTAAAAAATTCAACACCTCCCGAAGGCAGTGGGTTTCAGAGGTGTAGGGTGTGTTTGCAATGTGACAGCAGAACATGAAAAAAATCTATTTCAGTTTAATTAGGTGCCATGAATTCCTTGGAATAATTTTTTTTAGCTCCATTGCAGTTGACTTAGGGACAAGTTCAAAGTAGAATTCAATAAATTGATCCATGGTGGAGAAAGGCAGCACTGGCTGTCGTACAAAGTGATGAAACATGAATCGGAGAAAAAGCAAGGAGTAATTTGAGGGGACATATTTTCATGTTCCTGTGCAAATCTCAGCTTTATATTGATAGTGTGTTTTACTCTGGAGGTTTGGATGTCATGAATTTGTCTCACTGACCCAAACCACTAAAAGATACAGTAGAGTAGATAACAACGTCAGTGGTGTTAGTTACAGAGCGTGCTGCATTATTTATCGTTCAGCTGCATGTAGCTGCTATAACTGGCTCTCTGAAGGCTCACACTGGTTAATGTTAATGTCTTCTGAGCAGCAATAAAATGAAAATAAACTTACGGTCGGAAGCGAAAAAAATAAGCTCTTTTCATCCACAAAATTGGAAAAAAGTCAGTTGGAAGTTACTGTACAAATGATGCCATATGATGTAAGGTGAAAGTGGGTTACATATAGCTTTTGTTCTGAATACAGTCCCGGAAATATGTATGAATCCCCTACACACACACACACACACACACACACACACTCTCTCTCTCTCTCTCTCTGTCTCCCTCTCTTTCTCTCTCTCTCTCTGTCCTGATTTTCCCGCAGAAACTGTTAGTGATCTGGAACACAGTAAGAACCACATTCTATATAAAAACTCTGCTGATCCAGCAACAGAGAATAGTGTGTGTGTGAGTGTGTGTGTGTGTGTGTGTGTGTGTGTGTGTGTGTGTGTGTGTGTGTGTGTGTGTGTGTGTGTGTGTGTGTGTGTGTGTGTGTGTGTGTGTGTGTGAGAGAGAGAGAGATTTGCAGGTCAAAATAAAATATGATGTTCCTTACACCACACTAGTTAATAAGAGCATTAGGTTCAGTCCTCAGCTGCATGAAAAACATCTTCATATTAATAAACACTCTAATTAGATGATTTAGCCAAAACACCATAAAACATCTAGAACATAAAAAGGTGTGGGGACAGTTTTCACTGTTATTTGGTATAATAAAATATATATTATTGTTAACAAAAATAATGACGGTCACTTTTCTAACAAGGAAATGTGTGAATTAGTAGGTTATGTTACTGAAGGGGATTGCTATTAGGGCCTTTTCACATCTGAAAGTCCAAACTAAGGTCTGTTTTTGCCCATGAGTACGCTTCCCTGCGCCGTGTTATGTTTGGTAGAAAGAAAATAGTTCCTACATGAATCTGCTCACAACCAGGTCTGTGGATTGTCTTGAGTAACCCCTTTAAATGGCACTTGTTTTCAGTTTGGTTGAGGTGTATCTTGCTGCTAAAACCTGTTTTTGAATTGGAATCGGGATCACAATCTGTGTGTGTGTGTGTGTGTGTGTGTGTGTGTGTGTGTGTGTGTGTGTGTGTGTGTGTGTGTGTGTGTGTGTGGGTGTGGAGGCATTTTATCTCTGGTCATGTCAGCTTTAGGCCCCATCCACACGAAGACGTATTTTGATGCAAACGCACATCTTTTGCATCGTTTGGGCCGATTGTCCACACGAATCCTGTAAACGCACTGCCCGTAAACGCACTTTTTTGAAACCTGGTCCCAGGGTGAATGAAGAAAAAAAAAAACGGTTCACATTTGGATTCGTGTGTACGGCGAAACCGCATAAGTGCGTATCGATGTCATCCCCACACACCTCGGCCTCAAAGCTCCGCCTTCAACCCAGCTGACCGCTCTAGCAGGGACGCAATGCTGCTTATAAAGTGGAAGTAGAGAACTTATGAACTAGCTCGCAAATCTGTCTGCTCATCAACTCCTTGAACGGATTATAGTAACTGTTAGCACGGCTTATTGTAGAAAGGCTACCGCAAGAAAAATGTGTAGCTAGATTATCAAGAAGACATTGGATCATTGATGTTTGTTTGACTGCCGATGTTAGCTAGCAGAGCTAGCTAGCTAGCGCGCTAAAGTTAGCTCTGCTACCTAGCGCGCTGCAATCATGTCCGATAGCAGACAGAATTGCGAAATAGAAAGCAATCCAGCAGCACATTATACAATGTAATGTTTTCTAGCGGTGGCCTTTATATAATGAGCAGTAGTGAAAGTTATTAAAGTCTAGTCCATGGCTGTATTAAGAGAACTATGGTATGTTATGAAAGGAAGTGACTGAAGGCTGCTCTTCTTCTTCGTTCCGTTAATTTCTGTAGCAATAACAGCGCCGCCTACAGGCCTGGCATATGAAGTACCGTGTTGAGTCATTTACATATGGATTCATGTGTACGTGAATTTTCTTGAACCGAATCCAGGGAAGACGGATGCGTTTTCATCCTAACGTCTTCGTCTGGATGGGGCCTTAGTGAAGGTGAGAGTCATACTTATCAAAGCCCCACACACACACTCAGCGTTGTTATCATGCGTGTCATCTTGGTCCAATGAAGAGCTTCTTCTTGCCTTATCAACCTCCATCCACAATGTCGCCTGACTGTGAGGAATCGTCTATATCACTGAGAAGCGGATTAGAGCTCTTTCTCTGCAGGTGTTCTGTGTTATCTTTCCCTTTTACTGCCGTTTCTAGTTTTATTATAAACCCAGCCATCCGCCAACCTCCCTGAGCTTTTTTAAAGCCCAATTCAGTGCAGTGGAAATGAGTTTTCTACCTGCTATTGGAAACAGACAGGGATGAAACCAGACACAAGCGCCATTGATGATTTCACAGGTTGAAAGTGAAGCTGCCACACCAGTGACACTCTCTGTGGGAGCTTTTGAGGCTTGCCCTTGTTCATTAGCTTAGAAAGTATAAGTTAGAGTTTGAAGTCAGAGCACGGATTGCGCTCAAAGGCCTTTAGACTCAACACAGGCACTCAGCACCACTGGCTTGTCGTGTCACTGCGACTTAAATTCACAATTTCAAACACTTCTAAATGCTCTGAAATGTTTCTTTTCACCTGTTTTCTCATATGAATTTTGGACTGTCTGATGAATCAGGTCAGGTCAGATCATAGTCGGAAGTTTCCCCTTTTTCACATGTAGCACACAGCAGGAAATTGTCCATGTCAGACACGTTCTTACTTATTGGAAATACTCCGTTTAGACAAGGGGTGGCGTCTGGGTAGAGCGTGCAGGAGGCAGGACATGATGCTGATTTAACCCACGGTGACATTGCCGGTTCGTAATTCAGTCATAAACAGCAAAGCCGTTCTTAAATTTGTCTAACGATTACGGCCCTTACCGATAGAAGTTGCCAAAGTCGTCATTTCAAGTCTGACATTTTTGTTGATGTGTTCGTGTAAATCACCCTTCTACTTCACCCCCGGAGGCTCGTTTTCTTCCAGTTTTGCGCCAGCTGCATGATTGAAACGGCATAAACGCGCCCACTCGCTCGCTGTGAACTCTCCAGACAATGACCTGCTCTATGTACACATGGGCTCAGTCGGACATTACAGACTTTGTACTCGGGAGAATCCGGTCCGACTAATTCCGTCATTTGCGGTAATGTCTAGATAAGTTCCGGTTTACAGTGCTTGTGTGAAAGGGGCTATTGATTCACTGAGGAAATGTCACTTATACAACCCTCTCATACATATGCATCAAATTTGCAATTGTTACGTAATATTTATATGGCAGGAAATGTTATTATGCCCAGATTATTAATTTATGTGAAACACTACAGTTGTATCACATTATACGTTAATTAAAAGTTGCAAACAGTAGAAGTGGTTCTTATTTTTTACTTCCATAAAAGTAGTAATACTGCAGTGTAGAGATACTTTGTACAAGTAAAAGTCCCGCATTCAAAATGTTGTTTAATGTATCAGCATCCAAATACACTTAAGTATTAAAAGTAGGGCTGTCAAAATAACGCGTTAATTTCGATTAATTAATCTGAGAAAAAACAGCGCATAAAAAAAAATAACGCAGATTAATCCATTCCATATTGACCTTTCACCCGGAGCCGTTCTAGCCGCCATTCGACTGTAAAATGAAGGAGGGAGACGAGAGAATGCGCAACAGAAACATGGCTGCACCTGACGCTAGTTTCTTTAACTGTCTCTGGTTAACACTACACTCAACAGCAGGTAACGTTAGCCTTCCGCTAGCTAGCAGCTGGATTAAACACGGTTAAAATGCTAACAGCTAACGCTAAACGCTGTAAAGTTTGAACAGTGAAAATAATAATAAAGAGGTTTTCTTTAACCTTAATGTCACTAATGCTGATTATTCATTGATTCATTTGAATTGAAATATTTAAAATACTTTCACAGCAAAAATTACGTATGCGAATAATTTAGATTAATTAATCACAGAGTCTGTAATTAATTTGATTACATTTTTTAATCGATTGACAGCCCTAAACAGAAGTGAAAGTACTTATTTGCATAGTGGCCCATTTTAGAATCATATATATTATATTACAGGATTGTATGTATTGATGCATTAAAGTGGTTTCATTCAAAATGTATATTACCGTAAAACTTCAAATAATAGCCCGGGCTTCTATTTACCCAAATGGCCGAAATGCCCCGGCTTGTATTTGAGACAGGCATCTATAAGAGACGGGCCTTTAATTGACGATGCTTTGCCCGCATGCTGTGGATCCATCACACACGCTCACCTCCAGCTCTTCACTGACCTTCTTCCTCCCTCCGCCTCGCAGTCCGGCCCTTTGGTCGTCTTCCTCGGACAGACGTCGCAGTTCTGCTTTACGTTTACGCCGTTCTCGCGCTCTCTCAGGATCAGTCGAGAAATGTCTCGCCGCCGCTTCTTCCGAATTTTGTTCGGCAAATTTGACAACTGTCGGCTTAAATGTCAAATCATACTTTTTTTCTTTTTGTCTCCGTGGTGGTATTGAGAGAATTAAGAAAAACTGAAGACTAAAAGAAAGTTTGTTAACCTGTTTGTTATGTTGCCATAGTGATGAGTCGTTTATGAACGGTTGCGTCTGTCACGTGAAATCAAATCAAAACACAGAACAAACGATCTGACGGGTTTGAAAGATCAAATACAACCCGACACACAAAAAAACAAAAACAGACCAGGCCTCTATTTGAGACCGGCCTTTATTTACCCAAATCTGTTGTCACACCAGGCGTTTAAAAGAGACAGGCGTCTATTTGGGACTCGGCTATTATTTGAAGTTTTACGGTACATAATAATAAATAGTTATTAGTCAGATAAGGTATTTGGTGCATGAGACATTTTATAGCCAATAGAGACACAGCTGAAGGTTGTGTCAACCACAGTCAACCAAATGATGTAATTTCCTGTCACATGGTTTGTTTAAGCTCTGATCTGTTCTCTGTTTTTGTTTTCAGGATTATCTGCTGAGTCACATGTACAGCAACGCAGCCAGAGATGACCTGTGGAGCAAACTGTCTCAGGTACCTCTCTGTTTACCTGTCTGGCTTCTGAACCACCTACCCTCCCCTGGCTCAAAGGCTTCGGGGCAGAGCAGTAACACCTCTCACAGTGAAGTGTCAGTGCCTCGCTCCACAGCAGGGGTTAAAACCTGTAACATCTTCCACATTCGGCTCTTTGGGGATAAAGCAGCCAGACTGACGGGTGCTGTTAATTATTTAACGTAGCAGTTCTAATGAAGGCCGGAGAGACGCTCGTTAAGAACGACTTGATGAGACAGGCGAGGAAAAGTCCCGTTTCCATGGTACCGTGGCTGAGAGGTGGAGGCGACGCCTGTTTCTCTTGTTTGTCCTACACACAGGAAGCGTGTGGAAAAGGAGTCTGTTTGATTAGATTAATCTTCGTTATTGATGTTTGTTATACTGAGACTACTCTTTAATGAGCTGCCAGCCAATCGGAGCTCCAATTACCTGAGAGTCAGTCATTTTTTCTCTAATTAAGTGATGTTGAACTATATATTCACTAACCTTTTAACTGTGTATTGATGATAGATGATGACCTAATATAATAATAATCATTAAATCATTTATGATTGATGATTATTCATGCGTTGTTTTTTTTCCAGGCCATGCATTCAGAGGGGCGGGACATCGACATTGGACAGATGATGGACAGGTGGACTCTACAAATGGGCTACCCCGTTGTTACTATCAGCAAGAACCAATCAGAGCAGCTCCCAACTCATTACATCACTGTCAGCCAGGAGCACTTCCTGTACGGGCAGGAAGGCAGGAGCAACAACAGGTTAGAGTTCCAAGTTTAATACTGTTTTATATTGTATATACTGTAAATGCTTAAATGAATACTGTGTAGTCAGAGAGTCTAAAGCAACTGGTTAGCTAGTTATTTTATTGTACTGACCTTTAACCCTTTGAAAGATGGAGGAAAAATCAACAAGAACAAAACGCTTTCTCTTCATGTGATGCAGAACGTTTAACTTACTAGTTCATTTGGTCTGACTACAGCTTAAAGGGATAGTTTGGATCTACTGAAGTGTGGTTGTATGAGCTACTTCTCCATAGTCAGTGTGTTAGCTACAGTAGATGGAGGTCGGCACGCCCCCAGTTTGGAGAAGCAGACAGGAGTAGCGACAGGGAAGCTAAGCAGCGTCCTGCTGTGGACGGGGGGGCAGCAGCTGAACACATTTTAGACAACAAAAACATCTATATCAGTTTAAGTGTTCGCTATATTTAGAATATATTGAGCCCTTTATGACGGGGAACTGAAGCCGTTATCTCTGCTCTCTTCAAAGCCACCAGACTCCTTTGACAAAAACAGTAATTTTACCTCCCAGAACACGGAGGTTGCTGCTCTACCGCTGCCTCCATCGGTTAGTTTGTGTTATTGTGTGACTTTGATGTTTTAAAGGTTTAGTTCGGATTCACCAAAGTCACACAATAACAAACTAACCGATGGAGGCAGAGGTAGAGCAGCAACTCCCGTGTTCCGCGAGGTAAAATGACTGTTTTAGTCAAAGGAGTCTGGTGGCTTTGAAGAGAGCAGAGATAACGGCTTCAGTTCCCCATCGTAAAGGACCGTCTGACAGCAAGAGAAAGCAGTGAAAATATTTTAAATATATATCAATTTATCTGTCCCCCGAGGACCGACGACTTGATCCATTTTTCCAAAAACCTCCTTTTCTCCTCAAGTAGGGTTTTTTTCCCGTTGGCTTTTCCATCCATCTTCCACTTGTCAACCAAAATGAATAACTTTAGCTAACAGCACTAACATTGATGACAGGACGTAATTCCCACGACACCAGTGAGGTGCCAATGCTTGTTAGGGGAACGCAGTTTGACGCAGTAGCCGAGCAAATGTAAGCTAATGAAAATGAAAGTATTGAAATGGACCAGCGGTGATTAAAGAGCCCCATTGCTGTAGCTCCTCTGTCTGAAACGCTGTCTGAGCTCTTGGCCCGCCTTCCTGAAAAGCCGAGTCTGCTCTGATTGGTCAGCTGGCCCACTCTGTTGTGATTGGTCAACCAAATTTAAACAAGCCACTGGGCCGGCTGTACTTGCTCAAGCAGCACCTAAGGCAATCACATGTGAAAAACTGGTCTGTCCTTCTCAATCAGTGACATCGCTACTTGAGAAATTTCAAACAGGAATGTGGACGAGGCATTTCACGGTGTGTTTCCACACAGCGAAACACCTCGCGATTTTCAGCCAGCGATATTTTTGCCTCGGGGGCCGTGGTCGCGAAAACAACACGCAAGACCGCAGAACATCGGCTAGCTGAATAATTTTGAGTGTTTAAGCTAATACAGTGGTCTAGTTGGTGGTGTATTTGCCCTGTTTAGGTTTGGGTGGCATATATACAACAATTTGTGTTGATACAAGCGTCAATGTTCGCCAACAAAACATGTAATCAAACAAATACATAAGTAGCCTAGCTAGCTGCCTAGCTAGCTGCCTGGCTAGGATACAATGAAATCCAATGTCCGAACATGCTAGCGATTAGCCTGTCGGCTAGCTGAAAAGTTTGAGTGTTTAAACTAACATACAGCGGTCTATTTAGTGGTGTATGTGCCCTGACTAAGTTTGTGTGTCATATAAATCACAATTCGTGTTGATACAAGTACCAATGTTCGTGTAGAAACATTTTTAATTACATTGAAATGTTCATGATACTGATAACCTCCGCCATCTTGGTCAGACACGGGGACCTGATTGGTTCTCGAGTGGTCCTCATTTGAATAAAGTTAAACTTTCGTCAACTTTGTTTCGCTCCCCTCGGCGATTCGCTCTCATCTCGCCCAATCAGGGCGAATTTCGTCTCCATTCAATCTTAATGAGAGCGAAGCGAAATTTTGTTGTGTTGTGCTCACCGTCAGGCAGTTGTCTGTGGGAGAGAAAGCTCCGTTTGGAGTGAAATGTGGTTTTTTCTGTACTTTATACATCTATTACATACACAAAACACACTAAAAGATGGAGAATCCAATAAAGGCATAATTGGGGCTTTTTAAAGTATAATGCATGCATTTCATGTTACATTACATTACATCAGAGGTCGCACGCCTCTGGAGCAACTAGGGGTTAAGCGTCTTGCTCAGGGACACAGTGGTTGATGGATCATGGTGGGAATCGAACCCAGGTCTCCCACACCAAAGGCCATGTGTTCTAACCACTGGGCCATCACCACCCATCATGTCACATTCATAGGCCTCCCGAAACTCTGTTTCACACCTCAGTAAGTTTGTCCTGCATTTTCGCCTGAAAAAGCACTTCTCTTGAGTTTTTTTTCACATTCACCTTTACATCATTTATATTTCATTTATATTTGATTCGCATGTTTTATTCACATCCTTGACAACCTCTGGAGTTTATTCTCTTCGCTGTTTTATCGACCCACTTTCTCCTCCATCAATGCTTCATCAGTTCCTCTCTTTTTTTTTTTACCTGTTGTTCATGCCTTTCTTTTCTCCGCAGCTCTTTCTTTTCTGTCATGTTTTTGTAACATTTGTGACATTTAAAACCACTCTGACCTACTCTATTTCTCACCAAAAGTTTCTTTACCTTTTTTTATTGTATGTCTCCCTCCTTCTTCTGTTCCTTCTTTCTTTCATCCAGTGTCTTTTGTGTTTCACTTGAGCTCCCCGGCTCAGAGTCGCTCCCGAGCTCTCGTCAGCAGATGAACTGAAGCTGTTTGTTATAAGAGGAGCTGAACTCTTTCTTTTGCGCTTGTCGAGTCTCACGGGGCTGCGTTCAGACACACTCGGTGGTCCCGGGGCGTTCACCAACGCTTGTGAAGAGAAACTGTTTTTGTGTTTTTAGCTGAACTGTCAGTGGATCGAAATGCGAGGCCGACACGGCTGTGTGATCCGCGTTCAGAAGCACAGCAGTGTCCCACAGTGTTACACGCTGTTGACTTAAACTCCTGATTTATTTATTTGTTGTTTTTTTTATTTACATGCAGGGAAACTGAGAATTCTTAAAAATATAACTACTGAAATATACAGAAATTGAAACATCACTGAACAGCCAATTAGCTCGTGGGTGGGCTTATAAAAGGTACGTTTCCAGGACACGCGGAACAAGAACGGGAAGAAGAAGAAGTTTAGGAAAAGAAGGAGGTTGAGTTTAGGAAACGTGACATTTAGGGGGAACGAACATTGGTCTCCGGGGTGAAAGGGTCTGGCTGTTCTGTAAATGGCATTACAAGTGAACAATATGATATATGCAGACATCTCTTACTCAACAAATCCCTTACTTTATGAAGTAACACTTAAAGTGTTAAGGTGACAACTTCATAGTTTATTTAACACCTACCATTCTTCTGTTCTTGCAGTTCTCTGGAGGTTTGAGGGAGACGTTTCAAATGTGCATCTTTTATTTTCTCGGCTTTAAACACACAGACACAGCGAGGAAAATAAGTGTTTTTTGAAGAACTGAGCTGACAGAAAACAAATAGACGAGGAGAATCCAGAGACCGCTAACGATAAGGTCGAGCTAACGCTTAAAGTCTCCTTTAGCATCGTATCTAAACACGCTTGGTCGGGACTATTGCCGTCACTTTTGACAGTTAGGTTGAGGAAAAAATGGTGGGTGGGCTTATAAAAGGTACGTTTCCATGACACTCGGGACAAGAACTGGACAGTTGGGTGAAGGTAAAGAAGAAAGTTGAGTGTAGGAAACATGACACGATCCCCGGTCTCTGGGGTGAAAGTCCTGTGTTGTTTGACCCATCCGCCACCCTCCCGATATGCAGAATTTCGGGCTTTAATGCTACTCGCTACCGTTGTCGCTCTTACTACTACGCCATCTTCAAGCACTGCGTAGCTGCTGCTCTGTCCGGTGCTTTTTGCGTCGTATCTGACGCTGCAGTGGCCCAAGCGTCCGTATTTTACGAGTTCAGAGTGAGAGCGGATTGGCCGGACCCTACGGCGTTGCCTGACGTGCTCCTCTGAAAAAATAGTGAATTACACGCTCGCCCGTGGCTTTTTAGCATCGTATTTCCCTTAGGCTCGCTTTGCCAGACCTTCCTCCACAGCGCTGTGAAGGAGGGTCTGGCTAGTTGACACAGCATTCCGGGATGGGAGTAAAACGTGCTCTGGTTTATTAGCATTTACTTTAATTCATTGACAATCGTCTTGGGCTGCGCTAAGGGCCGCATGTAGCTCCAGTGCCTCTGCAAAATAACCTCGGGAAGGAACTGGTTTTGGTGGAACATGTGTACGTTCAGAGGTTGTTTTAGTCGTGCAACAGAAAACTCAGACTGGACAGATAGTCTAGCTAGCTGTCTGGATTTACCCTGCAGAGATCTGAGGAGCAGTTAACCAGAGTCCTCAGAAATCCACCGGAGGTTAGAACGCCAACACAAAGAAAGAGGAAGGTGACGGAAATCCGGCCAAAAAGAAGGACATATGGCGGCGTATTTCCGGCGGCAACAGAGCAATCCCGGAAGTAAAAGGTCATGGATATAGACTACATTTCCCCCGACTCATTTCCTGGTTCTCCTTGTCCATAAACAACATGAAATCAAGGAGAGGGGTTAACTTTTCCTGCTGCAGATTTCCGTCCGTGGTCAGAAAGAACAGGGGAGACACTTTGTTTCTCTCACTATGACTCTAGAGTCGCTACTCGCTCCGAAGATAATCGCCGTCACTTTCTCACTCGCTCACACACTTCCCACACACACACACACACACACACACACCGGCCCTGCTATTCTCTTAAAGAGATCGACGCACACACCAACGCACAAGTATAAACTTCAGGCCACTTATGTCGGCAACGGAGAAAGCTCTGTGTGGAGCCCCTGCAGAACCATAAATCAGTCTTGTTTATTCCTACCTCTAATGCACCCACAGGAGCTTTTCTGTGCTTATATCTAAACCAGAGAACGTAACAGTAACAGTCGCCGTTTTAAACATGCCGTTAACATTGTGAAACGAATGGTAAGGTTTCAGCACAAAACTACTTAGAAAAAGATTGTGGGCGGGGTTAAACAACTCCACTGGCTTCCTATCTCCCACCGGATCACCTACAAAATCCTGGTCCTCACCTACAAAGCCCTCCACCATCTGGCCCCCTCATACCTCACTGACCTCCTGTCCCCATACCAACCCTCACGGTCCCTCAGATCCACCTCAGCCGGTCTCCTCTGCATCCACAAGTCCAAACTCCGCAGTTTTGGGGACAGAGCCTTCTCCAGGGCAGCTCCCAGGCTCTGGAACTCCCTCCCCCAAGAGATCCGCACCTCTGAGTCCCTCACCATCTTCCAGTCCCGCCTCAAGACCCATCTCTTCACCTCTGAGTCCCTCACCATCTTCCAGTCCCGCCTCAAGACCCATCTCTTCACCTCTGAGTCCCTCACCATCTTCCAGTCCCGCCTCAAGACCCATCTCTTCACCTCTGAGCCCCTCACCATCTTCCAGTCCCGCCTCAAGACCCATCTCTTCACCTCTGCCTATCTGTAGCCCCCTTTTCTTCTGTGACTGAATCTTGTTTTGCTTTGTCTTGTATTGTCCAGTTTTGCTTTACCTTCTAATCTAGCTCCCTGTAAAGCGACTTTGAGTCTATGAAAAGCGCTATATAAATTCAATTTATTATTATTATTAAAATCAGACTTTAATTCCGGTTACGCATGTGACGCAGAACGTGACGTAGCTCTGTTTGTTCCATTTATTCATGTAAAAACCTTTCCTGGTTTTTCCTTTTTAATAATATAAGTATTAGTAATAACATTGTGAAGATGTCACTTTGGGCTCTGGGTAATTGTGACGCCTTTTCTTACCATTTTCACTATTTTTACAAACCGAAACGAAACAATTAATGGAGAAAATAATCAGTAGATGAATTCAGAATGCAAATATGAATTTGTTAATAGTTCAAACTGAGCTGCAGAGTACTTATATAGTGTGGTATTAGTACTTTTACTGCAGTAAAGGATCTGAATGTTTCCTCCACCCCTAGGACAGGACAGATACACTGTCCACAGCTGCATGCTGCAGTGCGCACACACACACACACACACACACACACACACACACACACACACACACACACACACACACACACACACACACACACACACACACACGTCTAAACTGGTGTCTAGTCTAAAATAAACAGCCTTCATTTCAATGAAATATTAATGAACACATTCTGCTGTCCATGCTTCTGACTGCAATTAAGTAAGTGTGTGTGTGTGTGTGTGTGTGTGTGTAATTGGGTTCCACTCTTGTCAATCACGTTGATATAAATATCAGATTAAATAGTTTGTTGCTAGGCAGCGGTATTGATCGATGATTGCCTGTGGCGACACACAGCTGTTATGGGATTGGTAAATGGGTCTTTCTCTTGCTGATTGCGTTACAATGCCCCCTACTACACACACACACACACACACACACACACACACACACACACACACACACACACACACACACACACACACACACACACACAGAATCCACTCTTTAAATGGATGAATTGATCGTAGTGAGTAACGTTGATTGTTTGTAGTCTGTAATTTAAATCCACTTTAATTAAAATATGAATCAATTTGATTGGAATGAGTCAATTAAAAACTCAATGGAAGTTAAGGAAAGGTCTCACTTCAAATATACTTGTGTGTGTGTGTGTGTGTGTGTGTGTGTGTGTGTGTGTGTGTGTGTGTGTGTGTGTGTGTGTGTGTGTGTGTGTGTGTGTGTGTGTGTGTGTGTGTGTGTGTGTGTGTCAACTGGTCACAGAAAGCATCAGGAGGTAATTTGTTCCTAATGAGCTGTTAGCTGTCGGCTCTATCTTGTTATTTACATGGTAAAAAGCTCTTTGTGTTTGTGTATCACCTTTATTTATTCAGAGGGGAGTAAAATGTACAAGATTTCCATCGAAAATGAAGTGAACTAGAAGTGTAAAGTAGCATAAAGTACCTCGTAAATGTAATGAACTACAGTATACTGTTTTATGTTGCAGCAGTGATTTATATCTGACTGGCTCTCATTGTCGGTTGCTGAATAACAGTAGAACACGCGTGTCAATCTCAAGGCCTGCGGGCCAAATCCGGCCCCTCGCAAATTTGTATCCAGCCCGCATATCAATTTAGGTTCCCAATAGATTTTGGCCTGCCTAGATGTGCGTAATTGCTGTTTTTCAAACTGCAATTACGCGACACTCAAAGCAGAATTTGGCAGATTTGCCGACTTTGAGACTCAAAAATTCCCAAACGACAACCGCAGAGTTTAAGGCTTTATGTGGACCAAACTGTAAGTAAGAAGACTATATGAGAATAATACAGTTAAAGGTATTTGACTTTTTGCGGTTCAATAAAAGCATGTCAAACATGTCTGGCCCTTAATGCAATTCCCATTTTCCAGTGTGGCCCCTTTGTGAAGTTGAGTTTGCCACTCCTGCAGTAGATAGATCTGTGCATTTCTAATAGCTCCAAATAAACCCGTCCATATTCACTTTTGGTCAGTGATTGGGGACAGAGTGTTCTTTAAGGACCACTCTTCCATGTGTGGGCAATATTTTAATGATTTAAATGCAAAATATTCCTGTCCTGTCCATGCCAATTGACTCCGTTCTTAAAGCATTGATTTATAGTGTGTAAAGTTATATCTCTACTTTAGGTTTGCTGTTGTGAACAGATGATATTTTTTAATCTAGTAGTTAAACACTGTATTCATGTGGATTAAAACTTGAAAGGGAAACAGAAAGGCTGAGAAGTAAGGGGGCAACATTTGCATCAATAAAACAGTCCCTCCAGAAAAACGCAGAGTTTTTTTTGTGATTGTTGCGGGCAAAAATCCTTGATTATGCGGCACTTTTTCTTAAAAAATGCGATGGAATATGCGGGATATTTATGCAATGAAATTGCGGGAACTTGCAAAAATTGCGGGAACTTGCAAAAACTGCGGTTTGATGAAAAAGAGAAAACAAAAGTGATTCCCCCAACACCGTGTTCTTACTAGGTGAAATTACGTCACTTCATAACGTTCCCATGGCAACAGGGGAACATGGCTGCTCTTGTGTGAAGTAAACGCAACATTTTTCAACTTTCTGCAGAGATATTTGTGACTTTTTTGCAACGAAAATGCGGGGATTATGAAATCATGCAAGCCCCGCATATTTTGCGCGAAAATCAGCAATTTATGCGCCGAAAGTGCGGCGTATTTAAAAAAATGCGGCCCCCCGCGTAAATATGTGAACTTTGGCTGATTATGCATTGAATTCTGCGATCGCATAATCACATTTTTCTGGAGGGACTGATTAAAGTGTTTTACTGACTTACAACTCAAAATGAAATCTATTAAATGAGACCTCAGAGCTTTTAAAATCATTAGCAAACATTTGGACAAATCATCAGTTACAATGGCACTACAACATACTTTCTTTGCTGTAACGTTTGTTTGGACTTTAGAAAAATCTTGACTCTGCAGAGCGGGGATGGCCTCGCCATGTTTAAGCTCAGCCGAGATGCAATTTTTGAGATAATCAATTGGTTTTTAAAAGGTTTTATGAGTCTGATGTGTCCGGACGAGGCCGTTCACTCAAGCCGTAAAGGAGCCTCTATGTTTCTCTCATCTGATCTGAAAATGTAAAAAAAAAACAGCAAACTGACCACATTTAACCTCTCGCTCTCTGAAGAAGACAATAACTCTCAGCTACTTCCCCTTGACTGATGTTCACTGACTGCTGCAGCTATTACACTCTCACTTCCTGCCTCTTTCTCTCTCTCTGTAACAGTCAGTGCTGCTCGCTCCATTTCCAGCTGACTGATGTTGAGTGATCGCCACTGACCGTCACACTCTCTCTCTCTATAATGTCTCTCAATTTGATAACTGAGGCCATAAAACCGAATCCAATTCCACCGACCATTACTGACATCACTCTTCCTCTCTGTAGTTTACAGTGGCAGGTTCCATTGACGGTCGCTGTGGGAAATGCATCCATTGTTTGTTCAGAGAGTCTCATCTGGATCAACAACAAGACAGGTACAGTACTGCCGGGATGCTTCACGTACTAACACTAGAAAACACTGCAGTGTGCTAATCTGAGATCCGACATATTCTCCATAAACGTTTATTTTGCGATCATGACTCAATTATCTTGTTACCTTGAGAAACACAAGCCATTATCTTGGGATTCTGTTATGTTAAACTATCTCATGATCAGAAATTAATTTCCTCATTATCTTGATATGTAATTTGTAGTTAATGGACTCTAATGGAAATTCTATCTCGCAGATATATTCCTCTGAAAATAGCTCCGCTCCATGTTTTCCATGTTTCAGTATTCAGAGATCTGTCAGCAGTGGGAATAAACCTCATTCTGGCTTTGTTTATGGGGAATATAAGCTCATACTAATGCAATACATTTCTGTATTTTTTTAGAGAGAAAAAACTATGTGTGTTTTGGAAAATAAAGCTTGTTCTGCTTTGGATTTTTGAGGATAAAGCCAATTATAGTTCTGTTTATGGAGATTAAAACATATGGTGCTTCTGATTTTGAGAAATAAACATGGTTCTGCTTCTGTTCGTGGAGGGTAAAACTCTCTATGGTTATTCTGCCTCAGATATTGAAGAATAAAGCCACATATTGTTATGTTTATGGAGATTAAAACTCATTCTGCTTCTCTTTTTGTGAAATAAAGCTGGTTCTGCTGACGTTTTTGGAGAATAAAGCTATGTTTCTGATTTTGAGGAATAAAGCGCATGGTGAAGGGAGGTCTAGAAGAAAGTTAAGGAAGTAGGCCAGACTTAGGTCAGCTTGTTTTCATCACCTGGCTGTTATACAAAGTCTGAAAGATCCTACAAGCTGTTCTGCTAAACCTTACAGCCTAATTTTACAACCTCAGAGGATGCTCTTGTTTTTTCTGTGGGAGGCTGTGATGCCACTATAATCAACACAACTTTGCTTTTAGCATGCCAGGTGTAAAGGATGGTGTGGATATTGCAGTTTATATTTAGTTTTTACATTCTCTGCTGCATTCTGTTTTGTTATAATTCTGACTTGGATGTTGACAGCAGAGATTTGTAATTACTGTAACTCCCATGAGTCCAATCAAGCTGTGTTTCTCCACACACAGTGTACTTCAGACTGATCCTTCACGGTTTGTGTTCTCAACCTAAACATCAAGGTTCAAAACAATAAACATCACATGATGAAAGTAATAACACACATATTGCCAACAGGACAGCGCGGTATCGTCTGAGCCAGTGCTGTTTGTATCAGGGAGAAACAGCTGATTAACTGTCTGACTAATTGTTTCTATTTTGTCTCAGAAACCCACAGGATCAGTCGGATGGACGACAACACCTGGTTGCTAGGCAACATCAACCAGACAGGCTACTTCCGTGTGAACTATGACCTCCAGAACTGGAAACTGCTGATACAACAGCTACACAACAACCCTGAAGTACGTCTTTCTGTCTGTCTGCCGGTCGAACTCCCTCTCTGATTAACCCTAACTTGTATACGCCATCTCTCTCTCTCTGTCTCACTCTTCCTCAGATCATCTCGGTTGGAAACAGGGCAGGACTTATCGATGATGCCTTTAACCTGGCCAGGTGAGTCTTTTTTTTTTAACCAGAAACACTATTGTTTCAGCCTGATGTACAATCCCGTCTTCAAAGTCTGACACTCAGGGCAATGGACAGTTCATTATGACAGAAGAAGTGGTGGATGAATGGCTCATCTGTCACCGAGCCTTTAAGGCATCCAGACACACAGAGGGAGAGTGCAGCCTGGCTGATCCATTGTTGTTTCTCTTTGCTTTTAAATGTTTCGCAATAAGGAGGGCCTCTTTGTTGGACAGGACTGATGGTGGGTCTGACTCCCTCAGATATGTCTGTTTTGATGGGTTGAATGTTTTGAATAGAGTCATCGTCATCTGTTTAGCCAGCAGAATCAAGGATGTGCAGCTGTACATACAGAGGTTTATATCCTGTATGTGAGTTCAGCTAAGACCTATGGATTTTCCATAAACACATTTACATTCACACACGAGGCATTTGGATGGAGCTTTGCCAGCGGGTGATTTCGCCGCCTATCCACAACCACTAGATAAGTGCCACTCCAGGATTAACACGTTGCCTTGCAGCAGTGTTTCTCCTTAGCATTACTTTCCTCAGGTCCTACAGGTGTTGATCAAATCTGCCATTGCCATGCCAAAATAGTTATCAACCCGAGTGCCATATTTGTATTCAGTATGACTATCTATTTATTCACCATCTTCAGTGTAGATATTAAGGAAATGCAGATTCCAGCAATTATATATATATATATATATATATATATATATATATATATATATATATATATATATATATATATATTTGTAAAAGCATCATTGAGATTAAAAATCTATTGTTCAAGAGTGTCCTGGCCAAGACTGACTGCAGCACAAATAGCGGTAATTAAACAATTATAACATGAAGCATTCAAAACATCTACAGCCAGATTGGCCTGCTTCATTTAGAAGCCCTTTGAATGCGTCCAATGAGACGCGCTACCGAAGATTCAGGTGATTTTGCAACTGGTTGCAAGCTGAGGGTTGCCTTGCACGGCAGCTGGATTCTCGCAATATCACGCAAGAATCGCGGAATCACATATCGCGCGAAAATCCATCTTGTCAGGCTTCAAGCAATGCGTTTGTGTCCAAACAACCAGCTTACCAAACTTTTTTACCCCCCCAGTCTGACAAGCTGGTCTGTGACCAGCGCCATTCGGTCGGACGGAGAGGACGTTGGCGCTGTTTATTCGCCGCTTCTCTGCCTGCTCTGATGGCTGCTTGCCCAGAGTGATAGAGAAAGACACTATCTCTATGGCTCTGTGCTTGCCTATGTCTGGGTTACCTCCACCCCCATTCCCCCCATTTCCCCCCATTTCCCTCCCCTGTTGCAAGTCATGTGTTGAATCGTGTTGTATGTGCTTACTGCCGAGGTTTTCCTCCCCTTTCCTCATGTTATGTTGTATTTTCCTTACTTGTAATTCTTCCCTGTAAAGCGACTTTGAGTCTATGAAAAGCGCTATATAAATTCAATTTATTATTATTATTATTATTAATCAGCGTCTGTCGAGGAGCTACTGGCAGCTACGGCCGTGGTTTAGGTGTGTGTGACGGCCGCAGCTATTGGTTCAAAACAACAATGGCGGACGTGATAGATGGTTTATCCAATTACCTGCCAGGTAGTTTATGAACGTGCCTGCCAAACTGCTTCCAATGACGGCTTCTCAGATGGTTCTGTGTTAACAAACCATCTTGCGCATCAGGTTAAGCCGAGAGATCAGCATTCAAACAACGTCACGCAAGAGGAAAAACAAAGATAATTGTGAAAACTGCACTTCAAACGCCATCATCGTTTTCTAATCCATCTCTCCAATTTGCCTAATTTTAAAGTTTCTTAGAGGTTTTGTCAGTGAAGCAGCACATGAGTTGTAAAAAGGGACATTGATTTCTAGTTTAGTTTCTTAATCTAGCTCCTCTGGTTCTGTAGTTCCTGGAGCAATGTGCTTGAAAAAGGGCTATGTGTGCTTGTCAGTTTATTTCTGCAGAAAGTTGCAGACACAAATCATGTTGTTTGGTTCACTCTTACAGTACTTCTTGCAAACAAGCCAGATCGAAAGCAAGAGTTATAATGGACAAATACATGCGATAAGACCAAGTTGACAAATACCAGAGTTTGCTTTTAAGCAATGCACTGTTCTCAGAGCTGTCTCTGGTAGAAATGTCATCCCAGAGTGACAGCATCACATCTGGCTCTGTGAGATGCCCAATCCATGTTGCTGCATTTAGAGTAGACCTACCAAAAGAAATTCAACCGGGGCCAGAGGGAAACTTTGTGATGAATGAGTGTTCGGTGAGGCTGCAGCCACAGAGAGGTAGAGAGTGTCGTTTCTCATCATGATGTTTTCAGCCTGAAGCTTTTTGAGCACTGTAACCAAAATCTACTCTGACACCAACCCAATAACTCAATCTACCACCGTCTCTCTTTCCTTTTCTACATCTCTCTCTCTCAGCCATCTGTCCTCCGTCATGTCGAATGAGCAAAAGCTAGAGATGACTGCAATGCCATCCTCTGTTCGTGTGTGTGTGTGTTTGTGTGTGTGTGTGTGTGTGTGTGTGTGTGTGAGTAAGGAACTCAGCAGGAGGTTTTCATCTGTACAGAAAAAAGAAACAGAATATTCACACTGACAGCAGCAGACGCTCTTACTTCAGCCTGCATCTGTCGCCATGGTAACACTGAACATTACTATGCCACATTGGAAGACGCAACGTATTGGTTGTAATTTACAATGAGCTTTTTGTAGTGCTCACAGTAGTTTAGAGAGATTTGTTTTAAAGAGTGAGTCCTGCCAAATTACAAAAACCCTCAGTTTTTATTACACCTACCCAGAGGTGGAAACTACATACATTTACTCAAGTACCGTAGTACAATTTTGAGGTTCTTGTACTTGAGTACTTCCATTTTTTTGCCACTTTATACTTCTCCACTACATCTCAGAGGGAAATATTGAACTTTATACTCCACTACATTCTTTTTTTCATGCGCCATATATTGCGATATGAAAAAAGACAATTTTTTACAAGATGACATAAATTGCTCTATTTGGAAATAATAAATCATTCTCAACTACTGGGGTGATTTCGTAGAGGAGTGCATCTACATAGAAAATGAAAAAGGAACTTTTCTTATGTGAACCATTCTTTGTTGAATTGTAATGCTTTACACCAAACACCAAAGCAAGTAAGCGCTGTCCCTACTCTTCTGAAGTGATTTTGGGATTTGAGGGAAATTAGATACACTGGTTGACTGACATGACACCATTGTATTCATATAATACTATCAATCCAGGCTAAAGTGAATGATAGTAATAATGCATGCATGTTGCTTCCTCTAAAGTTCAGGTTGTGGTCGACTAGCGGAGCCTGCTTGTTTGGTAGATAAATTGATCAACATCGATTGTGATTGGTGGTTTGCCGTGCATGCAGACCTGCATGTCAAACACTACAAACTGTCAAACTGTGTATCCAAAAACACTTAAATCAGTGTAAATTACGTTCTATCAGTCACAGACTTCTGTTGTAGATTAGTGTTAAGTTTCGAGCGTCGCGGCTCCGAACCGCAAAGTTAGTTGGGACAGACGCCTTGTTTCTTTAGGCTAACTATATTAGCTTTAAAAATGGCCGGGAGACGTCGTGATAGCGTTGCATTAATCAGGTGATTTATTTTGTCTTTGCAGCGAACATGAGACACTGACTACTGTAGCTTCACTACCCATGGAAAAGTATGTGCATCACTGTGTCAGCAGCACCTGCCGCTTACGCTACTTTTCTACACACGGAGAGACTAACTTTCCATAACAATAAACCCTGTCAGACTGACGTTGCCTACATGGCCCCCTGTCTTAAAGGGGAAGGGTCGCCGGTAACAATCATGTAAAAGGAGAACGGTGAAAGTTTACTTTTCTATCAAGCAGCAAGTTTACAAGTTACAGATTGTTTCTAAACCCGTCTGACTTCATTTGGAAAGTACAATATTAAAATTACAGGTGGAAACAATGGCAAAAACTATGACCAAGTTGTGATGAACTTGTTTTGCATGAACAAATCAGCTAATAAAAAGATTGAGATCAGTTTCTGAGATTAATGATGGATGTTTATAGCAAAGACTACATGCAGAGGAGAAGCTGCTAGCTCAGCTCTTTTTAAAGAGAAGACGTACAAAGATGTTATTTCAATGTTTTAGATTGCCGATCACTGAAGTGATTACAGTTTGAGGGATCTTCCATCTCCATAAATTTCAGTATTGCTGATACTTAGATTGGCTGAGGTGTGTGTGTGTGTGTGTGTGTGTGTGTGTGTGTGTGTGTGTGTGTGTGTGTGTGTGTGTGTGTGTGTGTGTGTGTGTGTGTGTGTGTGTGTGTGTGTGTGTGTGTGTGTGTGTGTGTGTGTGGCTAGTTTAGCAGTAATAAATGACAGTCTGTGAGTGTGCGCTTAAACAGTGATGGATGTTGCCTCTCTTTGTGTGTGTCGGTGTGTGTGTGTGTTTTAGTGTGAGACTGCAGCAGTCCCTCGTTAGCTCTCCACTGAGCCTTGCTAATGGACAAACAATTAACTGGCCCTTAACGATGTTAACGAGTAAATGAGCTCGTTAAGACGACAACACTGGGATACACACACACACATATATACACACTGTAAATGGCTGAGGGCAAATTGAAAATCTATAATCTCCCCACTTTCCTGCCTCTCTGTGAACAGAACCATCTGAATAACAAAAAGCCCGACTAGTGTCCCCTAGAGGCTGACCTGTGCTGGGACTGTGGAAGTGTGAAGTTTGTCCAGAGGTTGGTGCCAGAGGAAAGGTCATTAAAACCACAAGGCGTCATCCTCTGAGGAGCAGGAATGGAGAGGTCGCTCGATGGTGTTTTAAGCCCCCAACGTCGACTTCAAGGCACCTAACCTCAATCCTAACACCAAACGCCAGAGAGGCCCCCTGGAAAACATACCCAAACCTAAAATGTATACATACATTTTAGTGAATATGCTTGATTACTTGTTGCCAAAAGAGTTGGATGAGAAGATCATCGTACAGGACTATTTCCTGGATGGGTAAATTCCTAGCAACCAGTCCTCTAAACCATACGATGATATAGCTCGTTCATTCCTACCCTCTTAAATGACCCATTTATTTCATAAATTAGCGCCCCGAGCGGTGACAGGAAATACGTCCTACAGGAGCGTTTTCCGTCCTCTTATCTCAAACCCAGAACGAAGTGGTTGTGTTTTCAATACGTTTCCGTGAAACAGTTGCAGTTTGGTTACGTTTAGGCACCCAAACTAATAAAGTTTATAAAAAGGTCGTGGTTTGGGTTAAACTCATGGACATTTCTTACGTTACTTCACTTCCGGTTACGCATGTGGTGTAGAACGTGACGTACTTCCGTTTGCTCGGTAAAGTAAAGAAAAACTGGACTCAAACGGGACTCAAACCCCGATCTAATGGGTGAAAGTCTTGTGGTAATTCCTACTTACGCAAAATGTGGCGCTCCTATGCTTCATCACTTTACTTCCTGCTTTACTCCCATCATAATTACTCTGACCACTAGAGGGCACCGCTACTGGAGGACAGTCTCATTCCCAGAGTCTTGTTGTCATGAGGTTGCCAGGGTGAATTTTCATTCTTTTTTCCTTTCTATACGGGTTAAACAAACAAGAAACAACGTGTAAATCAGTGAGCTTTAGAAGTGCTCGTAGATGTCCTTTGGACAGAGGCTAGCTTCCCCGCTGTTTCCAGTCTTTATGCTAAGCTAAGCGGCTGTTGATATATCAGTCCCTCCAGAAAAACGTGATTATGCGATCGCAGAATTCAATGCATAAACAATGCATTTTTTCAAATACGCCGCACTTTCGCCGCATAAATTGTCGATTTCCACGCAAAATATGCGGGGCTTGCATGATTTCATAATCCCCGCATTTTTGGTGCAAAAAAGTCACATATATCTCAGGAGAAAGTTGAAAAATGTTGCATTTACTTCACACAATGTGGGTGGTGATGGCGCAGTGGATATGACACATGCCTTTGGTGTGGGAAATCCAGGTTCGATTCCCGCTGCGATGCATCAACCAATGTGTCCCTGAGCGAGACACTTAACCCATAGTTGCTCCAGAGGCGTGCGACCTCTGATATACAGCAATTGTAAGTCGCTTTGGATAAAAGCGTCAGCTAAAATGACATGTAATGTAATGACACAAGAGCAGCCATTTTCCCCTGTTGCCATGGGAACGTTATGAAGTCACGTAATTTCGCCTAGTGAGAACATTGCTCTGGTTTCTGTTTTTCATCAAACCGCAGTTTTTGCAAGTTCCTGCAATTTTTGCAAGTTCCCGCAATTTCATTGCATAAAATTGCATAAATATGCCGCATATTCCATCGCATTTTTTAAGAAAACGTGCCGCATAATCAAGGATTTTTGCCCGCAACAGTCACAAAAAAACTCCTAAAAGAAAGCAAATAAGGGTATTATCCCAAATGTCTAACTTTTTCTTTAAAGGTTGTATGAACGTTTCATTATTTTTCAGGTTTTTCACAGCTTTTCAGAGAGATTCAGTTCAGCTTCTTACATATTAGATAATACAGGGAGATAGAAAACAGAAGGGGAACCCTAGATCACTAGACTTCTGAATAGTGTTGCCTCTGAAAATCAAAAGGGGAGAACAGAGACATAAAGGATTAAAAAGGCAGAAAAGAAAAAGACCTCAGCAGAAAATAAGAAGAAAGATAAGAAGACGGATCACATGCGAACTCATATGAAGTGTGGCGTGACTGTGTACGTCTGCAGGTTGGAAAAGTAAACAGATCAATGGTGCTGGATGCAGATCGCTATCTCTTCCCCTCTGCCTTCACGCTTATTCCCGTCACTCGTACACAGGCAAAGTTGTTTTGTTTTTTGCACACTGTATGAATTATGATAATGGACTCGGAGGCCAGGTGCATGATGGGAATGGAGATGAATGTGCGGAGGTTGGATAAGAGGCAGATTATGGAAATATGACAGTCTGGAGTTTAGAGTTCCGCTGGCTCCTCAAAGATTTAGAGTCTTATCTCAGTCAGATTAACTCTGTGGAGTTCTGTGTCTCTCTCAACCTCTCTGTCTGCAAACTAAACTATTCCGGTGAAAGAACATGAAGTTCTCTGTGTGTCTGCCACTCACTTTGATTGACAGCTCTTCAGTAAAGGTCACTGCTCGGCCTCAGTCGCTGGGAAATCATAATTTCCATCGGTCACTTCTCACTTCAGTCTTAAAGCCGATAATCAGAATAAAACCAATAAAACTAACATCACCTCTCTGAGTTCACTTTCAGTCTTCGACTGCCTGCCTCATTAATATTCATGGGTTGTGGGTGGGGCTAAAGGTTGATGCAGGAAGCAGCTGAGTCCCCCCCCCCCCCCCCCCTCCCTCGTAAACATCATGAATGTTGATCAATGCACAAAGGACACTGGTTAATATTCATGATGAGGTGGATGTAACTCGGGCAGCTAAATAGCTCCGGTGGCATTTAGACGGCCTAGTTGTTCTCATTGTTTTCATACTGTAGTTTAGAACAAAGACTTTAAGGGTTAGGGATTAAGAGTTAAAGACCAGATGGACATCCGGATCAGGGTTCAAAATGACTTTATCTCCCAGTATGCACCTATGTGTGTCCTGAACTGCACTAACAAAACAGTTCAGAAAGTTCAGAGTCCAGAAAGAGTCAGACAAGATTTCAGTATGAAAGTGCTATGTTGTGTCTTTTTGGCATGCCATTGGGGTTCAAATTGATACATAAAGGAGAGGAAGATAAATAATACATAATAAATACACTCATTGTGTAGCACACACTGATGTAGTATGGAAGCTGGGATGTGCCAATCCAGGTAGGGAGTTTAATAAACTTGCCATCTTTCTGGAGAGTTGACATCAAAGGATAATTTTTCCAAACTTTTTTACAACCTTTTTGTGTGTAAGTGACTGATGGCAACAACAATCTTTGAAATTGGTCCAGTATTGAACCTGAACGCTGTAACCGGCAGCCACAGACTGCGCTGCAGTATATCCCTATGGGGCAAATGTACATCGTCAATTTGGTTCACTAAAAGTGCTGTTTTTTGCCACTGACAGGCTCGGATGTGTCTGACATCATGGAAAGGATCCCTAAAGAGATCTGCCTTTTTAAAACCTCTTGAAAACCTTTCTGTTAAACCAGAAACAGCTCTGAGGTTGCTAGCACTAAACCCACCAGACTCCATTTAAAAAAAGCAATGCTTTTAGCCTGTATAGAGCCAACATATTGTCACATGTAAATCAGTAAACTATGTGTTTATTTCAACCAAAACTAGAGTTGTGATGGTTGGAAAAGTGGAAAGACGACCCAAAACGTCTTTTCATAGTTGTATTTTGTTTCTGTCGACTTTGAATGAAGTGTATTTTGCGATTGCTAAAATTACTGTTTATTTACATGGGAGTCTGGTAGGTTTAGCGAACGCAATTTCGCGGATGTTTTTATGTTTAAAAAAAGGATCTTACTCTTGAACAGAAAGGTCGACCTCCTTAGAAATCCTTTCCATAATGTTGTCAGACACTTAGAATATTAATCTGAGATTGTCAGTGGTGAAACAAGCACTTTTATGAACATAAATAGAAGGTGCACAATTGCCCTGTTAACTTACATTAACTGTAGCTTGTTTCGCTGAATGCCGACAGCAACGGTCGGGCTTAATACTGGACCAATGTCAAAGACTGTTGGTCACTTAGACGCAAAAACATAGGAAAATAGGGTTCAGGTTGAAAAAAACGTAAGTTACCCTTTAACGCTAGGAAACTGGACCATAGTGCTTCACATAGACACGATGCTGCCGGGGTGCAGGCCACCTTTGTGTTCTGCCCTTTAAAGGAAGACGATGAAACTTTTAAAAGAAGCAATAACACAATCTTCATCTTACAAATGAGAAATTGAATTTATAAGAAATAAAGAAGCTCAGGGATTTTGCTGCTGCAGCCTTATTCGGTCTGGTATGACCCTGTATTCTCCCTTACTTTGTTGGCGAGTAAAGATGTCCTGCCATGTCTAATCAGAAAGGCTACTCAAGGCTGGAGACAGGCATTGTGTGGTTTAGATTTTGTGGCCTTGTTTCTTGGGATAATACTGAAGTTGGAAAGATTGTTTCTTGAAGCAAACTCCACGCCACCACTGTCGTGTTTGTTTCCTAAATAAATGCGTTCATTGTAAGGCAGCAGAGACTAAGAGTGCTTTTTATTCACCCTAAAAGAGACTGACCTGAAAGTACAATTTGTATTCATCAGTCTGTATTTAGTTAAAGTTTGTGGTGTACTTGGGGTGTCATGTCCCTGTGGTTAAAGTGCCAAACATTTAACTGCGTAATTGATTCCAGCCGGGTACAGTTGTTGCACTCTTTGCTTCGCCGTGTTTCTTGTCTCCATCTACTCTTTCACCAGTCAAAAGAAACGATACCATAAATAAAGAGGAAATGGCGGTGTATAATTGAGGACAGATGTCTGTGAAGTGACTGATAACATTAAACCGCTTTTGATTGCAATAGTTTTTGTTGTTTTCCAGAGATGATGTTAAGGGTATCACTGTTGGGGTTAATTGTTTCCAACTGTTTTTTACCAGTAGATTATCTTGTTCTATGAAGGAAGTATACAGTCTCTCTCTCTCTCTCTCTCTCTCTCTCTCTCTCTCTCTCTCTCTCTCTCTCTCTCTCTCTCTCTCTCTCTCTCTCTCTCTTTCTTTCTCTCTCTCTCTCTCAGGGCTGGGTACCTCCCACAGGGCGTTCCCTTGCAGCTGATTGGCTACCTGCCGGAGGAGCAGTCCTTCCTGCCGTGGCACTCTGCCAGCCGAGCGCTCTACCAGCTGGACAAACTGCTGGACCGCACAGATGAATACAGCCTGTTCAGTGTAAACACTCCATCAGTCAATTACTATCTCTATCAGTTCTTCTGTCAATCAGTCAGTCAGTCAATCAATCAGTCAGTCAGTCAGTCAGTCAGTCAATCAATCAGTCAGTCAGTCAGTTACAGCTTTATGTTAGCACAATAAACTGTCTCTTCAGCGCTGACAGCTGGGTGTCTGTTAATTAACTCTGTGTGTGTGTGTGTGTGTGTGTGTGTGTGTGTGTGTGTGTGTGTGTGTGTGTGTGTGTGTGTGTGTGTGTGTGTGTGTGTGTGTGTTTTACCAGGACTATGTGCTGAAGCAGGTTGCATCGCGGTACCATCAGATGGGTTGGCCAACAAACGGCCCCGGCAGCGAGGGCAACGTGCTGCAGGCGTCCTACCAGACTGAGTATGCAACACACACTATTACACACTTCTGTTAATATTATCAGTCTAATAAAATAGAGGACCCTATTTAATCGTGCACCCTATTTGGGTGCACAAACTGTGTGTCCAAGAACACCTGCTCTTTAGGTTCATGTATGTGCAGCAGCGCAAAGAACAAAAGGGCTGGATGATATATATATATATATATATATATATACATACACAGTAAAAAATGTAATATATATGTACAGTAAAAATTCACCCAAAAGTTGATGACTATTGTATATTTTTAGCTTTGTCTATTTTTGCGCTAAGCTGCTGTAACAGTATTATTAAAGAGATATAAGAGAGACCAACAACAAGATACAAAAACAGGTTCACAACAAGGTACAGACATATAGTGCAATCATCGAAAAATATGAATACAAGCAGACTCTCAGTCAGTCACATCACTGGTCTCACCGTGATGCATTTCAAGAATAAAACATGAGGCACCACTTCTGCTAACGTTGGAAAGGAAAAAGACGGAGCAGTTTCTCTCTGCTACCAGTCCGTGATAAGCTAAAGAAGTCCCGGGCCTATCTCTGTACCATAGGCAGCGAGTTATGTTTTCCTCCGTGGGTGCTCACGGGCACACACCCTTTAAATAAAAAAAAAAAAGTAGTCCAAATCTTTTTGCATTTCAGAAGCTTAGGAAATGGACAGCGGGCCGACACAAACACACGCCTATTAACTCGATAATACAGCCGTAAAGTAGGCTGTCTTTCAACTCGGGACAACTCACAAATACAGATAGGATTGGAGATGACAAGTTTAACTGACACGTAACCACGATCAGCTTCGTGATTGGTGGATAGGATATGGAGCAAGGGGACTGACAGCGACATAACCAATCACTCTATGACAGACGCTCCACGTAGCACCAACTGCAATGTTTCATTTTAGATGAATGTAGCCTACCTGCAGTCTGGCACACGTGGGTGATCAGTATTTTCGGTATCAGCGGCTATGCTCTGTACTGGAGAGGAAACTGATATCCACCCTCCACACACGAGGTTTTTGTAAAAGAAAAAAGATGTTCCTTTAAGTATCTGATGATAGACACAAGAATGTTATACATGCAGTGTTTCCTGTTTGTCTCTCTTCAGGGAGTTGCAGAGGGAGCTCATCATGTTAGCCTGTAGCTTCGGGAACAAACAGTGTCACCGTCAGGCGGTCGCCTACATCTCTGACTGGATCTCCAGCAACAAGAACAGGTACGAACACACACACACACATATACTGTAGGCTACACAGTATACAGTCGGTGCAACTGACTGGCTTTATTTAACCTTTGGGCCACTACAGGTGGGAATTCATATACAATAATGCAGAAGACAAGAAAAACATTTCTGGGATTGGATTTCACAGCTGTAAAAAGAAACATGGACTCTTACTGTGTGCACAATTTGCTGCGTTTAAATTGAGAATACCGACTAAGAACAACTAAAAGTGCAGAATATGTCGGCCGGCTGTATCTCCTCCACCTGAACCCTAATTGCCCTCCTTGTGTGTGTGTGTGTGTGTGTGTGTGTGTGTGTGTGTGTGTGTGTGTGTGCATGTGGGTTGAATAATGTAAGTTATACTTTGGACAAAAACTTCTGCCACATGTAATGTATTATTCCAAATGTTTATCTCAAAATGTGAAGTGGAGTAAACATGTGAGATACTCAATGTTCCCATGCAACATGCTTTCAATTAGAGACAACCCCCCCCCCCCCCCCCCCTAAATTTCCACATCGATCCATGTTGATTCCACTTGTCATTCCTGTCCTCTCTGTCCGCCTGTGTTGCTGGCTCGTTCGCTGCCTCTGGGACCTTAACGGAATCTGCTAAATTAGATTTCAAACAGCAAATTAAATAGAAACAGATGCTGGGGTTCTGTATGGGACAGCAGGGAGCTGACGATAAGAAGGGGTGCTTACGTTAAAGCTTAAACACTAAATTAACACACAGTTTCAGACTCCATCCGGCAGATTTTATAAATGGATTCTCGAAACAGGAGCAGGCCTCGTCCTCGCTAATGTCAGATTCGTGTTTACGTGTCATTTAGTAAAAGTTCAGCACAGCCACAGCTAAATATTTCACAACCTTTACGTCTTCTACACCAACTGTTTTTCAGTCCTCTCGCTTTCAAAGTTAAGTTGTTGTTGACAGAGCGAGGGAGCTTTTCGCATCGCAACCATATGGCAGTATTTTTTCTTTTTCTTTTGGTAACGCTCCATTTTCCGGGCCAGATAAATCAACATTCATAAAGGGCTAATCTCTCCAGGGGTGTTTTTTTTAAATATTGCATGCTCTATTCAGTGATGTTAATCCCATCTGGACAGCACATGTATGTGCATTTCCTCTCGGTGTGTCCGAGTATTAACTAAAGACAGAACGCTACAATAATTAAAGTCAGGAGGAAGCTCATCTGACCTGGCTTCATGATTCCATGAATTAAAAGACATGAAACTGAACGTTACACTTGTGTAATTCTCAGTACATTCGTTCTGTGCTTCTGCAGCATTTGATTTGAGTCAAACAGCAGACCTGCGTCACAGCTGCGGCTCCTGCAGGAAAAGGGTGTCAGGAACCACCTGCTGTAATCTGACTCCTGCCCAGAACAATGAGTGTAATTATTTCAGAGCACAGCTAATATTTTAGTGCTTACATCCCTCTGGAACAGTAGCCATGTCCCACTGGGGTTTTATTGTAAATGAAGCATCCAAATGGATCAAATAAAGAGCCCTTTCTGAAATGTATCTTAATGTAACTGCAGCTATTGATGGATTACCTGGTAGGGGGTCCAGGGGCAACAATGGACTGCATTAACCCCCCCCCCCCTCCTCCATTCTCTGGGTCTACTACATGGGCCCAGGTTTGCTGTGTGTTGATAAACTGGCTACTCAGTGTCAAATCTTCTCATGTGCAGCCCCAGCTCACTTAAAAAAACAACTCATGTTTCTGTGGTTATGATGATGATGAAAAGAAAATGCATTTAACCATAAAGATCCCTAAACAATTCCTACAAATTAGCGAGAGTCATGCAATCAAGCACAAATGTGCTTCAGGTGCTACGTTTCAGAAACGAGGTAGAGAAAGGTGTTTTATTTTTCTCATGTTTTCATGGGCCAAGTTGAGTCTGAACAGGTACGTTTTCAGTCGGAAGCTGTGTGGAGTTTCTGCTGTCCTGATGTAAGTGGAAAGCTTGTTCCACCATCGGCAAACAGTCAGGATTTTGTTGAGCGGTAGCCGGGAGCAGTGAGAGAGTAGCAAGCTGTTCGGCAGTAGCAGAGCGTTGTGGACGTGCTGGGGTGTGAGGTTTAACCCTCCTGTTGTCCTCGGGGCAAATCTGACCTGTTTTTAAAGTTACTATGTCAGAAATGTGGGTTTCTTTCAACCAAATTGCCCAAAAATAACATGGATGGTTCCATACAACAGTCTTTATAAGTAAAATGACAGATCAGTTCACTACTTTTATTGAATTGTGGGTGTTTCATTTAATACTATAGCATATTTCTGCTTTTTAAACTCAAATGTGGTTTGATTTCATATAAATTAAGTTTATTGACCATGAATTCCAAGAATAAGTGTAAAACTAGTCGTTATAATTTGATGTTAGTGGTGTGTGTATACTGGTGGTAGTGGGGAAAAAAACGTTGAAAACGTCAGTCTCCTGGGTGAAAGTCCCGTGTTTTATGACCCATCCATCCACCCTGAACTCCTCCCTATGCGGACTCTTTGCAGACTTTGATTACAAACTTATTTGTGATAATGTCAAAGACAAACACAATCGGGGACAAAATACATTTCCCCTGAAACGTAGTTAAGATTGCAGTTTCCGCTGTATGGGAACATCATTTTTAGGAGACAGCTGGTCATGTGAATCTAAGTGAAGTCTTATTTTTCCTCTTGCATGTGTGGGGAATCGCAATCTCAACAGACAGCCAATCAAATCATTCAAATCGTTTACTTAAATATGTTATAACGATCGATCAAATCCCCCCCCCCCCCTGTTTCTCTGAGCATATACATTACATTACATGTCATTTAGCTGAAGCTTTTATCCAAAGCGACTTACAATTAAGTGCTTTCAACTGTGAAGGTACAAACTCCAGACAACAAGTATTAAGTGCAAGTACATTAGCTTTAAATAAGTAAAGCTACAAAGAGACATATGAAAGTGCAGGTTTTTTTTTTATCCGAGGTGTAGTCGGAAGAGATGTGTTTTTAAGTACTAGTGTCTTGAAGCGGATGCGGGCAGCAACTGGTAACCAGTGAAGAGAGCGGAGGAGCGGTGTAGTGTGAGAGAACTTGTGCAGGTTGAAGACAAGTTAAGCTGCTGCGTTCTGAATGAGCTGCAGGGGCCGGATGGCACATGCCGGCAAGCCAATCAGGAGGGAGTTGCAGTAGTCTAGACGTGAGATGACTAGAGCCTGAACCAGAACCTGGGCCGCCTTCTGCGTTAGAAGGGGACGTATCCTTCTGATGTTATGCAGCATGTATCTGCAAGATCAGGTGGTTGCAGCAATGTTGGCAGTTATACAGCTACTGTGGACTCTCTAGGGAGCCTACTTTAAATACGTAGCCTGTCTTGTAAAATAAGTTTGGCTTTCAGCTTCTCAAGGTTTGAGAGGACAGCTGCTTCTGAGGGTAGAGGTGTGAGTCGCCGTGGATTGAAGGTGTACAGTAGGCCCTTCGCGCCTCATGTCTGCTGGGGATTTGTGGAAACATTGTGCACTGTGGTCACAGTACCAGTACAGCAGTACTCTTCAGTCAGGCATTAAGCACCTGACAGAGCTCATGTCCCTGCCCGGTACTTTAAATGTTTTATAACTCCGGAGAAGTGATTTTCAAAATTCAGAGTGACATTTAGACTGCAGAGTCAGTCAGACAGACAGACAGACAGACAGAGCAGATGGTGGAGGGACATGTTTACTGTCAGGATGGGAGTTTGATGCAGAGGAAGAATTGAGTGGGAGGGAGAGATATTTCAGGGGAAAGACAGAGCTTTAGGATATAAAACATCCTCTGCAGACTGTTAAAAGACATACACACACACACACACACACTCACAGTGTGTTAGTTAAGGGGATCAGAGCCATCTGGAGGTTCCCAGAGACTCTGCTCCTCCATTCTGCGGAGAAAAATCTCCACATTATTACTGTTATTTTTTTATTAGAAATAGCAGCAGCAACTGTAGAAGTGCAAGTGATAAAATAGTAATATAAGCAGTACTAGCTGTAGACTCAGAAGTACTTAATGTTTTAGATGATAAATAATCTGCTAGCAGCTCAGACGTCATGCTGGTCAAACACACTGGACTTTAATGCCACTGTGTGTGTGTGTGTGTGTGTGTGTGTGTGTGTGTGTGTGTGTGTGTGTGTGTGTGTGTGTGTGTGTGTGTGTGTGTGTGTGTGTGTGTGTGTGTGTGTGTGTGTGTGTGTGTGTGTGTGTGTGTGTAAGAGAGAGAGTGTGAGAGAGAGCTTGCTCTTAAGTGGAGCATCTCTAAAATGATTTCCCAGGTCAGTGAATTATGTAATTGTCCCTGCATCACTCACTCTGCACTTGCTCTGAACACACACACACACACACACACACACACACACACACACACACACACACACACACACACACACACACACACACACACACACACACACACAGTGTTCAGTATATATTTCTATGCTGCCAACTGAGTTCACTGTATTGTGATGAAAGTTTTTAGTTTTGGTTTACTGACAATTTAGGTCAAGTACACACACACACACACACACTCACTCACTCACTCACTCACTCACTCACTCACTCACTCACTCACACACACACACACACACGCTCACTCACTCACTCTCTCTCACACACACAAACACACACACACACAGTGAAATTATAGTGTGAAGGAAATGTTCACCTTTTTGCTTTACTGATGATTCAGGCCAGTAACCAGCTGGGGCATGGAGTGTGTGTGTGTGTGTGTGTGTGTGTGTGTGTGTGTGTGTGTGTGTGTGTGTGTGTGTGTGTGTGTGTGTGTGTGTGTGTGTGTGTGTGTGTGTGTGTGTGTGTGTGTGTGTGTGTGTGTGTGTGTGTGTGGTACAGTGGTTACCTGCAGTAACTCCAGTTCATTGAGTGTGTTCAACGTCATCGAGGCTCCACGTTGATGTGCTGCAGATTGTCTTCTTATCGCCCAGCCTCCACCTCCAGCTCTGTCTCCTTCCCCCAACAGGAAGGAGGCGAGCAGAGAAAACTGAGGGACAGTTTGTGTAGCCAGACCTCAACCCACATTTCGCCTGACTGACTCAAGTTGCACTAAACTGCAAACTCCATCTTAACAAGGATCAACAAGTCCAGTTCTCTATTATAAGATGTGTCCGATGTAGATGAAAAGGTTTTGTAGTTTTGCTTTTGTAGTTCTCTTCTCACATTGTGGGAGATATTGTCGCTGTCAGAAATGCCTGGCATCTCTGACTCTGAATCATAACTGACATGAATTCAACTCGGCTGCTTGAGAAAGACAACATGACATCAAGAGCCGCCAGCTGTTCACCCAAAACCTCCCCTCTGAAGTCAAAGCCCCTCGTCTGGGATTAGAGGGACCCACGTAAAATACACATGTACTATCTGACAATCACATTATTAACCCTCCTGTTGTCCTCGGGTCTAATTTGACCCATTTTCACAAAGTTTCTATCTCAGAAATTTGGGTTTCTTTCAACCAATTTTTCAAAAGAAATAACGTGGATGGCTCCCTACAATGCTCTTCACAACTTTTATTCAATTTCATAGCATTTGAAAGATTTTTTTTTTTATGAAAGAACGTTGAAAAAAAGGGACAAATGTTGGGATAAGCTTTAAAAACGTGGGGAAAAAAACACACAAAAACGTCAAAAGGTGAAGAAAAAAATGTTGGGAAAAAGTGACAAAAAGCAACAACAGTGTCGAAAAAGACGTCCAAAACAGTTTGAATTTTGACCCAGAAAAAAAAGAAAAGTTGCATGGTTGACAGGAAGACAACACGCAGGTTCAACCTGTTACAGTTTGACTTGGCACATGGCGAATATCAAGGACAGCTGAGGTCATTGGCGGAAAACGGAAACCACACTGTGTGTTATAAATAATATATACTTACAATTAAGTTTAGAAAGATTTTCAGTAGTTTGGTCCACTGCTTGGTTGACACGAGTGTGTGAATGACACATTAAGTTTACACTTTACTGCCTGGCTAGTTAGTTAGTTAGTTAGTTAGTTAGTTAGTTAGTTACTTACTTACTTAGTTACTTAGTTAGCTAGCTAGTTAGCTAGCCAGCTGTCTTGCTAGAAGGCTCATATCTCAGTTCAGCATCATCTGTATTAGAGAAAAGAGTCACTTTATCCAATGGTCAAAGTGAATTAAATAGCTTTCCAGAGTTCCACAACTACACATATCCTATACAAGTACAATTTTTGGTAACACTTTACTTGAAGGTATCTACATAAGATACACATGAACCATAACTCTAACCATAACTTGTCATGACAAAAACCGAATGCCACTTACTAAAAGAAGCGTTATGTCATAAACGTTTATGACTTGTTACGACACGTTCATGACAGTGTCATGCCACTCTTATGTAGATACCTTCAAGTAAAGTGTAACCACATTTTTGATGTATTATTTGCGTCCCCTTTTATAATTGCTTTTAAGAAATGTTCAAAGCATTTTTTTGAGTCCACCGGAGACATTAAGGGGTGTTTTAATGGAAACGGTATTTCTCACTTAGCATCCAGAGAGTCCTGCTTAATCCTGCGGACGTGTCTTATCAGGGTTTTTAGCTTCATTACCTTTCCTGGTCCACTGTCACTCTCACATCCTGTCGCTGTTGCTGCACAGAAGTCAAATCAAACACTTATTAGCAACCCTAAAATGTGACACACGCTTGCTGTAGCGGAGATGTGGCCGATTGTGTTTGTCTGATCGCTAGATTTTTTACTTTTATTATTTTCTAGGATTCCTCCCAACATCAGAGACATCGTTTACTGCACTGGGGTCAGTCTGATGGACGAGGACGTGTGGGAGTTCATCTGGATGAAGTTTCACTCTACCAGCGCCATTTCAGAGAAGAAGATCCTGCTGGAGGCTCTGACCTGCTCGGACAACACCTTCCTCCTCAACAGGTACGAAAGGAACACACACAGCCGCTTCCAGATGGTTTAACGCTGCAATGAAAAAACAAAGAGATGTCTGTATTTTCACACCGTTCTCACTCCCAACTCATGAAATACTGACGCTTGGTCAGTGGCTCTCAGCATCAGTTACCGACGCAAAAATCAACCTTCAGCGTCCGTATGGAACGCACCGGGCGGAGCAGCAGCTCGACCGTGGCGCTGTAAGATAACGTAGTGTTAAGCAGGGATGCACCGAATCCACGATTCGACTTAACGACGGCGCCGTTGATTACGGGAAGGTGTTTACGTAGGTGGGGCGTTCAATGCAGTCGGCTGTGAGGAAGTGGAAATGGAACTGGTGAGCAGAAAACGTGTTTGTTTGGCAGAACTTTCAGTCATAAGAAGGCCGTTCAAGTCACGCTACGTGTTCAATTAGCAACGCAGATTTGTCTCGTGGTGGCGAGGAGCCTAAACAACACACAACATGGCCGCCGTTGCAACATTTGGTATGAAACATCCAAAATAATACGAGTTGTGCAACGTTGTTTACTTCATTAATGTGTTTACTGTGTTCATGGACTGAGGATGGGAGGAGGACTGGACAGAATCTCAACCAGTGTATTCGGTATTCGGCCGAGCCCCAAAAATCTGGATTCGGTGCATCCCTGCTATTAAGAGAGACAATGGTAGCGAGCAGTATGAAAGACTGAAAATCAGTGTAAGGAGGTAGGTCAAACAACACAGGACTTTCACCCAGGAGACCGGGGTTCATGTCCCGTGTGTCACTGAACATTTTGTAGCCCCACCCGGCAGATTCTCCTTAACCTATCTGTCTCATTCTTGTGCCGCGTGTCAGTTAAACGCACGTCAAAAAGTGACGCCAAGAGTCCCCGGCCCAGAGCATCTACAGTAACTGTAGCGCCAACGGGCTTGACGCTAAAGGAGACTAATCAGTAACAAACGGCCAAGGCACCTGACCACGGGTCACTTTTTGGCGTGCTGGGCGTGAGAATGCGTTGATATTTTCCAAAGAAAGTATAAGAGCTTGTTTTAAAGTCCCCATCCACTCAAAAAAGATGTGTTTTCAGACTTTTTTCTTTTTTTATGTGGGTAAAACCATGTTTAACAAAGTATTGATCATACCAGAGTAATTTAACATCTTTAAGTGGGGCTCCATTAATCAACATTATTGATTGTAGTCGGAAAAAACTCTTTCCTGGGTTCGTTTAAACTGCAGTTGCAAGAAAAAACTAATTTGATCAATATCCATACTTTGTATCCTACGTGTAATTGTAGACAAACAGCTGCCTGCCTTGTTACATGGAGGATCCTCTGACCTTTTTATGCCCGATGTTCCACTTTCTTCACCAGCTCTCTAACTGCCCCTGTGTGTGCAGTGGCTTGTTTAGTTGGAAACAGTTGCCTGCTGCTGGAAACGAGATGAATGCGAGCTGTGAGACTGAACCACAACAGGAAAGGTGCAGGCTGTAAATCCAAAACAATAAGTTGATACTAAAACACTCGGTGGAGCTCCAGGGGAACTTCTGACGCCAGAGTTGATCAATGCAAAACGTTCCTGCTGCTTAAATGCAAGAAGGAGAGTTTTCCAAACACTGCTCTCAACTGTATACTTATAAAAAAATGTATTTCCATTTTATGCTACTATATACTTGTACTCCACTACATCTCAGGTACATATTGTACTTTTTTCTCCACTACATTTGTCTGACAAGCTTCAGTGATTTTTCAGATGACAGTTTTTCACCCCCTTACTGTCCAGTGAAACCCCTGTATCTCCAGATTTGTTGATGGGTGTTTGGGTTTTTAAGCCCCCAACATCATCAGGCACTAGGATTAGGCAATGGTTATGGTTATGGTTATGGTTAAGCAGTCCCTCCAGAAAAACGTGACTATGCGATCGCAGAATTCAATGCATAATCAGCCAAAGTCCGCATATTTATGCGGGGGGCCGCATTTTTTCAAATACGCCGCACTTTCGCCGCATAAATTGCCGATTTCCGCGCAAAATATGCGGGGCTTGCATGATTTCATAATCCCCGCATTTTCGTTGCAAAAAAGTCACAAATATCTCAGCAGAAAGTTGAAAAATGTTGCGTTTCCTTCACACAAGAGCAGCCATTTTCCCCTGTTGCCATGGGAACGTTATGAAGTGACGTAATTTCACCTACTGAAAACACAGTGTTGGGGAATCACTTTTTTTTCTCTTTTTCATCAAACCGCAGTTTTTGCAAGTTCCCGCATTTTCATCGCATAAAATGGCATAAATATCCCGCATATTCCATCGCATTTTTTAAGAAAACGTGCCATCAAGCATTTTTGCCCGCAACAATCACAAAAAAACTCTGCGTTTTTCTGGAGGGACTGGTTAAGGTTAAGGTTAGAGTTAGGTGCCTTGAAGTCGACGGTTGCAGCGCTGCCTTGAAGTCGACGTTGGGGGATTAAAAAACACCATTGAGCGTGTTGATGTTGAATGTCTGTGATAAACTGAAGGGTGAATGTGTTGAGCTAAATAAAGTCTTGACAGGCCTCTTGGATCAGCTGGAAAAT
>CM042447.1:3777691-3795191 GCA_023631565.1 Gymnocephalus cernua | reverse complement strand
ATTACTGCAGTAAACTGACTTAATTGACTCATTCCTCACCGCTGTATTAAGGGGACCGTGTCTTTAGCTCGGTGGTTGGTGATGGAGTTTGTAATCTGCTTTTTCTGTCATAGCGAGTCCCTCTAGCAAACGGGTCTTTAAGTGACATTTGGCTCGACTTTTCTTTAGCTTTCCCCGTGTTACCTGCTGATGTGGAGGGCGCTGAGCCTGCTGACTTTAATTTCATACATTCTTGATATTCCAAGACGTGTTTGCAGCTGAGGTGGTGGAGCAAATTGCTCGCGTTGCCGCCTTTCGCGACTATTTTAGCCTGACAGCACTTGCATAAAACGGTTGTTTGGTCAACGTCGGAGTTTTGGAAACCAAAAAACCTCCAAACAACAGACCCGGCGGCTCCTTTTTTTGGCACAAGTTCGTTTCTACTACTTCTGCAGCATCCATCTTCAGTGTGACGTCCCTCTGGTGCGCTGCGGTTTACCGTCGCTGCTTAGAAGTGCAGCATTTTAAAGGGTCCGTCTAAAACAGTGTCGCGCGGCGCAGCGTAACGTTCGTTCCGGACGTTGCGTTATTAAACACACCGGTATGGCGGTATATTAAAAATGAACATCGTGACGAAAATATACACCGGTTTTCGGTATGAACCGGTATACCGCCCAGCACTACGTTCACCCCGTTTATTAGTTGGATGTGTCTGGGGGCGGGAGCAAGACAGTAAATACAGGAAGAAGGTCCTGTGTTCTGGACTAGTGCAGATTTCTTGCATCTCCGTGGTCAAACCAGCTCACTTATACAATCAGACATTGTTTCACGAGCAACGTTGCGACGTCTGCTCTGCTCACCGAGACTTCGCTCTGCTCTGCTGGTGTGTGTCTCCAACTTTAGCGGCGGCTGCTTTGACCACGGGAGTTGCGAGCTCGACTGCCGTCTGTTTCTGTGAGAGAAACACTGCAAGCTGCCACACTTTGCTGCTCTACCGCACCGCAGATCGCAAAGCACACCTGACTACAGGAGACATTATCTCAGACTTGTGGAGTATATGTAGTTGGTGCAGTTCGAGGTAGGATCACGTTGTCACCTCAAACAGGGCCGTTTGAAGGAATTTGGGGGCCCCAAGCAAAATGGACATGGAGGCTCCCCAACCCCCCGCCCCGCACACACGCACGCACGTAAAGCCTACAGGAACCACAGCATAGCCATAAAGTTCACCCAAACTTTATATAAATAAAAAAAGGTTTACAGTGCATAAACTGTGCATCTAGAAATTTGACAGGCACTACTATATATTATAAATTCTGAAATATCCATGGGCAAAAGTGACTGGTATTTACACAGTTTGGTGGGAATTCAATAGTGATTTGCACTGTTATTTTTCTAACAATATGACAGCACACACTTATCAGTTTAAACTCTGGGCTGTGCAGGAGATCAGCTGTAATTATAGAGCTTGTGGTCGTACCTTGTGCTCAGGGGTGTAGCAAGCTTTTCAAAAGTGAGGGGGATGGATGTGATTTGTTTATTAACAATAAAAACGATGGATACAATGACAGAGGGGTACAAAATGTATAACATACAAGATATAAAAAGTTTCCCATTTAAATGAGTGATACTAGAAAAGTATAAAAACACACTCGGAACTAGGGCTGCACAACATATCGTTTTTTTATCGTCATCGCAATATCAACCGGCGCAATATACACATCGCGAAAGTCTGCGACATATCGCTGTAGACACAAAACTGATTTCTTTTTGTTTTAGGTGAAAGAAAATATGAGTAGAAAACTGCACATTCAAATGTAATGGTCATTCTTTTTTAGTGCTGCCTTTATATTCAAGTCAATGTTCAATTTGTTCAATAAAAGAACGTTAGAAATTATTTCATTTCATTTGTTTTAAATTCAACAAGCAATGTGTTGTATTTGAGCAGAATACTAATATAGACCTCTTTCACAAACTGTAACATTCATTTCATTGCTCACCTGTGAACCTTCCTGTGCTCTCTCTGAAACTGATGCCTCCAGCAACTTCCTCTCCTAAAGTGGTAATAATGGGCAGTGGTAAAGGAATAGGGCCAAACAGGTACAGCTATGGCACTAGCAAACCTCAGTGAATATTGAAAAGTAATATCATGAAATAAATGCAAACAATATCTAATGGAAATAGGCTACTGCTGTTTAATGTCAACATTTTTCAACGTTCAGCTTTCAACTTCACTTACAGGATTTCTCTTGAAAAAAGTGTCAATCTTCTCCTGCCTCTTTCTTTTCTGCATCTTGATACTGCAAACCCCATCTCTGCAATAATAATACTGGTTTAATACACTCAATAATCAGTACTGGTAAAGCAATTCTTCCTGCCTCTATGTATTAATGCTCATGGGTAGCCTAATGGGTTCCATTCAGACCTTTACATTAAGTCTTTTACTGTTATATGTCAACAAGACATTTTCAACTGGCTATGCCCAGTGTTTAGATCTGTTGTGCTATTTACCAGGCAAATTAGCACATACGTAATTATATTATGATCCGTTTATTATGAATGCTATAACGTTGCTAATGTTACGGAACGTTATACTTCTTACATGGGAAACTACTCGTACATATTAGCTTTCATTTAACGTTGCTAGTGAAGTTAAAAAGGTGCAGTTACCTCCCATCCTGTAGTTACAACTGATAAACACATCATTTTCTAAATCTCTGCTACGCATATAGCTACAGTAACGGCATATAAAAAGAGATGAACATGCCACCGTACATTAAACTTTACCAACACAAATGGCAAAAGACAACCTAGCTAACTAGCTAAAAGCCTAATGTTAAATGATAGGTTCTGTTAGCTAACGCTACCTACCTAATTACGATAGCAATTTGTACCAGCATTAAAGAGTTAAGCTTTACATTGATGTAACACATTAACGGTGATAACAAATGTACGGCAAACACTAAAGATACTTACATTACCTTACCCTATTCCTTAAAATTACTGGACGCGGTCTGTTAAGACCGGTGGCAAAATTACGAATCCCACTATGGCAACGCCATGACCCGCCCTCCGAAGCATCTGATTGGTTGGGGTTAGGCATTTCACCTCGAGTGGTTATGGTTAGGATAGCGGATTGGTCAGGGGATAGGACCTGAACAAATGGGGTCACTTTACCTTGGACGCCTGGCCAATAGTAGTGATTGAAGGGCGGGTCTTGGCGTTGCCATAGTGGGAACACACCGTTGCCATGAAAAACAGAGCGTTGCTATGGATGCAATCGCTACACACAGCCTACGACGTAGCTACGGTGGCAGTTCGACTGCGGAAAAACTGCAGAAAAAGTGTGGGTGTTCAACCCTCTCACCGGGAAAAGTGTGTGTGTTAAAACACCCACATCCCCCACGGGTGCGACGCGCCTGCTTGTGCTATAGAGGAAACATCAGCACTGAGAAGTGATGCATCTGCTGATGTTGAGGATGAAGTTGATGGTGTAGCTGGGAAAATAATTGAAAAAAAAATCTGAAATTACCTGTGAAGTACATTTTACCATTTCACTGTTAGCATATTGAAAGAGGTCACTATTAACAGCTCAGCTCAGTGAGAGAAATTCACTCTACCTTCATCAGTGGAGGAATCCTTAGGAAGAGCCTGAGGGCTGAGAAATGTAAGCAAAGCACCTGGAGGGAGAAAGAAAAGATGGTAACACTTTATAATAACAATCATTAATAGATGGTAAATTGATAGTTAATTCATCTTTAGTTAATTGTCATTTAACTGTTAGCAAACAGTCTTTTTACTGTTAACAAACAATGAAATTATAATTAAATGTTTACTAATTATTAGTAGTGCTGTAAATTAACAGTTCGTCTGACCACAAACGAGCCGCTCCAGAGCTGGATTGAAAGCGTACCGAGACCACTTCATCAAGCGGGTCTCGGTACGCTTCTTTGGTTCGCTTTAGGTGCGCATCCGAGTGCGATCGCTGCGTTCTCAACTTCCCAAACGAACCGCACCAGCGGGGCAAACGAGCTCTAGTGCGATTCAACCGAACTAGGCGAGGCAGATGTGAAAACGCCCTTAGAGGCTGAGAAGTCAACTGCAGGGTCTCACGTCCTTCAGATGAATCATGGCATTAATGTGTTCTCCAGAAAAAAACCTAGTTATCAGAGAATTCAAAATCTGTTGATGATTATATGAAGAAGAATACAGCAGCAATGACAGCACTTACTGTTACTTATTTCACATCTACTACAAATATCTAATTATATTTTAGTGGTTTTCATGAAACTCCCAAGATGCTTTACCAAAAGATGAAAGTAGAAGGAAGGAGAAGTGACTTTCTAAATACTCACATCTTCAACAAACATTGTTTGTTGTGGGCATTTCTGAACACAAATCTGTGTCTTCACCATTTCGTTTGAGTTCTCTTCCATTCCTGTTGGTATGGCAACAACAAGCAGCCTCAGCGTGGGATTTATAGTCTCTGACCAGAATCTCCACATATTAAAATGGGACCCCTGAATACAAAAACTGGCTGAATGAAGAGAATGATGTACCTATTTATTTATATTTTCCTGAAAAGGATTTTTTTTTAGAGAAGCAAATCTGAAAAAATGTGTCTTTTGGTAAGTCACAGAGGGAACGAGGGGTAGAAGAAATGAAAATGTAGATAGAGAAGTAGAGGGCAGGAAGAGAAAGCGGGGAAAGATAGAGGAGTGGAAAGTAAATCAGAGCAATATGAACTGTATTAAAGTGAGTTGAAGGGATGGATTTTCTTCTGCGCTCCACTGAATCTGTCAAACTTTGAACAATTTAAGTTTCCTCTTCAGTGCTTAACTTTGAAAATCACATTCATTCCCCGTTTTCAACAGTTCAAAGTTTCTCTTTCGACAGCAGAAGTTTCTCTTTAATATTTCACCTCTCCTGCTGGAAACTTTACGTACTTTAAAACACTTTCACTTTGATACCTCGACTTTCATGCTGGACATTTTACCTCTCAATATGTTGTTTGATTAATATCACATTTACTTGCTGTAATGTTTGCAAAACCATAATGTAAAAGTATTTAGTCTGTGACCCTGCTGGCTGCCTGGCAATCCACCACTTGGAGCTAGAATATGAATACGATATCCTATATGGCCAAAAGTATGTGGACACTTTTCTTTTGAGTTGTGAAGTGGGAGGGCTGGTTGTCACTTCACTCGGAAACATGGGACTCTAATCTAATAACCCTATAGATTGTCAGTTTAATTATGTCATCTTGTTTCTGTAAAATCACGTTTTGTCTGTCATTTTGGCACGGCAGATGGGTCTAAATACTACAGTACCCATGAGCCTCTGCTGGCATTATTATGGAGAAGTCAAAATGCATGAATTAGAACAGTAGCAAATGCAAAATGCTTCTCGTTACAGTTGAGAAAAAAACAGGGCGCCATATTTGCTGAATTCACCCCCGGTTGAAGCAGAATTTCAAAGTGAATTGATTTCAGTTTTCTGTGAAACACAGCTGTCTTTAACAGACTTTTCTGTGACGGCTCAGTGAATAGATGTTTCTTGCTAAAATGAACCTTGGGAGTTGTAGTTAAAGTCTGTTTTTATGAACACAGGCCTGTTGATGTGGCAGTGCACTACTACGGTTGTTTGTTCATTTTGGTGTAATATTTAGACAAAAGTGTGGCAGGAGTGCAACCTTTAGGACAAAACTAACATTTTAGCTACAGTAACAAAGACTACCAATACCTATATTTAAACACTATTATACTGTGGGCTGTAAGGACCTTTTTAGCCTCTTGGGTGCTACAATATTCCTGTCTTTTTACAGAGGGGTTTCTAATGTCTCTTTTCTATCATCTTCCCTTCCCTTCCTTCCTTTCTTCCTTCCTTCCTTCCTTCCTCATATCTTGTCTTACCATTTCTACTTTTCCTTGTCTGCTCAACTCGCCTTCTTCCCTCCATTATTTCCCTGTCTTCCTCTCTTTTTCCTGTACTTTCTCTCCTTAGTTAAAGGAGTTCATCCACTCCAGCGGCGTGGGGGCGGGGCCTGCGCTGGCGCGGGCGCTGGAGATCGTCGAGGGCAACGTGCGCTGGCACCGCCTCCACCGGCGGCAGTTCTACCAGTGGCTGCGAAAGCCTCCGAGCCCCGCGCTCGGCTAACGCTACACCAGCTGGCTAGAGTGAAGTGACTGCAAACTGACTGCTAACTTAATGCTAACGCACTGCTAGCTTACAGATTCAGTCAGATAGAATGAAAATAATTATTGAATGATGAGAGAGACTGACTTAACTGGTTATTCAACTGACTTCGCTACTCCTTTTGCATTGAAAGAGATTTGTTGCAAACATTTTATTTCAGATTTCTTCAAAGCTGCTAGTTAGCAGCCACTGATTCAGTAATTGCTAGCTAGCAACTAGCGTCAGAACTATCCAATGACTAAATCGGCCCCCGAGACTGACGAAGAATCTGCTGTCAGATGAACAATAAACCAACTACAACAAGATCTTCTGAATACACTGAAACAGATGATTTGACCAGCAGCCGAACAAACGTTTAACATTACCAAAGAAACATTTCAGCAATTGTACAACAAAATATAAAACCTGTGAAATGCCCATACACAAGGTACTTTGTACTTTATCTGCAAAACATTTAGTTGCTATAAATTACAATTACGATCAGAAAAATTCTTATAATTGGCAAAATGAGATATTACATGAGTTGGTATGGTTGCTTATTGACTTAAAAAAAAAAAAAAAAATGTTTTCAGGCAGTTTTTGTGTAAACTACAAATTAACCAACTCCATTCATCATTAAAATATAATTACAATATTGTGGAACATACATGGTATACTAAAGGGTTAGATGTACTATAGGCCAATATGTTGTGATTAGGGCTGGGTATCGTTACTCGTTACTTTTTAAGGTATTAACCAAAATAAGTAGTATTGACTCTCCTCCAGTCAAACGTTACCTGAATATAATCTCTTTTTTTTGTACCCAGATCTAGAAAATAAAATGACTATTTGTATGATCTTGCTTGCAGCCAATCACCGCAAGCGCTCTTTGATTGAATGCGACGTGTGATCGGCCCACTACCGCAGCAGCTACAACCCATACAGGCTGTGGTGTGGGGAAGTCGAGCGCGGTATATTTCACAGTTTATCAGTTTAGTGCAGAAATATGTCCATTCACGTGATGGGTATCGAAAGTACTCTATTGGAATTGGTATCACTTTAAGGATACTGGTATTGATTCTGGTGTAGTAGTTTTTCAAACCATACCCAGCCCTAGTTGTTATGTGACCTTACAATAAGATAGATGTTTGGTCAGGTAACACACACGTTAGCCACTGCCTCATCACCCTGCCTCACAGCTTCTTATGTCCAGGCTACAAGTCTGAAAATCAGAACCAGATCTTTGACTACTTGTCTAATTTGAACCTGAAAATGTCGTGAAATCTGCCGAAACAGACTAGGGAAAACATCCAGACAAAAATGTCTCATTCTTAAAGAAAGAAGCACCATCTCCAGCAAGATGAAATTCATATCTGTACTTTTCTGCATTTTGATTAGCTGACTAAAGATAAAGCTTGTGTTCCAATCCAAATTCCTCACTGACCGGATACCCAGAACAGTTTAAATCCGACCTTCCTGCGTTCGCTGTATTAAACCAGCTGACATTAAAAGGCAGATGAACCAGACGTCAGCTGCATGTCGGTCATTGAACAGAGATTTAATTAACACAACATGGACTCAGTGTCCTCTGATCACAGCACTCAGAGGACTCATTCAAACTCATTAACTCTCCACAACATTCAAGCTTCTTCAGCTTGAATTTAAAGAGCGCCTTTTGTTGTTTTTTTCAGGATCTAAAAATCCAGCAGTTTGGAAAATATCAGCGGGTTTGGGACGCTTTGTTGGGGCCTTGCATAAGAAATATAATTGGAATATAAAAAGATTATAACCTCTAAATGTTGCTCTAAACCACAGAGAACACTGCATGGGGAGGCAGATGTGGTGCTGTGGTCTGTTTTGTGTTTGAACCAGGAGAGCTGGAAAACCTTGTAAAAGGCTTAAAGTGAAAACAAATTATCAAGGCCTTAGGCATAATAGCACACATCACATTATGACTAAGGCAAAATGGGATGTAACAAATGTGCAATGGAGACTTAATCCGATTTTATATAATAATGCTAGAACTGAACTTTGAACACAACATTACCTGTCTGTTGAGAAACAAAATCGCGAGAATATTCCATAAATTACAAATCGTAAGTCACATTATTTAGGACATCATACTTTGTTCTTCCTCAATTTCAAACCCTAAACGTTGCTGTATCACTCCCTTGTTTGCTCATTTGATTTTTAAGTTTCTCAGTAAAATAAGATTGCAGAAAAGTATCAAACATCATAATTTTGGGCGTCATGTCAGATGGCTGATGTACGCATCGTCAACACGTTGTTGACATAAACTTTGCATTATGGAATTTTTAGCCAAAACTACTCATTCTCTGAAGACTGCAATTCTAATTTAAGTGTACAAATTTATGACACTACAAAGTACATATTTTATGAAAGTAAACAAATGTTAGGGAATGATTTTGACACAGCTCACGTTAAAATAGTTTTCCCAAACTTCACCCACCTGAAATCTGTCCGTGAACTCGCCTATTTAGTGACCTCGTAAAAGCCGACAGTAACTCCTGAGAGGGACTGATTGACTAAAGGAGCTGACAGATGGTGAGAATGTGCAGATAATCTTTCTTTGTGGGAAAGTGAAAGCAGGCACGGGACTATGAAACTGACGGTTATTATGACAACCTTTCTGACTGACTGCAACCTTTGGAGATTAAAACTCTGACCAAATAAAAACTGAACAGATCTCATTGGATTCACAAAGCACCAAACCGTATAGTTGTTGGATGAAGTACATCAGCCTCAGCTGCTGGACAGGAAGTCATGACAACAAACACTAAGATATGTTTTTGCCAATTAATAGTTAGCATTCAATCAAGGTGGACTAAAAATGGAGGATGGTAAAATTGGGGAAAGGAAAATGGCAGACAAGACAAGTAAGACTATTTGGTTTATGTTGAGTGTCTTTATATGTAGATGATGTTCATATGGTGACAGACAGATTCAAGCTAATCATCGGCTAATCAGCTTGTGTGACAGATTTGACATAGTGACGGGATTTAAAAAAAAATGACAGACTCTGCAGCATGATGGATTTTGTGGCTTGATGGAATTCACAGTGTAAAGTAAAGTCTTACAAGTCATCAGTACATTTCAGAGTGATAGATTAATGAAATTCCTAGCCTGACGGACCTTTCGAGGCTTTGAATGCGATGGATTCTTCAATGGATAACATTGTCTGCCGAGACAAATCCTGTGATAAGAAGTATAGTACGGATTGTATGGCGAGATGGAAATTACCGCTGCTGCAGTGCGATAGATTTTAAGGTGCGACAGACATTACATTGAAAAGATTTACTGCCATACTGACTGATAACTCCACCGTTTGACAGATTTGACAGGATCATAAAGTCAGTGCGACCAGTCCTTCCGTGCGACAGAAAATACAATTTCTGCAACTGATTCCGAAAATGGGACGAACTCTGCAGATCAACCAATGTTCTAGCAGCATGGATTGCAGTATAATCGGGCGCTGCAGTGCTGCGGATTCTACGGCATAAGAGTCGGATTTTACAGCACGATGGATTTTCCAGGGTGGGGTCTGCTTCGGACTGGACGTTAGCCTGATCTCTGGAGTCTGGAGACTTGGAAACAATCAGCTGGACGCAAAAAGCGCTGCATAAATACAACTGTATTCATTTTTTCGGGGGGGGGGGGGGCCATCCCCAAAGTCCAGATAAATCTTTGGAGACGTGACTTTTGAGAATTTAAATCAGGACTTAAAATCAAAAAAAAAATCTTAATGAACTTTTGAAAAGTCTGGTGTGTTGAACCTTCGTCCTGTTGAACTATTTGAAGTTATTCCTCTTCTGTTAGAGCCAGCTTTGATGTTAATAACTGAGCCATATATGAATTAATGGGTCTGCCTGCTTCTATACACTGTGTCCAGTGGTGTGTGTGTGTGTGTGTGTGTGTGTGTGTGTGTGTGTGTGTGTGTGTGTGTGTGTGTGTGTGTGTGTGTGTGTGTGCGTGCGTGCGTGTGCGTGCGTGCGTGTGTGTGTGCGTGTGTGATGAGGACGAAGGTAACAGCAGCCGTGGTGGGGATAATGTCTGCCGTGCCAGTCACGATGATTGAAATTATGATAATTAAAATTATTATGATTATAATCAGGACTGATGATCTAATGATGACAGTCGAGTCAGTGATAATTGTTGATGACGTGAAAAAGCTAATTAGTATTATTATAATATATTATTTAGTGCATTTTGAACCTTTGTTGTCCTGTCAGGGAAATTTGGTTTACAGACATAAAGCACATATGTATAATAAACACTGTAAAACAAATATGATATTCAAAATTTAAATGTGATTTAAAGATGTTGAAGGAGATAAAAAAAAATGTGTTCATGATGATTATGATCATAATGATAACGTTGACGAGTTGGGACCAAAATGTGACGCAAACAGGAAGTCGCGGAGACGAGTTTAATCCTACTTCCTGTTTGCACTGCTGTGGTATACTGTGTTTTCTGATTGGACGATATTAAAATGGTAAACCTTGTGTGCGATTCAGTCCGTTTCATTTCAATACTTTCCAATAAGGGTGCTCCGATCAGGATTTTTGGGGCCGATCACCGATTGCTGGAAGACGTATCGGCCGATACCGATCACCGATCACTTTTATGAACTGAAAATTACGCCATTACATAACAGTCACACATGTTTAGAGAATGTAACAGTAACTGTTTGGCTTTCTGTCCTAGCTCAAAATCTAAAAAATGTCCTTTCAATCACTGCACATTTCTTCAGCACACACAGACACACACAGTCAGTCACACACACACACACACACACACACACACACACACACGGGGGGGGAAACAGCTGTTTGAGCGGCGCCGGAGCTGCTAGCTACGCGACTCCGCTCTACCTTAGCGTTAGCTAACTTTGAAAACTCCTCATCCTCCTTTCTGTGACTAACCTTCAAATGTCTGATGAGGTTGGTGGTGTTGAAATGTCTCTGGAGCTTTCCGCCTCGTGGTATTTCCTCGGGACACACGTTGCTAATCGCTAGTGTATCGTCTTTTTCCCAGATAGCAATGAGTCGGCGGAACACCGGCGGTGCTCCAGAGGCAGTAGAAGCGTCAGAATGGCGTAATCACAAACACGTTTGCCGGAGCACCACCGGTGGCAGCCGCTTTTTAAAAGCAGTCTGTCTTCCTAGCGTCTTCGTTCCGCGGCCGACCCGCGGGCCAACTGCTGTTCTGCCGCCGTTCAGACACCTTGTAGAACTGCCAGACCGCTGAATGTAGGGACGCCGCCATTTTGAAAATGTTCTCAGGAGTAGTGCGCTCTTAATACATCCGTGGTAGTGCGTCATCTGATCGGCCTTTATGGAGACCACCGATCAAACTATTTAAAGCCATTATCGGCCGATACCGATCGGTGGCCGATCGATCGGAGCACCCTTACTTTCCAAATTAAGGGACAAGTAATGAGAAGGCCTCCTAGTCATTGTCTTTCCTGCTGTTGTAGCCAAATGCAAACACATCTTTGTGACCACGTGACGAGTTGTAAAATTATTTGTATGAAACCTGACAATGACAAATTCCATCCGTTAAGGAAGATTGTGAAATGAAAAGGTAGAAAATGGACCTTGAGTTCTGTAGTTTCCCCTACTGTAAATTTGAATTGTGAAGATTTCTTTTTTATGCTATCCTCAAGGTTTTAAGATATAGAAGAGATTTATAGTCATTGGCCTTACATATCTTTTTGTGATGGCGCCTCCAATCTTTGCATTAACCCAAATGGATGTACAAAGGAGATGGAGAACTTCATTCTTTTCATATAAACTCATACATTCCAATCAAATTGCTTTGTGATCTTGTCTTATACGCTGCGATTTGTTTACTGTCCCCTGCCGGTGCTCAGCCTGCCAGCTGCTGGAGACCGCTACACAACCCTCCAGAGGGAGAGGAAAAGCAGTGTGTCTGAGGAGTCAACAAAAATCAAGTTTTTATTTTTCTTTGTAAATAATACAAAAGTAACTTTAAAATTCAATGTGATGCTATTTCTGACTGCGCTCCCGTAAAGGTTCATTATTCACTTGTTGTGTCGTAGTAAAGTTGGTAATAGCAGTTTTGTAGGAGTCTGACACTTTCTCATCAGTGCTGTTGATTTGTCATCAGTTGCCGTGGAAACAAAGTGAACAGTCAGGTGGCCCACTTTTCAAAAATATATCACGACAAACTGCGGCTTAACTCCAAGATGGAAGAAGAAGACAGAACAAAGTGTAAGGAGCAGGATTCAAACTAGCAACCTCCAGAGGGGGGTGTGTGTGTGTGTGTGTGTGTGTGTGTGTGTGTGTGTGTGTGTGTGTGTGTGTGTGTGTGTGTGTGTGTGTGTGTGTGTGTGTGTGTGTGTGTGTGTGCGCGTGCGTGCGTGTGTGCGCGTGTGTGCGCGTGTGTGTCTCACATACCTCAGTGATGAATGACTCCTCTGTTTTTCTGTCCCTACGGCATCATGGGAAATCACACTCCGTGGATACACACTGAGAGTTTGCACTGTGTGTGTGGAGATTAATGGGACTCAAACAGATTGTGACAGAGAGAGAAATGAGCTAAACAGATGATACAGGAAGAGAGGAGGAGCAGTACTTTGTTATTTAATGAATGGAAAAGAGACAGAGTCTGCCAGTCTACCCCAAAACAAAATTGGTTAAATCTGTTTGTGTTCGCAGAATGGTGACTTTATAACCAGGAAGAGGAGTTGTGTGTGGAGGTGAAAAAAGACAGGAAGAGTAAGAAAGGAAGAATAAAAGGGAGCAAGGATAGGGAGAGGAAGGTAACAAAAAAGGGGATTCAAGGAAGGAAAAAAGTACGTGTTTTGTCCACTTAGGGCGCAAGTGTCTTTGCTGGTTTAAGACCAACGCAGTTGTTAATTTCCTGTTGTTTAAATAGCAAATGCACCTGCGCCCGTCAGTGCACCCATGTCCTACAGGGAGGTGTGTTCAGGTGCATTCTGGGCGTGCTGGTCTTACAGGGAGGTGTGTTCAGGTGCATTCTGGGCGTGCTGGTCTTACAGGGAGGTGTGTTCAGGTGCATTCTGGGCGTGCTGGTCTTACAGGGAGGTGTGTTCAGGTGCATTCTGGGCGTGCTGGTCTTACAGGGAGGTGTGTTCAGGTGCATTCTGGGTATGCTGGTCTTACAGGGAGGTGTGTTCAGGTACATTCTGGGCCTGCTGGTCTTACAGGGAGGTGTGTTCAGGTGCATTCTGGGCGTGCTGGTCTTACAGGGAGGTGTGTTCAGGTGCATTCTGGGCGCGCCGGTCTTACAGGGAGATGTGTTCAGGTGCATTCTGGGCATGCTGGTCTTACAGGGAGGGGTGTTCAGGTGCATTCTGGGCGTGTTGCTATCTTGAGGCAGCAGGAAGTGATGGCGCCATTGACCAACAAAAACCTGGTCTAAAGTCAATAACGCAGCATTTCATTGTTATTTTAACAGCACATTAGTAAAATGCTCCGAGGCTCGTGCACAGCACGTGCACACTATGTTTGTTACACACACAGGGAAGCGCTGCAGCACACACACATGCAAAAGATTAAAAATAATAACAGCAATGCTCCAAGGTCCAAACGCGCCTGGCTTTTGAAGGGAATGGGAGATGACTCTCTGATTGGTTGATTGCATGTTACGCCCAAAACACACCTCTGATTAATAAAGACACTAAGAACAACCCTGTTGAACCAGGCGCCCGGCACACAGACCCTTTTTTCAGCCGTCAAACTAGCAAAGTGGATTCGTACACGCCCTAAACGCACCTTAGATCGTTAAAATAGGGCCGTAGTCTTACATCGTGTTCACGTCAGCTGCTTGTTATTGCTTCTTTTTGTCCTGATTGATCGTTTTCAGTTGACACAGAAGTTTTGATGGTTGCTGGAAGCAGTCAACTCAGCGTTTCTCACATTGATCAAAGAAATATGTCAATTTTAAAATTGCACTTATAACATGTACAAGCTCACTTGTCACCGTTCTTTTACTATTTGTATTGTTTGTAGGTAACTATTCAGAAAGATTTCATCTCTGTTCTTAGTCTCGGGCAATAAATTGGTCGATTGTCCAAATTGAAACGGCCGACAAGTGCAACAACAGACCTGTTAGAATTACTAAACAAATCTGGCATGTGGGTGGCAGATCAGAGGCCTGAAGGAAGGAAGGAAGGAAAGAAAGAAAGGAAAACTGCAGAATGGGAGGAAGTGAGAAACAAAGAAGAAAAAAGGACAGAGGTACCAAAACATGAAAGGATGTAAGGAAGGAGGGCAGGGGAAAGGGAAAGACAAGAAGGTAAAGAAACAGGAGAGAAGAATTGAGGAAACAGAAATGAGAGATGGATGGAAGAAGGTCAGAGACAAGTGCAGGAGGGAGGGTAAAGAAATGAGGAATGAAGCAAAGGGAGAAGGGAGGATGGAGGAGGCGGAAAAGGAAGGCAGAGAAAAAAAGACAGGAGTTAAATGTAATGAAAGAGAGAATGCAAAAGAAAAGGAAGGAAGGAACATACAGGGGGGAAAGGGAGGAAATAAGAGGGAGGTAACACAAATCAAGAGGAAGGATAGAAGGCTGGAAAGACAGAAATGAGAGATCGAAGAAAGAAGGGAAGAGGAGAGGAAGGAGAGCAAAGCGAGGAGGTCAAGAAGGAAATACGCAGGGAGGGAGAGAAGAGACAGAATAACAGCTGCAGTGTGGAGGATGTTATTATTCTAAATGTCTTCTGTCTGTTCAGAGGAATCCCATTTTAGATAACACACACACACACACACACACACACACACACACACACAGAGAAAACTGCAATTCATTTTCTGATAAGTATAATCCAGGGTTACCATGGTAACAGCTTTTACAAGTTACACCAGAAACACTAAAGTAATAAAAAAAAAAAGTGCTCCACATTACATTACTGAGCCGTTTTAAACTGTGAATGAATCATTATACGTTTCTCTCTGCATTGCTGACTCATGCTGGACTTTAACATTTGAAGCTTGTATGTAACGTAACGTTCTCTCTGTCAGAGAGCAGCCGAGTCAACTCTGCATGAGCTCATTAATGAGGATGCAGTTTGGACAACAGTGTCGTAACAAGCCAAAGACTTTCCCCAAATCATTTCAGCATGAAAACAGGATGTTGTGGTGCAAAACTATCTGGTTTTGTCCAGAAAAGTGAGGCAGGGAGTCACATTTTCAGCAAAGGAAAAGAAGGATGGAGGTTAAGGAAATAGAAAAGGAACGAATGAGGAAAAGGAAATGATATGGGGAGGAAGGGGAGTCGGCATCAAAAAACAATGAATGCTTAGTAAACGTGATGATTTGCAAGTGAAAACACGTCGAAGCATTTACCTTAAAACTGCCACAAAGTTTATTTTAGACATCCAGCTTTTATAAACGTGCATGTTCACACCTTCCATGTTTAAGGAGACAATGTGCAAATCACCTGACGGGGAAAAACAGATGTATATCACAACTGCTTGCACTCTTGCAAATTTGCTTACTGTCTTCACTGCCTTGCTCTGTCTGAACGGACCCCCGCGGTTTCAACAGTCTACGGGCCCGATTTTAACGATCTAAGCGCACGGCGTGAAGCGCCTGGCGCAGGTGCTTTTTAGGGCGTGTCCAAATCCACTTTTGCTAGTTTGACGGCTGAAAAAAGGGTATGTGTGCCGGGCGCGCATGATTCAAAAGGGTTGTACTTAATGTCTTTATTAATCAGAGGTGTGTTTTGGGCGTAACATGCAATCAACCAATCAGAGATCATCTCCCATTCCCTATAAAAGCCAGGCGCGTTTGGACCTTGGAGCATTGCTGTTATGATGGAGGAGTTACACCGTAATATGTTTATTTGTAATCTTGTGCATGTGTGTGTGCTGCTGTGTGTCCCTGTGTGTGTAACAAGCATAGTGTAATAAGGCTGTGCACGAGCCTCGGAGCATTTTACTAATGTGCTGTTAAAATAACAATGAAATGCTGCGTTATTGACTTTAGACCAGGTTTTTGTTGGTCAATGGTGCCATCACTTCCCGCTGCCTCAAGATAGCAATACGCCCAGAATGCACCTGAACACACCTCCCTGTAAGACCAGCAGGCCCAGAATGCACCTGAACACACCTCCCTGTAAGACCAGCACGCCCAGAATGCACCTGAACACACCTCCCTGTAAGACCAGCACGCCCAGAATGCACCTGAACACACCTCCCTGTAAGACCAGCACGCCCAGAATGCACTTGAACACACCTCCCTGTAAGACCAGCGCGCCCAGAATGCACCTGAACACACCTCCCTGTAAGACCAGCACGCCCAGAATGCACCTGAACACACCTCCCTGTAAGACCAGCACGCCCAGAATGCACCTGAACACACCTCCCTGTAAGACCAGCACGCCCAGAATGCACCTGAACACACCTCCCTGTAAGAACCTGTCTGCATGTTCTTTAGTATTCGGCCTGACGTGATGGGATTGTATTCCACAGTCATTTAATTCTGGACCAACATTTCCATCCATAGAGCCACACCACAGCATGAATAAAACTGTTGATAGAAACTATTGTTGTAAATGAATCCTTCATTGTCTCCACTGCTACTCTCATAAAGTTATGGAAATGTTCTGACACTAAACCAGAAATATGACATTATGCAAAAACAAAAACAGTCTCTGTTGCCATGGTAAAATGGCATAATACTCTGTTGTTGGACTCTTCTGCTGCTGCGAGACAGAAACAAAGGCAGAGGATGCCGTGCATGACACACACACACACACGCACAATCATTTATATTCATGCAGTCATAGCTCAGTCTAACCTAAACATAAGTTTAATTAAAACTTTAACTCATAACACACACACACAGCCTTAAGCCGGTGAGTCCAGTTTTGGCATCTCGGTGTGAACAAAGCCGAACAGAAATTAAATAAATTCAGTTTGCAGAGACAAAACAATGCAAATGAATAGTGTGTGTGTGTGTGTGTGTGTGTGTGTGTGTGTGTGCGTGTGTGCATGTGCGCTTCGAGGAAAATCAGCTCAACTTTCATTCATATTGAAATCAGCCGACGAGAGACAAGAGAAGAAAAGAGGATTAGGGAGAGAGAAAAGATAAGAGAGGTGGAAGTCAGGAGGGAGAAGAGGAGGAGAGAAAAAGGAAGAGATAGGGAAGGAAAGGAGGAGCTGGAAGAGGGAGAGACAGAAAGGGAGAGAAGAGGAGAAGAGCAGATAGGAGTCAGTGTGACTGTTTTCTTGTTATAATGCTGTCAGAGAGAGAACTAATGCACTGTCAACACACACACACACACACACACACACGCACAGCTATACACACACACACACACAAACACACACACACAAACA
>CM042447.1:3707691-3772691 GCA_023631565.1 Gymnocephalus cernua | reverse complement strand
GCTATACTGCTTCGCATTTCGCGCTTTTCGCTCAGTGGCACTGACTGTGACGTATGCCAGGGAGGGAGGGGGGAGAAGATTACTTGCGACTCACCGCCGGCAGATTTGAAAGCCTGTTGCGTCTATTATCGAGGACGTGTAACTGAGTCGCCGAGGAAATTAAAACGACAACGTGACAGGCAAAGCAACGCGACCAAAGTTAATATTGTTGTGGTTTTTCCAAGATGGAAAGAGCTGATGAGGAGCAAGGATTTTAAAAGGGACGCCGAAGTTGCCTGCTTTCTTCTCAACAGGTAATTCTGCCTATTTGTGTAAAAGTTTTATAGTTGCTACTTGCTTGGCTAACTATAGCATGGTTGTGTATAACGCTAGAACGACGTCTAGGATACTTTTCCTCGTATCAATGATGAAAAAGGATTGTCTACCTTGTAACATAAACGTAATCATATGTGCCGTGATTTCCCTGGCAGACAACTCACGTCATGGATCTGTAACACAGACTAGCTACTAGAACAGCTGCGTGGAAACGATGGAGACACTAAGAGACCATTTCAGTTTCATTGACATTGTTCATGCTGCTCAGAGAAATATATTAAAAACACAAACCTCCGTTGCTTCTCTCCTACGCTGTAAACATCGCCTTACACTATTAATCTGGTACAATATACAGAATAACGATAGCACTGATACTTTACTAACATCAGCTTGCATAAGTTTGGGAACCTGATAGCTGATGTTAGCAATGAAATGATACCAAAATAACATCAAACTATTATTATATAAGAAGGGACACTCACGGACGTTTTGTCGCTAATTTTCGGATTAGAACGCACTCAGAATGGGGGGGGGCTACAGAGTAATATTAAGTTGCTTGTCATGTACAATTTCACTTTCAATTTTTTTTTAATTCTTACACAATGTAGCTTTAAGTGCACCATAGCAGCCGAATGTGTCACATCAGTACCAAAATGTAGCTGCTAGCCTGTTAGCTAACACTAAACGTGAAATTACTGAAGCAGAACAACGTTCCAGGTTAGTAGCCTGTAGTGTTGAAGACCGTATTTAAAGAATAATTAACTTCCTGCGAGAACAGGCTCATTATACACAAATTTGGTGTGGAAAGGCTCTAAATGTGGGAGATAATAATTATAAACAGTTGGGCGTCATCACCTTCATGCGTTTCATTTTGCACAAATTCACTTAAATGCAACACCCTCCGCCCCCCCTCAGTCTCTAATGACAGGTTTCAGTTCTTTTCTTGTGATTAAAAAGTTCGAGAGACAGAAAGAATGAAAACTTCTATTCTACTGTGTGTGTGTGTGTGTGTATTACTGTGTGTGTGTGTGTGTGTGTGTGTGTGTGTGTGTGTGTGTGTGTGTGTGTGTGTGTGTGTGTGTGTGTGTGTGTGTGAGAGAGAGATATTACCATATGAATAGTTAACTTCTTCCACCCACTACCTCTGTGTTTCTTTCTGTTGGGATGCTGATTATGAGACAAGCGATGTTATTAACACACACACACACACACACATACACACACACACACACACACACACACACATACACACACATACACGCAGACTAGGAACAAAACAAATCTGTTCACTGAAAGAAGAAAAGCTGCAGAATGGTAAACAGACTCATGATTTTTCATGAAGTGAAACAGGAAAGTGAAGTTCGTCACCTGCTGCTGCTGAACTCTGTCCGTTATACTGAGGCCCCATCCAGACGAAGACGTTAGGATGAAAACGCATCCGTCTTCCCTGGATTCGGTTCAAGAAAATTCACGTACACATGAATCCATCTGTAAATGACTCAACACGCTACTTCATATGCCAGGCCTGTAGGCGGCGCTGTTATTGCTACAGAAATTAACAGAACGAAGAAGAAGAGCAGCCTTCAGTGACTTCCTTTCATAACCATAGACAGTATATAAAAGTTCATAACATGACTGTTAGCTAGTTCTCTTAGCTTAACACATCCATGGACTAGACTTTAATAACTTACACCACTGCTCGTTATATAAAGGCCACCTAGAAAAAGAATGTAAACTTTGTTTACATTTTATCGGACATGATTGCAGCTAGCAGAGCTAGCTAGCGCTAGCTAGCGCGCTAACGCTAGCTAACATCAACATCGGCAGTCACACAAACATCAATGATCCGATGTCTTTTTGATAATCTAGCTACACGTTTTTCTTGCGTAGCCTTTCTACAATAAGCGGTGCTAAAAGTTACTATAATCCGTTCAAGGAGTTGATAAGCAGACAGATTAGCGAGCTAGCAGCGTTGCGTCCCTGCTAGCGCCGTCAGCTGGGTTGAAGGCGGAGCTTTGAGTCCTAGGTGTGTGGCGATGACATCATCGATGCGCACGTATGCGGTTTCGCCGTCCATATGAAGCCAAACGTGAGCCGGCTTTTTTTTTATTCACCCTGGGACCAGGTTTCAAAAAAGTGCGTTTACAGGCAGTGCGTTTACAGGATTCATGTGGACAGTCGGCCCAAACGATGCAAAAGATGTGCGTTTGCATTGAAATACGTTTCCGTGTGGATACCACCTGAATCTCTAAGTAATAAGGAAGAAGAATATGGAAGATTTTCTTGGAAATAAATGTCTGTTAAGTCACTATCTATCGTTGAATGAGGCCACACAATGGTGATTGAGCCTATGGTCCACTGATGAAAGCCCTTGAATTTGCAGTAATGCGAACTGGGTGTCTGTGGGGCCATTCCCGGGAACAATCACACGCAGCGCTCAGCTAGAATCACATTTTCCATCACCCAGCAATGGCTGGTCCGCCAGAGAGGGTAGGCAGAGCTAACGCAACAGACTCACTCTTCAAATCACTTGTGTGTAACGCGGCGTGCAGTTTTTTTCCCGGCTCTGCTGGCGTTGCAAGTAAACGGTTGCTAAGGCGGAACAAAGAAAGAAAAGAGCGATGACTACAAACGAAGAAAACTTCAAAGTGAAAGTGAGATCCAAAAACACAATCACAGCTTATCACCACACGTGCTGCCAAAGAGAAACAGAGATCTTCAAGATTGTAATTTAGTTCAGGCAGACCTCAACTTAATGCAAATGAGGAGGGGGCAACTGGACTGCCCCGTCTCTGGAAAATTGCCGCGTTCGCTACCAGAATACATTCCCCGGCTGCTTATATAGACAAGAAATGTGAAGCTGCCAGTGGACACCTCGAGGGCCATTGACCAATCTGCCGTACCTGAGTTGGGAGTGAGAACGGGTTGAGCAGAGAGGGAACTACTTAAAGCTCAGGATTGTTTCTGCGGCTTTCTTTTTTCTTTTGCAAATGAACTTGTTAAAGACAGAAACACTAATGGGATTGAACTAGACTGTGCTATCGTGGCTCTGGCAGTGTTTGTGGAGGAGAAAGGTTTTAAACATGATTTAAACGGCACTCTGCCACCTCAACAAACGCACACACTTATGGTGTCCAACACATCAGAATCCATTTTACGGTGAATCGGAGACAAAAAGAGGGACAAAGGGCTTTTATTTTGAAACGGATCAATATGTTTCTCGCTAAAGTTAATGGGATGGGGGTACAGGGCTGACAAAGGAAAGAATACAGGAGCGACCGCACTCTTTATTAGAGATGTCCGATCAGTAATAATTAATAGGATCTGCATGTTTGTATGCAGACACTAGCAGCCTTTGATGGTGATGAGGGATATTAAGCCCTAAGACAGAGACACGGTTGATCCTCTGCATGTACAACGCACCTTGAAAACCCTTGGCGTACATGAAAGCCGTCTTTTTTTGATGTAACTATGTAAATAGACTGCTCCCCGTAAAACGTCAGACTTCCCTCCCTTTTAGCAGAAATATGCCCTGTGTGTGTGTGTGTGTGTGTGTGTGTGTGTGTGTGTGTGTGTGTGTGTGTGTGTGTGTGTGTGTGTGTGTGTGCGTGCGTGTGTAGGTTGGAGGTGATAAGGAGAGAAGAAGCTCTTTAATGGAACAAGATGACACACAGGATAACTCTGTGTGTGTGTGTGTGTGTGGTCTGTTACTTTCTCCGTCTGTTTTCCCATCAGCTGCAGTGACAGAGTGATGCTGATCTCTCGTGAGCTTTAAGTCGTAATGTGAAAACAACATGGACGTTTAAACAACCCATCGATAGCTGTTTCCAGTGTTTACCTGACGTCTTATCAGGTTAATGCTAATAAATGACTTTCTAACTAATCTAGATCACTCAACGTGGACAACAGCTAACAGTTACAACCTCATACCATATTACAAATGAAGCAAAGAATTGATATGCAATACAAGAATTAACAACAACCCAACGTCTACTTTCGTCTGCCATGTTTTTGCGTAAAATGACGTCAACTTGGCAAGTCGTGTACCAAACGTTACACAGACTTTACAAGTTGTTCTTGCTAAAAAAAAAAAACTTGCTAAAAGTAGCATGATGACGTGATATGTTCTTTAGTCTGCTCCTCAGTCACAGAACAGAAGCGAGAGGTGACCACAAGAGAGAAAGACCTTGCGTGCTCGCCGGACAATACTTGCGTCTTTTCTACAGAAAGTCTCTGGCTGTGTCTCAAAGCGCCTACTTGCACACTTCAAACACTTAGTTTTAAGTATAATAATAATAATAATAATAATAAATTGAATTTATATAGCGCTTTTCATAGACTCAAAGTCGCTTTACAGGTAGCTAGATTATAAGGTAAAGCAGAACTGGACAATACAAGACAAAACAAAACAAAGCAAAAGAAAACAAGACAAAGCAAAGCAAGATACAGTCACAGAAGACAAGGGGGCTACAGATAGGCAGAGGTGAAGAGATGTGTCTTGAGGCGGGACTGGAAGATGGTGAGGGACTCAGAGGTGCGGATCTCTTGGGGGAGGGAGTTCCAGAGCCTGGGAGCTGCCCTGGAGAAGGCTGTCCCCAAAACTGCGGAGTTTGGACTTGTGGATGCAGAGGAGACCGGCTGAGGTGGATCTGAGGGACCGTGAGGGTTGGTAGGGGGACAGGAGGTCAGTGAGGTATGAGGGGGCCAGATGGTGAAGGGCTTTGTAGGTGAGGACCAGGATTTTGTAGGTGATCCGGTGGGAGATAGAAAGCCAGTGGAGTTGTTTTAGGACTGGAGTGATGTGGTGCCAAGATTTGGAACGGGTGATGAGTCGGGCAGCTGGAATTCTGTTTTATCACTGTTGAGTTTGAGGAAGTTGTGTTGCATCCAGATTTTGATAGCTGACAGGCAGGAGTTGATGTGGGAGAGGGGAGGATTGAGGGGGGATTTGGTGCTAAGGTAGATCTGGGTGTCATCGGCGTAACAGTGGAAGTCCAGGTTGAAGTGGCGGAGTATCTGACCAAGGGGGAGGATGTAGATGATGAAGAGGAGGGGGCCGAGTATGGAGCCTTGGGGAACGCCTTGAGTGACTGTGGCTGTGGCAGAGGTGTGATTATGAAGAGAGATGAAGTGAAAAAAAAAATGAAAACAGGCAAAGCAGGCAGAGAAGCGGCGAACAAACAGCGCCAGCGTCCTCTCCGTCAGCAGTCCGTCCGTGAATGATGAAGGTATATAGTGTAGATAACGTAAAACGTCAGTGCACTGAAAGTATCCGGATGACCCCCCCTAAAAAACAGTCAAAAAGTTCAGTGTGGAACGATGGACACTACTCACATTAAACGGCCGCCATCTCGACTACAAAGCGGAAGGGGAGGGACCAGGGACGTCGGCAAGTTTTTAATCCGTTGAATCCAGGCTGCTTTATGCAAATGAGGAGCGGTCAGCTCGGCTCGCCACCTTTCAAAATCTGACGAAAATCTTTTAAACTGACCTTTGTCGATCCAAAAAAACAAACAGATTCAGCAACTGCACGGCCTATTTTCTCGCTTAAAATGTTTTCAGAAACACGTTTCGGTGAATTATTTTCGTAAAATACGAAAATCGTATTCCAAACGAGCCGCCATTATGGTCGGTTTTGAAATTCAGGAACAGCCAGACCCACGTGACGCGTTCGTCCAATTAGCTGCCATGTGTTGCGTTCGTTGCGTTCGTCACGCTCATCCCGCTCGTCATTTCCGGTAAGTGTTTTTACATCCTTTTGGGACAATACTAACCTTCGAAAGTGGGCACTACGGCATTAAGTGGTCAGTGCACATTAGCCGTGTGCTGACCATGAATGAGACACAGCCTCTGTCTTTTCTACAGAAAGTCGCCAGATTTGTTGTTAGTTGCTTTTGTGAAAAAAAGGCGCTAAGGGGGTCTGAAAAGTCGCTAAATCTAGCGGCAAAGTCGCTAAGTTGGCAACACTGACTCTATGTAGTAATTATGACTTATCACCCGTATAGGGCTGTGAAAATTAGGTGGTCACGTTGGTGGATGGTTCCTGAAGAACAGGACATTCATCCAGGGGAACAGTGTTCATGTACTAAAGGGGAAAACTCAAGACTTGATGAGAATACGTTGCTCTAACTTGTTATCAGGGTTAATGATAATAAACTTTTTTTTTCCTAAATTTCTAGCTAATTCAGGTCACTCTACGTGACGGCAAATAACAATACCATACAACCTGATACCATATTACAAATTGCATATGTGCAAAGAATTGATATGCAGTACGTGAATTAACATAACGTTTTTCACCATCAACCCAACATTTACATTTGCCCGTGACGTTGTTCTGACTTGAGGCGGCATTCGCGTGAATTTTACCAGTTGGGGACTACGTTTTTCGATTAATCCTGTAGAGCACATGTGTCAAACTCAAGGCCCGGGGGCCAAATCTGGCCCCTTGCAAATTTTGATCCGGCCCGTGTTTCAATTTAAGTTCACAGCAAATTTTGGCCCGATCACACCAAAAAAAAATCAGGAAACTGTTTTTCATATTGTAATTATGCGACACTGCCGTGCAGAATTTGACAGGTCTGCCGACTTTGAGACTCATAATTCCCCGCAGAAGCAGTTTTTTAATATTCAGGCTGTGAAACAGGTTGTTGTGAGATGGCTGGATGGCCAAAAAAATTAAAATGTAATGTTTGTTTTTCATGACTTGCTAAATTCTACGATGGCTAACAAACTTTTTAGCTGACTTTTTTAGGGGGTTTTTGTCGACCAAACTGTATGGGAGAAAGCTATATGAAACATGCAATAATAAAAAAAGTTAATTGACTTTTTTTGTTAAATAAAAGAATGTCAGTACACTCAACATGTCTGGCCCTTATTGTGATCGTCATTTCCAGTGTTGGCCCTTAGTGAAATTGAGTTTGACACCCCTGCTGTAGAGTATTTGTATGGTTATCCCTTTCTTTATTCTTCAACTTTCTTTGGTCGCCTCTTACTTCTGCATACTTTCAGCTACAAAAAACATTCAGATATCTTTTTGAAACGCTACTCCTCTAACGTATTTTCACCTACAGGCGTCATTCAAACGTTAAACTGTTCACAAAACCTTGAGGATATTACAATTGTTTTCAGCTTTGTGATATCTTTTACAGTTTTTGTGGCATCACTGTTTAAATCGAGTGTTTGATTCAGGATTTTTCTGTGCTTTTAATGAAGTGAGTATTGCATGACTTAACTTGGGTGGGTGGGTGATGACATCACTATAGTGGAAAGCCTTGGAAAATCATCTTAAAACCACAATATTTACTTCAAAACCTAGTGACAGCTTTTCAGAAAAATATAACAAATATTCCAGATTTGTTTCATACATTTTTGTTGTTATTTAACATGTCATTGAAAGTTATACTAATTTAAACCATTTCCACTTTTGCCAACTATTCTCACTGCTTTACCTTCTTACGCATTCAAGCCAGCAATTTAGTTTAGCTTTAGCAATTTAGTTGTTCAGCATTCACAAGCATGTTCTGCAGGAAATGCATTTTCTAGTTCAATAGTGCTTTTTGATTATTCAGACACCACATTAAATGCAGCATTACTCAGTGTGACCCTCTACCTATGACAGCATGGTGACGTCAAGCAAATATGGTTTAAAACAATCAAAAGCAATTTGATTAGTGTATGGAAACAAGATATCCATCTACTTAGATGAAGAACTAACGGCCCTCCAATAAATTCATGCAAAACTAGGGGGCATGAAACCAAAACATATGGACTTTGAAACAGCGGTCAGATTCCTAATTCTTGACAGTTTTCTCCTCTTTGATTTCTTTTCTGTGCTTCTGAATCATTCGCCATCTCCACTCGTCACTCCTTTAATTCACTGAGCCAGAGATGACATCAGCTCTGTCCACACTGACTGATGCTTGTTAACCCTCATGTTGTCATCTTGTTTGTGACGTTTTCACATCGAATGTCTTTCCTTTCAGCAGCTTTAAAAAAGAAATCCACTTCCGCCTCTTTCTTTAGTTAGTAAGTGTTTTTATAACTCAGACTCTCCTCCTGCGCTCCTTCCATCCATCAAAGAGAGAGTGAAAGAGTAAGAGAGAAAGAGAGAGTAAGAGAGAGAGAGAGAAAGAGAGAGTGAGGGTAATGGAGGTCACGGCCGACTGCGATTCATCTTTCCACCGCTACACTCTTCCTTTTCTCATTTTTCTTTTCACTCTATCTTCAGCTTCTCTTGACCCTCTTCAACTCTCTTTCTTTCCTTCTTCTTTCTTCTCTTAAGTTGTGTTTCTGTGCATTGTTAATAGTGATGGATTTCGTTTCATCTCTCCATCTTCTTTGTTCTGTTCCTCTGTTTGTTCTCCCTTTTGTTTATTTCAGGGACCTTATCTCTTTGTCTATTTTCACACTCGTCCTCCTCCTCCTCCTCCTCTCCCTCCTGCAGTTCAGTGTGGGACTTTTTTAGACAGGGTTAGTGTAGCAGAGAGACTTTTAAAGACCCTATATATTATACATACAGCAAGAGAGCGAAGATCAAAGCGTTACGTACACACAGTACAGTCAGGAAGAGAAGATAAAAGCGGGAGAGTAACATAGAGATGAAATAAACAGCGTAATGACGCCGCAAAATCCTGCCTGATATCTTGAGATATGAACCTGACATTAAGACAAAACTCTGCTCACGTACAGCATTTTCTGATCACCGTCGTCTGAAGGAGGCCATCGACAGTTAGTATCAATCCGTAACAAGTGACTGTAAGACACGTGTGCCAGTTTCACACGGTGTCCCAGTTCCATACCAACGCCAGATAGTATCCGTTATCTACTGATGCTGGCAATGCACGATTTAAAAAAAAAAAAAAAATGCATGTCATGTCTCCTAAAAATTACATTCCCATGCAACTACAGTAAACTGCATTCTCAATTATGTTTCGAGAGAAACTGCTTTACCATGCCGTCAGACAAGGCAAAAAGGCAAAATGGGGGAGTTGCTGCTCTGCCGCTACGGCTACATGTTTGGATCATTTGTGTTTAATCACGCTACTCACGTACCTGCCGGTTCAGAGGGGAGCGTGCCTACGTTCCCACAGCCCTATGTTCCCACATTTCTATGATTTTTTTCAAAATTAGGCCCTATCCTCCCACAATTGAAGGGAAATGTAGGAACATAAGACCTAATTTTGAAAATGTCTTAGAAATTTGGGAACATAGGGCCTAATTTTCATCCATCCATCCATCCATCCATCGTCGTCCGCTTATCCGTGGTCGGGTCGCGGGGGGAGCAGCTCCAGCAGGGAACCCCAAACCTCCCTTTCCCGAGCCACATTAACCAGCTCTGACTGGGGGATCCCGAGGCGTTCCCATGCCAGGTTGGAGATGTAATCCCTCCACCTAGTCCTGGGTCTTCCCCGAGGCCTCCTCCCAGCTGGACGTGCCTGGAACACCTCCCTAGGGAGGCGCCCAGGGGGCATCCTTACCAGATGCCCGAACCACCTCAACTGGCTCCTTTCGACGTGAAGGAGCAGCGACTCTACTCCGAGCTCCTCACGGATGACTGAGCTTCTCACCCTATCTCTAAGGGAGACGCCAGCCACCCTCCTGAGGAAACCCATTTCGGCCGCTTGTACCCTGGATCTCGTTCTTTCGGTCATGACCCAACCTTCATGACCATAGGTGAGGGTAGGAACGAAAACTGACCGGTAGATCGAGAGCTTTGCCTTCTGGCTCAGCTCTCTTTTCGTCACAACGGTGCGATAAACAGAATGTAATACCGCCCACGCTGCGCCGATTCTCCGACCAATCTCCAGCTCCATTGTCCCCTCACTCGCGAACAAGACCCCAAGGTACTTAAACTCCTTCACTTGGGGTAAGGACTCATTCCCTACCTGGAGAAGGCACTCCATCGGTTTCCTGCTGAGAACCATGGCCTCAGATTTAGAGGTGCTGATCCTCATCCCAGCCGCTTCACACTCGGCTGCAAACCGATCCAGTGAGTGCTGAAGGTCACAGGCCGATGATGCCATCAGGACCACATCATCTGCAAAGAGCAGCGATGAGATCCCCAGCCCACCGAACTGCAACCCCTCCATACCACGACTACGCCTCGATATCCTATCCATAAATACTACGAACAGGATTGGTGACAAAGCGCAGCCCTGGCGGAGGCCAACCCTCACCTGGAACGTGTCTGACTTACTGCCGAGAACCCGGACACAGCTCTCGCTTTGGTCATACAGAGATTGGATGGCCCTGAGAAGGGACCCCCTCACCCCATACTCCCGCAGCACCTCCCACAAAGTCTCCCGGGGGACCCGGTCATATGCCTTCTCCAGATCCACAAAACACATGTAGACTGGATGGGCATACTCCCAGGCTCCCTCCAGGATCCTTGCTAGAGTAAAGAGCTGATCCGTTGTTCCACGCCCAGGACGGAATCCGCATTGTTCCTCTTCAACCTGAGGTTCGACTATCGGCCGAACCCTCCTTTCCAGCACCTTGGAGTAGACTTTACCAGGGAGGCTGAGAAGTGTGATACCCCTGTAATTGGTACACACCCTCTGGTCCCCCTTTTTGAAGAGGGGAACCACCACCCCGGTCTGCCACTCCTTAGGCACTGTCCCAGACTTCCACGCAATGTTGAGTAGGCGTGTCAACCAAGACAGCCCCTCCACACCCAGAGCTTTCAGCATTTCTGGACGGATCTCATCAATCCCTGGGGCTTTGCCCCTGTGGAGTTGTTTGACTACCTCAGTGACCTCCACCAGGGAAATTGACGACAATCCCCCGTCATCCTCCAGCTCTGCCTCTAACAAAGAGGGCGCATCAGCTTGATTTAGGAGTTCCTCAAAGTGCTCCTTCCACCGCCCTATTACCTCCTCAGTTGAGGTCAACAACGTCCCATCCTTACTGTACACAGCTTGGATGGTTCCCCGCTTCCCCCTTCTGAGGTGGCGGACGGTTTTCCAGAAGCGCCTTGGTGCCGACCGAAAGTCCTTCTCCATGTCTTCTCCGAACTTCTCCCACACCCGCTGCTTTGCCTCTTTCACGGCAGAGGCTGCAGTCCTTCGGGCCCTTCGGTACCTTGCAACTGCCTCCGGAGTCCTCTGGGATAACATATCCCGGAAAGACTCCTTCTTCAGTCGGACGGCTTCCCTGACCACCGGTGTCCACCACGGTGTTCGAGGGTTACCGCCCCTTGAGGCACCTAAGACCCTAAGACCACAGCTCCCTGCCGCAGCTTCAGCAATGGAAACTTTGAACATTTTCAGTGAAAAGAAAAAGAAAAGAAATTCTTAGAAATGTGGGACTAGTGGGCTGTGGGACCATTGGACTGTGGGACCATAGGGCTGTGGGACCATTGGACTGTGGGACCATTGGACTGTGGGAACATTGGACTGTGGGACCATTGGGCTGTGGGACCATTGGGCTGTGGGACCATTGGACTGTGGGACCATAGGGCTGTGGGACCATTGGACTGTGGGACCATTGGACTGTGGGACCATAGGACTGTGGGACCATTGGACTGTGGGAACATTGGGCTGTGGGAACATTGGACTGCAGGAACATAGGGCTGTGGGACCATTGGGCTGTGGGACCATTGGACTGTGGGACCATTGGACTGTGGGACCATAGGACTGTGGGAACATTGGACTGTGGGACCATTGGGCTGTGGGACCATTGGACTGTGGGACCATAGGGCTGTGGGACCATTGGACTGTGGGACCATTGGACTGTGGGAACATTGGACTGCAGGAACATAGGGCTGCGGGAACATAGGGCTGTGGGATCATTGTGCTGTGGGACCATTGTGCTGTGGGACCATTGTGCTGTGGGACCATTGGGCTGTGGGACCATAGGGCTGACCCCAGTTGAGAGCTGTAGATACCAACAACGTTTCTTTTCGACATCATATGGCCAAAATAACCACTGATGCTGCTTGTACCTGGTGTGGAAGTCCCAGATACATCTGCCACGGTAATGTTTTACTGCCTTCTCCAGGAAGTAACGTTACGTCTGATGTCTGCCACTTCCAGCGCGACTTGAAGTACAGATTGTGCTGTTTTTTTTATTTGAATAAGTGGATAAAAAGTATGCCAAAATAACAACATCACAAAGCCAAAAGTCTGAAGTCATACTTTATCAGGTCTGTCCGCAAGACGACAAGCAAACAACTTTTAAAATGCTTGTTTTCTGGATGTAGTTCAGATCCGCCTGTTCTCATGAACCAAACGTACGAAAAGATAAGTACTGTATTTTTTTATTTCTGGGAGGAGGTCGGGCGGATGGGTGTGTGTTAACACACAGGACTTTGAAGCCAGGGAGCAGAGTTCGCTTCACCAAAACAAAAAGACTTTCACCCAGGAAATGCTAGTTCCTTGGGAATGTTTTAATATAAACCACAATCTTTTGCCTAAACTTAGCTTTCGTCGTCGCATAACTCACTTTTTCTTAAACTTAACCGTAATCTCCACCAAAATGACCGACCGCTCGCGGTGCTCTGTACACGGTCACCTATTCTCGGGTAGTCTATATCCTCGACGTTCCACTTCCGGGATTGCTCCTGTGCCGCAGGAAATTCGCCTCATTCGTGCCGCGTGAAGAATTTTACATCCTCGCCTCTTTTGCGCTGCGCCATTTGCGCCGTGTTCCGCGACTTAGCATCTTTGCTCTGACTTTGTTTGGAATCGCGCTGCCGAATTCCCGTGAAACGCGTTTGGTGGGAACACACCATAACATAACCAAACTAACCGATGGAGGCAGCGGTAGAGCAGCAACTCCCGTGTTCTACGAGGTAAAATGACTGTTTTTGTCAAAGGAGTCTGGTGGCTTTGAAGAGAGCAGAGATAACGGCTTCAGTTCCCCGTCGTAAAGGACCGTCTGACAGCAAGAGAAACGGTGAGAATATTCTAAATATAGCGTCCACTTAAACTGATATAGATGTTTTTAGGTGTCTACAATGTGTTTAGCTGCTGCCCCCCCCCCCCCCCGTCTACAGCAGGACATTAGCTTAGCTTCCGTGTCGGTACTCCTGTCTGCTTCTCCAAACTGGGGGTGTGCCGACCTCCATCTACTGTAGCTAACACACTGACTATGGAGAAGTAGCTCATACAACCACACTTCAAAAGATTTGAACTATCCCTTTAATGGGCTTCATTCAAACACATTTCACTTGATTGTTAGACCCTTCCACTGAATTTGGAGATAAAGTTTTAAAGCACTTATTACTTTGTTGGACTGCTTGGACAAAGTATAGACCTTAGAAATATAAGCCACTATACTGTTATTGTACCCAGATTTTCTCTTTTTGAAAATGACCACAAAGACCGCACAGAGGAGAATTCTACATTTTCTTTTTTTTTTATTTATCCGACAGTGTGTGGTTAAAGGTTAATGTTGCTTTTCTGTGGGCCTCTTTGAAAGCCACATTTCATGTGGACACCTTCTTACTGTTGGAGAAATAGAAAAAGCTAAAACAGAAACCGTCCATTGCTTATTTCTCCCTAATTGCACATTTCTGTGTTCCACATTTGTTGTTGTGCTTTAGGTGTTGTTCTCCCTGCAAGTGCCATGACCCACTGCAGGTGGAGACTGCTTTTTCTTTTTCAAATAAAGAGCAAGAGTATAAATAAAATGTTTTGTCATCGTGAGCTTGTTATTAGAAAAACTGTGCGTTTCTATTAAAGCGTCCAGCCGTGCAGAACCACTGTAACAGGGATTTAAAAATGTCACATCGCTCACAGAGAAACCACAAACACGGTGTGTGTGTGTGTGTGTGTGTGTGTGTGTGTGTGTGTGTGTGCGTGTGTGTGTGTGTGTGTGTGTGTGTGTGTGTGTGTGTGTGTGTGTGTGTGTGTGTGTGTGTGTGTGTGTGTGTTTGTATATGAAGTATTTTAGATCAGCAGATTCTCTCTTCAAAACAAGCCTCACAGGGTTTGTAATGATTATTTAAAGATAAAAAATAAACTAACGACAAAATAAATATTTCACTGGCATTTGTACTTTCCCAAAATTAGCTAATGTCGTGTGTGTGTGTGTGTGTGTGTGTGTGTGTGTGTGTGTGTGTGTGTTCGTGTGTGTGTGTGTGTGTGTGTGTGTGTGTGTGTGTGTGTGTGTGTGTGTGTGTGTGTGTGTGTGTGTGTGTGTAAGGAAGTTTTGTGTTGTGTCGTAAAGATCTGTTTTGGAAGCGCGTGAGAGAAAGTTATTTTTAATAACCATTTTCTTTTTTGAACAGTTGTTTGCAGGATGTTTTTAGGTTTACTTACTTAGGTTTAGGCAACAAAAGTCCTAGGAAAAGATCGTGGTTCGGGTTACAATAACTAGCCTACGTTTATTACATAAATTACATTTGTGACGTTAGTTAAGCATGTTGCGTAAGAAATGTTGCGTAAGAAAGTTAACTTACATAGCCTCCGGTGCCGCCAGAAATTCCAGCGGATGTCCATCCCCTTCCTCGTCCTTTGTGTTGGCGTTCGAACCTCCGGCTGATTTGTGAGGACTCTGGTTAACTGCTCCTCAGATCTCTGCAGGGTAAATCCAGACAGCTAGCTAGACTATCTGTCCAATCTGAGTTTTCTGTTGCACGACTAAAACAACCTTTGAACGTACACATGTTCCACCAAAACAAGTTCCTTCTCGAGGCTATTTAGCAGAGGCACCGTGGCAATGTGAGACTACACAGGACATGAACAGCAGTCACCCGGCTGAAAGTCTGTGTTTGTTTGACCCATCCATCAACCCTGACCTCCTCCCTACGCAGACGTTCTCGGTCTTTATACTACGCCAGTTGCTCTGAGCTCACATTGCCGTGGATGGGTTTACACTGAAGCCCGGTGAGTCTCATACAGACGCTAAAGGATGCTTCGGTGTGTCACAATCAGACGCCTAGGGCCACATTTGGCGGGGTCACTGACCTGGGGACAGACAATAAAAATAACTATATAGAAAAATAGTACATTTTCTTGCTGATGGTCTTGTTTGCTCATGTAGGTCATATAGAGGCATCAGTATAAAACTGAGACTGTTTCATAACCAAAACTTCTTGTAGTTGCTTTAAAGATTACACTGCTTAGTGCTCTTGACCTCATTTTTGTATAATTTGTGCATCTGAGGCTCCAGCTGTTAGAACATCTTCTGTTTTTCTGAGTGACGTGACTGATGATCGCGTCGAGCTGTTTTCTTTTCTCTAATCTTCAGCACTTTTTCTATAGCAGGTTTCAGGTCAGGGATTGAGGCGTCTCTCCGGTGGGGGGGAGAGGCAGAGTTGAAGGGGGGTGCGCAGGGAAAGATGAGAGGAAGAGATCCTGTGTGAGGTGAAAGGAACTGCATGAAAACAGGTTCATGCTGGTGTTCTAAAAAACTGGAAGTAATTGATTGTGGTTTTGCTGCTGATCAACACGGCTCAGGCATGGGATCCGATTAAGGTGCTTTCTTTATCTGAGTCATAACTCTGTGGACACGCAGACATAATGCACATATCTTTATATATTTAGATTCAGCGATATGTACACTTTTCGAGGATATCATTATCTCCATATAACTCCAGAACATGCCTGAGAATCATCACGTTTTTAACTTTTCTTCAGCATCAAAGTTGTCCAGTGATAGTTGTCTGTACATCCATGGGTACACTGCAAACAGGAGCTGCTAATAGATAATTCAGCATACTTTAATGGTGACAATTTGCCAAAATCTAAACAAATATAGGCTAATATATATAAACAAAAATAAGAGAATTAAAATATGTGAATGAATGGCTCCATGGCAACATTTAATTCTAGTCTATGGTTTAAATATGCAAAGAGGTTGCGCTGCTGAAGGGTTCAGTTGTCTGTAGTCTTGCATTGCCTGTGTGGACTAGCCAGACCTTCCTCCACAGCACCGCGGAGGAAGGTCTGGCTAGTCCACACAGCATTCTGGAATGGGAGAAAAACGCGCTCTGGTTTATTGGCATTTCTTTAAACTAATCACAATCGTCGCACTAGGTGATAGAGGGCGCTAGTCGTGAAGCGCCTGGCGCAGGTGTCCAAATCCACTTTTGCTAGTTTGACGGCAGAAAAAAGGGTCCGTGCGCCGGGTGCATGATTCAAAAGGGTTGTACTTAGTGTCTTCATTAATTCATAGGTGTGTTTTGGGCGTAACGTGCAATCAGCGTTTGGACCTTGGAGCATTGTTGTTATGATGGAGGATTTGCACCGTAATATTTTTATTTATCTTGTGCATGTGTGTGTGCTGCTGCGCTTCTGTCAGTACATGATTCGTTCCATCTGCACGATCCGTTCTTCGCATGCGCAGAATTGCGTAGCAGAAAACCTGTGCGATTTGTACCACGCATGCGTTAAAAAACACTTGACGGCAACTGGCAGCATATTTTTCTTGACGTTATTGTTGTGTTGTTTATGTTGATAGTTTTACTGGTAATACTTTGTCTTGACCATAGACCATTAATTCATTATTAATATACCTGTCTATGGTCTTGACTAATAACGCAACGAAGTGTGAACGTACAAAAGTCTCCTTTCAACGACGGATGACAGCTCTTCCAGCCACCACTGCTGTATACCACTATAGTAGCTACATGCTAACGGCAGTAAACATGTCATCTTGGCGGCCATTGTTGTTAAATTCTCCCCAATTCTGGGTCTCATTCCTGCTGAAACATGTCCGATTGGGTAGTGTTTGGTTCAGAAGCCTTTATCTGAGATTTCTCACGTTAGAAAGTGCTGCTTCGTTCCACTATCTATCGTTAGCATACTCCTAGCGGCTAACGGCTACGTAGCATGCTAACGCGACATAGCTGTAATCTTGGCCAATGCTGGTAATTTCTCCCAAAATTCCGGTCACTTTAGTGCTGGAACATGTCCGGTTGTGTAGTGTTTGGTTTAGAAGTCTTTATTGGTGATTGTTCGCGGTAGCAGCGGGGTATATAGCAGGACTTTACCGTGACAAATCACCACAGTTGGCCAAGATAACAGATATGTTGCGTTAGCATGCAGCTACATAATAGTTATGTATGCACATGCGCAGAACGGACCGGTAATCGTGCAAGCGTAGAACTGATCAGCTGGGGTCGTAAAAGCATGAGCTTCTGCGCATGCGAAGAACGGATCGTGCAGATGGAACGGATCGTGTACTGACAGCTTCCCTGTGTGTGTGTAACAACCATAGTGTGCGCGTGCTGTGCATAAGCCTAGGCAAATTTTACTAATTTGCTGTTAAAATAACAATGAAACGCTGCGTTATTGACTTTAGACCAGGTTTCTGTTGGTCAATGGCGCCATCACTTCTCGCTGCCCCATTGTCAATAGAGAGCGGACAGACTCTCTGTACAAATGAAATGTACGAGAGTCTGGTAGGACCAGGCTAGATAAACACAGACGCTCTGCGAAACATTACAGTTCTAATCATTAACGTGACTGTTGTTTATCTCCAAATCAAAATGACTGTCTGCCTGTAACTCTGTGAAGAACTCTTTACATGGAGCCGTTTTCTTTAGCTTTCACAAAACGATCTCATGTTTTTCCACACTTTCCCACAAAATGTTTTTCCTTTACCAGTGTGGTGTGTCTCTCTCTGAACACATATTTAAGGCTGTTTGACTCCGTGTGGTCTGCACACGATGAATCATACAGATGTTTGTAGAGGCGAACCTGCTTTTCCCAGCCGACCGTGTTGAACTGAAAGCGTGGTGCGCGCGGTGGGCGCGTAGTTACATAACTTTGGAGGTGCGTGACCTCGCGCCGCGGCAGCTTGCAGAGCCTTCGCACTGAAAACAACAGACGCGGCGACGTCATTTTATGCCTTGCGCACCTCGTGCCGGGAACACAGCGGCTACCATAAACTATGTGTTGTATGTATGTTTGAGACATAACTTTAGTTTCAGCCGTCTGAGAGCAGGTTGAATCCTTTCAAACTGCCGACAAATATACTCAGATAAATACATACAAAAATAAACATAGAGAGAGACAGTTTGTCAGACAGTGAGTTGAACTCTGTGATTATTTCTCTGCTTTCTCTCTATTGTTCTTTTCCTGTCACTCGTCCTGTGCTCCCATTACTCACCCTGTAAGAATGTGATGTTTAAATTGCTTTCGCCTTGGCAACACCAATCTGTCACAGCCGTGATTTACAACAACAAAACCACACCATACTCTCTCACTCTCTGTGTGTGTGTGTGTGTGTGTGTGTGTGTGTGTGTGTGTGTGTGTGTGCGTGTGCGTGTGCGTGTGTGTGTTCTGCTGGGTCAGTGAATCGAAGGTAAAATTGATCGGAGACAAAGTTTTCAGGCTGCTGTGACAAGAAATATAATTATACAAAACAAAGTGATTTTGTGTCACGTTACAGGTCATTTTTGTTTCATTATATTTCCCTACATGTTGTCCAGTAACACTAAGAGAAAGTTGTTTTTAAAAACATTTCAATTTAAACTTTTTTTAACATGGCTGCAGTTCTTTCTGTTTTAACGGCCGACGTAACAGAATGTCCTCTGACTGTGTTGATGCCATTGTGATGCCAAGGTACACTGCATTATGGCGTGGCTTTCAGTGTAGAGCAACCATCCAACACATTCACACTCCCATTGCATCAACAAACGACTCTTGGTCAGGTGCCTTTGGCGTTTGTTATTGACGCAAAAAGTCTCCTTTAGCTTCCTATTTAGACACTTTTTAACGTCCTGGGTCGGGACGTACGTTTAACTGACATGCGGCACAAGAACGAGATAGTTAGATTTAGGAAAAGATTGTGCATTTCAGTGACACGCGGGACAAGAACAGGACACGAACCCCGCTCTCCTGAGTGAAAGTCCTGTGTTGTTTGACCCATCAGTCAGCCCTATGTTTCCACAGCCCTATGTTCCCACAGCCCTATGTTCCCACAGCTCTATGTTCCCACAGCTCTATGTTCCCACAGCCCTATGTTCCCACAGCCCTATGTTCCCACAGCCCTATGTTCCTACAGCTCTATGTTCCCACAGCCCTATGTTCCCACAGCTCTATGTTCCCACAGCCCTATGTTCCCACAGCCCTATGTTCCCACAGCCCTATGTTCGCACAGCCCTATGTTCCCACAGCCCTATGCTCCCACAGCCCAATGTTCCCACAGTCCAAAGATTATTTTTAAAATGAGGCCTTATGTTCCCACAGCCATATGTTAGGGTTAGGGGGTAGTTAGGGTTAGTGTTAATGTGGGAACATAGGCACGCTCCTGACCCATCCACCACCCCAACCAACCTCCTTAAATCGTTTTCCGGTCGTTCGTACTACTCGCTACCGTTGTCGCTCTTAATACTACGTCATCTTTCAGTGTCGTGGTCAAGCTGCTGCTCTGCACGGTGCCTTTCATATAGACACCAAAGGGTGATTTTTGTGTCGGTATTCGACGCTGAGAGCCACTGACCAACGGTCAGTATTTTACGAGTTGGGAGTGAGAACGGGTTAAACCAGTCGCATTGCATTCAATACATAAATTGTGCTAAGCATTAACATTCTTATGTTAGCAGCAGTAGTAGAGTCACGTCGTAGTCCAGCTGTTAGTTTCCATTGGCTGCTGGGCTGGGGTGGGTGTGGCTTTACCTGCTTCAGAGGAGAATGTGGAGGGAATGTTGCGCTGAGACTCAGACTGCTGAGAAGGACTGTGTTTTCTGACTTGTCTGGCCGTTTCCCCGCGGAGTTTGTTTACAGGTTTTTACGATTGCTATGACAATTTTTTCAATACTTTTAACAACTTTCCTAAACTCTTAACGCACCAACACACCTACAACACACAATTGACAAAACAGTTAATTTCATGCTCAAAATCACACATTGTAAACTAAACTCCAACACTAATTTCCAAAATACAATCATACACTAACACAACACACTAAGGGCCAGATGTACTAACGCTTTTGCGCCCACTTCAGGCGTATTTGTGTCGCAACGTGCGCGTAAAATCATGGCGAGGTACAAACAGGCCGCAATGATGTAAAAGCGCAAACTGCATGTCGTGGGAGCTGAAAAGGGCAAATTGCGTTTTTCGTGTCATGCATATTTATTAATGGGAGGGTTGCGGGGAAAGTGGGAGTTTACCGTAAAGAGATGGGAGGGGAAGCGTAAAGAGCGCTTAATTACGTATTCCGCGGTATGTACAAAAACCGCCAGTGATAGCGCGCCTCTATTTTGCGGTGAAAATTCTCCGCCTCTTAAAAGCAGGTGTAAACCTGGAAGCGGGTTTCCTCACATATGCCTCCTGGTGAAATGACAGCAGTAATCCGAGCAAGACGAAGACATCGGCCAAGGAGACGAGCTGAAAGGAGTTTTGCCACAAGGATCACAGATTAAGCAGCCATGCAAGATTACAGTTACTGGAAGAAATCAAAGATGACATTGAATCTCCGACTCAGAGTTCACATTCCAGCAGTTGTTAAACTCCTCGCTACATTACAAATATTGGCATCAGGATCATTTCAAACAGTCATAGCATCAGCAGTGGGAATATCGCAGTCTGCACTCAGCCGTATCATAGCACCAGTACTTACAGTTTACGGTATAGTGGGCGGAGAAAGGCGCTAATTACGGATGACCTGCAGGTTTGGTAAATATGGCGTAAACTATGGTATCATTGCGTTCGCTATCTGCGGGTGAGCCATGGCGCTGATAACGCTACGTTCGCAAATGTACGTACATCTGGCCCTAAGTCTAGCAAAACACTGCAAACATGTCTCAAAATCAAATAATTCTTCCAAAACACTAACATCTGTTCTCTTCCAACAGGAACATTTAGTCAATCATAGCACAATGTCATAAAAACACTAACAGAAACTGCATTATTGTATATGTGTCAGGTCTGCTCCTTATACAATAGACAATAGTACATTGTATTGATCATAGATTGTGTTTTGCACTGTAGTTTCGTTTGAAGCCTCTCTACATTTGTGTTTTGGTGGGTTCAGTAAATGCATTTTGTTTCCTTTGCTGCAGAAATTCAATACAAAAAATGAATGACCCATCTCAGAGTAAATGAAATGGGGGTGGTGGTGGTGCAGGAACTTTTCTTACTTTCTCTGCGTTCATCTTTACAGTATTGTTCCTTTTCCTCTTTTACTGTATGTACTACAGTAACATACGGTCATGTGATTGAAAGAACTTCAACACCTGAGTGTGTTTCCTATATGGGAATCAGCTGTGATTGATCTATTTACATAGCTTCAATCAGCTGTTTCTCAGTAGCAATGGAATAAAATGCAAGGGATATATTTGTGTTTCAATTTACAATATGAACAGCTGTTCACTTTGACTTTAGCCTATACGTTTAGAACATGATGTTATCTCTTCTGACATACAGTGTGAAAGTATTTGCAAATTGGTCTTGGTTGAGCTTGTGTGTAAAGTGTAAGTTCAAGCATTTTAAATTAGTGTTAACTGTATGCATTTTGTGTCAAAGCAACAAGAAATGTGTTAATTGTATAGCCTACACAGGCGGATGTTGTGCTAACTGTGTTAAGAGTTTAGGAAAGTTGTTAAAAGTATTGAAAAACTTGTCATAGCAATCGTAAAAAAACTGTAATGTTGTGTCAGTGTTTTGAATGTCAAACAAATGAACTTTCAACTGAGTGTGAACGATGTCTGATGCTGCAGCGACTGATGAGTAAAGTGGAGTGGGCTAGGCAGCATCGAAGCTCAGGGCACGCCGAGCCGAAGGACGCCAGGAAAGCCTCAAACCCTCACCTTTCAGTCAGGCGGCTCAGTGCTTAGCTTTTCTAGTTTCCAAATGCGTGAGCACGACCAAGCTCTGTCATTCTTAGACATAATAAGAGCAATGAAGATTCCCCAGGGTTGTGGATTGTGACGTGACAGCAGTAGTAATGAAAATACTATATTGGAAATATTGGAAGCACAGCACAAAAGTGCAGGAAATCTAACCTCTTCTAAAAACTTTGACGGACGAGTTGCAGTCGTAAACATGATTGAGGTTGTATTTATCTTTAAATGTGCGATAATACCAAAAATTTGTACAAGGTGAGAAAAGGCCTTAAGAGTACAAAAGTATTAGCATTACAATATAAAAGTTGATAAAGGTGGAGCTCATTTTACTTACTTTTTATACTGCCGGGTAGTTTAATCTATAATAAAACATGATACTTTATATGTTGATTATATTTATAGTAATAATCTAAAGCAAAGTGGTATTAAATAAATGCAGTGGAGTAAAAAGGACAATATTTCCCTCTCAGATGAAATGGAGTAGAAGTATAAAGTACCATGAAATGGAAGTATAACCCGCAATTTCCATCAACTGCAGAACGGCTGCGTTCCGACTTCGGCGATCGCAGCCCTGTGTGTCTTCTATTTTTGCCGGATGACGGAGAGCTCCACAGCACTCAGCACAGGGCAGATTGTGCGGGACAGGAAGTCGAGCACAGAAACAAAATAAAACATCCGGTTAGTTTTCAAAATAAAATACACCGTGCTCACGGCGGATCATATTTCCCTGCACTACACCTTGAAAACGTCATAATGGGCGGAGACAGGCCTGAAGTCAACAGTGTGGTTCTGTTTATAGAAACTACATCCTGTTATTTCGCACATACGTCATACGTGAATTCGCGAGATCTCGTAGGTCCTCGTGACTTCAGCTGTCAGTCATGACCGCAGCGGTTCCGCAACAAATCCAGACCTGGTGGGTATCGAAGGACGGCGGAGCACGGAGCTGACACGCAGCAGAGCCGATCCGCAGTGGGTGGAAATTGCAGGTAAGTACCTCAAAATTGTTAGTTAGATTCCACCACTGCTCATCTACACACATCATCACATGGAAATGGATGTTTTATGGGCATATTTACTGTTGATACGCTTCACTGTTTGCCAGTAAATGTGTTGTAGTTGTCACACTTGTTTTATGTAACCTCTGGGCTTCATCACTTCATTCGCTGGGTAATCTGGAGAAATTCAGACTTTACGAAAAGTTAATGCAGAGTGCATGAACGCACCATTAGTTTTAGTCTTTGTGAGGCTGGGGGCAGGAACACATGATCACTGTGTAAAGGATCCAAAATGTCTCCCTGGTTTTAAATAAACTACTGTAGGTTAGCTGGAATGGAAATTATTTTCATTGTCTTGATTTATGTTATTACTCTCTGCACCGATAAACTTAAGCTGTTGAAAGGTAGAGAGTGAAGAAGAGGAGGAGGAAGAACAGGGAAATGTTTGGGGGTTTTTTTGCCCCAGGAAAGAAACTCAAAACTGGAGAGGAAAGGAAGGGAAGAGAGAGAAGAAGAGAATTTTCCCTCCGGCCAAGAGAAATCAATCAACCTGACACACATGGCTGTCTTTCTGTCTGTCCGTCTGAAATAAGAAAAACAACTGAAGTGAATTATTTAAATTTAGCTGTTGCTGAAAAGTATGCTTGAATAACTGTGAACACACACACACACACACACACACGCACAGAGCAGTATATCAGCTGTGTTTGTTGCTCAAAGCATCTGAGAGTCTTTTCCGCTCTTTTTTTTTTATCCCCCTCCACCCTTCCTCTTTAATCACAGCCTGGCAGACTGCTCATTGTGTGTGTGTGTGTGTGTGTGTGTGTGTGTGTGTGTGTGTGTGTGTGTGTGTGTGTGTGTGTGTGTGTGTGTGTGTGTGTGTGTGTGTGTGTGTGTGTGTGTGAGAGAGAGAGAGGGAGAGAGTGTGTGTGTGTGTGTGTGTGTGTGTGAGAGAGTGTGGGCGTGCACCTGCGTGTGTTCGTTATTCGGTGCCATCGTGCATGTGTGGAGGCGTGAAGAAGAACCTGAGTGATGGAACAAAAAATAAAAAAGAATCACAGAGAATGAAGAGTGTGACAGAAGAAAAGAAAGATGGAAGGATGTAAAAGAGAGAAGAAACTTTAGGTGGCCTGAAGATAGAAAAACAGCTGCTGCAGATGGAGAAACACACACACACACACACACACACACACCAAAAGGCCGGTTGACGTGTGTGTGTGTGTGTGTGTGTGTGTGTGTGTGTGTGTGTGTGTGTGTGTGTGTGTGTGTGTGTGTGTGTTGTGTGAGAGCGCAGATGTTTCTAATCTTACAAAGAGAAGACTCACTCCTCCATAAGAAATATCCCTGCATTCAAAATCCTACATAAGTTAAGTCAGCAAAATGCAGAATAATATGTATGATTGGATTATAATTATTGATATTGATGCATTAATGTGTTCATCACTTTGATGTTGCAGCTGGTAAAGGTGAAGCTGATTTTAACCTTTTTTTATACTGTCGGTGGCTTAATCCATAATAATACATTATGTATTATTTGATGTACATGTTGTATTAATAATCTGAATCTGCAAAGTAACTAATGCTATCAGAGAAAAGTAGGGAATTAAAAAGTAGATTTCACTAGTAGATATAAAGTAGCAGATTTTTCTGTTTGATCCGAACCAAAATTATATGCGGTCGCATTATTGCAATGGGAAACCAAAGCTATCAAATATAACAAAAACATGGATAAGGTTCAGACTTTTAGCTTTAAAAAAACAAAACAATAAATGTCTGTTTAGTCACTATCTTTCCCCGAGTGAGGTTGCACATTGGTTGAGCCTATGGCCCACTGCTAAAAGCTACAGACTCTTTAACTTACTTGTGTGTGAAAACGGTCACTGTGGTCGAACAAACAAAGAAAACAGGGACGACTACAGACGATGAAACTTCAAAGTGAAAGTGGGTTCAAAAACACGCCTGCAATCGCAGCTTATTATCACCACAGGTGCCGCCAAAGAGAACCAAACAGAGATCCCCGAGGTTACTTATTAAACACAAGGGCTGAATCTCATGTCTCTTATCTCCTCGCTCGTCGCTTGAACTGGAAGTTGTTCTGACCCCGCCTTTGTGAAGGCCATCTCAAAGCTCTTATTCCTGCCCCGAGGAGCTGAGGATGGATCTCCGAGGAGCTATGATGGAGGATACGCAAGAGCAGCCTTCCTGGAAGCCGTGCAGCTGGAAGCCGTTGCTAACTCCGCCCATACAGCTGACGAATTCAAGTGACTCTTCGGAGGAAAGGACGTCTCAGACTATGTTTACACGTGGGCGGCTATTTTCAGCTTTTAGAAAGTCACCTTTTCAGAGGCGAATTCTCAGTTTGCGTGTAAACGAAGTGCACAAACGAAGGGAAATGTCCCACATTAACACTAACCCAATATTTTCAAAATAACCCTGTACGTGTAAACAGGGCCTCATCATAGACAGTATATAAAATGGACACAGCGATCCCGCTGTTTTTGACAGAGACAAGTGAAGCCTATTACAAGCACTTTTCCGGTGATAGCCGACCTTTACTGCGCAGCTGCAAACTGAGCTTCCCGCCGTAGATGTGACGTGAACAACGTGTCTGAACGTTGTAAGTCTTCTGGTAGCTGTGCCAAGAGAAATCTCAATCATTCCCAATCTATCAGAGACGGAGAGCGTAGGTATATGTAAGGAGATAACATAGGCACAGGCTAATTACTGCTAACTAAAATGCTAGTTAACATTAGTAATTAAACTAAACAGCTAATGTAAGTCCAAACTGCCTGCGAGCTTCTCCTGTACTTTACGGTAATTCCTCTACTATGAGACAGTAAGTCTCGTGGTTATGACACAATCATTAGCCTATTTTTATAAAAACGTCTGCTACGGAGCCATAACGTGAGATACAAGGTAACGGAGCCTTTTATACATTGTCGTGTTTCTTTAGAAATAAACAACGGACAAATGAAGTCTTTAAACGCTTCAGATGTAAAGTTATTGGCTGTCAAAGTGACGCCAAAATGAATGGCAGTCAATGGGATGCTAACGGGGGGGTTATTATTAGCATCAAAATGGCACCATAGGAGGCTTCACTCTGAGGAGAGAAGCCTGGCCCCTTGGACCTCATCCCTCTAAAAACACATTTCCTGGCCCGAGGATGGAGGAAGGATATCCGAGGAGCTATGATCGAGGATACACATCATTTAATATACTCGCGTCTCTCCCATGCTTCCTCATTGGGACGGACTAAGATGCAAGGAAGGGAAGCAAGTGAAGGAAACGTGGATGCAATTTAACGACCTGAGACGTAGCCAAGGTAACACAACCATGACCAGCATCCAATCACATGATTGGATAACAGATTTGTTGAAAGGAAATGAAGACGTGATTCAAGTTTCAAGTTTAGGGTGAAATACAAGGTGTAATTACATTTATTCTGTCATGTTTTCAGTGCAAACAAAAAGAAACACTGCAGAATTCAATGCAATTCAATTTCAGGGTTGGGGTCATATTTCTGTTTCTGTAGTCATCCTGATGGTATAATAAGAAGAGTTCATGAGATTCTTTCTTTAATGGCAAAACCCATTTAAATGTCGCTTCCGCTCTCCAGGCGAAACTCCACCAATTATCTTCAGCTCGTTCAGATAACAGCTTTGTATTCAAAAGAACAAAAGGCCAGAGGAGGAGGAGGAAGACACTTTGAATGAGACACTTTTAAATGTTAAAATACTTTAATAGCCGCCGAGCAGACCACACATCTCTAATAATCAGTTCACACCTGCGTATGGCACAAATGAACAACCCACTGATGATTTAGCTTTTGTTAAAGATTAATGAAACACTCCTACACACACTTCACAACAAAATCAACCAAAGTGCAGTAGAACAGCGAGTGGGAAGAGTGACACCACCCGCCTTCAAGCAAGAACTTTAGTTTCAACTTTATTCAGAGAAGGAGAAAGTGCATATTAATCATTGTATTATTTGGAAAAGAAATTGCGTCTATATATGTCAGTCCCTCCAGAAAAACGCAGAGTTTTTTTATGATTGTTGCGGGCAAAAATCCTTGATTATGCGGCACGTTTTCTTAAAAAATGCGATGGAATATGTGGGATATTTATGCAATTTTATACGATGAAATTGCGGGAACTTGCAAAAATTGCAGAACTTGCAAAAAACTGCGGTTTGATGAAAAAGAGAAAATTGGTTGAGCAGAGGCTGCACAGTTTGACCAGCGGGCAGCCGGATGGCGTTGCTAAGAACTTGCAATGTATAACTATTATCAGACCGGCCCCTCGCGGCCTCGAAACACTACCGGGAAAAGTCCCAACGCTCCCGATTGCCACTACGCCTCTGCTTCCTGTCAAAAAACGCCACTGTGGACAAGCTCTCTAAGTTGTTCTAAGTTGCAGCTTATGCTTTTAAAATAGTCCTTTGGGGACCCTTACCACAATCAGTAAATGTTTTCAGATAATTCAAGACTCAAGCAATAGCGTTATAAATAATAGAACTGAATATGTCTTAAAAGTACAGTCTGTTTGCTTGTTATGTTATGTCATTTTAAGTAGGCTGTGACCAGGCTGCATACTGTAGCATACCTCATTTATTAAAGAGGGAAATAAAACGACACGGTGAAGGAGGTCTGACGGGGGAGGCAGGGAGGTGAACTCTCACTCTGACAGATCTGATCAGTGTGTTTTTTCCTGACAGACTTGAACACACACACACAGACACACACACACACACACAGACACACACACACACACACACACTCACACTCTTACAAACAGTGTTGCAAACTGAGGTGACAGTGTAGAAGTTGAGCTGTCACTTCTGATTTAAACTCTTGTTTAGCCATCCGTTTTATTTTCGCCTCGTCATTTCTTTTGGCCTCCTTTTCTGTATTTCTGTCTTGCTTTGTCTGTTTCTCTGCCCTCCTTCTGTTCATAACTCTTAATTCATTTAAATCAGTCTTTCACTGTTTCTTCCATCTCACTCTCTGATTGAGATCAAATTAACTGACCTGCTAACAACTGCTGCTCTCATCTGTCCACAACATAATAGTCTCGCATTGCCAGCTCTATCTCCGGGGGGTGGGGGGGAGTCCATTTTTCATGTCCAGTCCGTCCCTGGTCATAGCTGTGTATTTTAACTTTGTTTGGAGGTTATTCTGTCCCCCATTTGGCCAAAAAAAGACCTTATCTTTGTAAGCTTTAAATTCAGTAGATAATGTCCTCGGCTGTGAGCACATCTGATGCAACCCTCCTAACTTTCAATATCTAAGCCGTCCTCTTCGGGAAATCACTCACTTGTTTAAAGGTGCAATATGTAATACTGACAGCTAGTGTTTAAAATAGTTACTCCAGTACAAATTCAAAATACAGGAGAGAGTCGTCTCCCCCGCCCCCCTCTTCCCCAGGTTCAAAGTTCACGGAGGTTGCCAGGCTGAGTCCGCAGCATCCACAACAATGTTATTAGACGCTTGTCTCACATAGGACATTACTCAACAGCACAGTGGAGTAGCTAACGTTAGATGATGGCTATATTGACAGTCATAAAAGCCTGTGGTCACGCGGAGCTCTGTACCCGACTGACAGACACATTTTTTTGGCTTAAAATTACGGTAGGAACCGCTAAAAAACACACAACAACCTCGCCGTCCTCTCCGCCCGACGGACAGACACACTTCCTCGGCTTAGAGTTAGCTACGGTAGGAGCCGCTAAAAATAACCCAACCTTGCAGTCCTCTCCACCCGACCAAACACACTTTATTGGCTTAGAATTACGCCAGGTTGGGTATAATTTATCTCCGTTGATCTTGTTTGTTTGTTTGTTTGCTGCTGTCATGGCTGTGCTAACGTTACAGCTGTAGCGTGCTGGGTTTACGTTTTTACAGGTGTATCTGGCAACCCGGCCTGGCTGTCAAACTTTGAGTAGTTGATAGTTGATACCAACACACAGGCCAAAACACAAACTGATATTCTGTCACAGAATGGAAATTTCAAAAGGAGAAAATACTGGCATTAGCATTGTTGTCAGAAAAGATAGTGTTTCAACTTAGCATGTTTCCTTAATATCTGATGACGTAGCCTGGGAAAACCCTGATGGACTTCCAGCAAATTTGAGATTTGCTCTGCAAGTCCGTCTGGCCAAGAGCCCATTCAGGCCCATTTCCAATGTCCCCAAAATCGAGGCACCAATCACAACCGTTGAGGCGGGCTTTACACGATGACGATAGCGCAGCGACGGCAAGCAGCTTTTTGTTTACATTCAACATGACACGGCCACCGAACCCGTCGCTGCTACGTCACCCGGTTCGTCTGATTGGTTGAAGGACTATCAAATTGCGCCCAGAGGCATTTGAGCGCCGTCTGTTGGTGACGCCCCTTTGGAAACGAACTGTCAATGAACCTTCCCCTTCTCAGTTACAACTGAGAAGAGTCTGGTGTCAACCCAGGCTACTGATGACGCATTGAGGTCATTTTTGGATTTATTACAGTAAATGTATTACATATTGGACCTTTTAATTAAATGAAATTCTGCCTGAAAACAGTCCATCAGCCTCACGGCCAAAGTCAATAAAATATCTTCTCTGTTCCCCTCCCGGTGATGTTAATTCCTCACCTCCAAACACCATATTGAGCACCTTCATACTTCTACGTTTACCATCTTGTTAATCACATCTTGAGTGATGAAACTCGTGTAATATTCCACTCAGAGATCGTTACTTACTACAGGCTTTTTAATGTCAGTCCAGACTCATTTATAAAGCCAGCTTCAACTTCCTGCCGGGGAATACTAATGGCGTGTAAATATCAAATGACGCTTTGACTGAAGGTGAATTCTGACATTTTTCTTTCTTTGTTTTTGCTCCCACCCCCTTCCTCTCCACCTTCCCTGCTTCCTCTCTTGCCTCCTATCTTATTCTTATTCTTCCCTATAGATCATCTTCTTCCCTTCTGTCTCCTTTCCTTGTTTTTCTTCGCTACATCCTAATTTTGTGTCAACTTCCTGCTGACCTGACATCAGTTTCAGCCAGAATGACAGACGACACTACAGATGAATAGGGAAAATATTTAACACTTCCCCGATTGATTACTGACATTTGTTTTTTTTTATTACAGATTTTCTGGAATGTTATGTTTAAACATGCACATTTAGGCATTATCTTATTAAATTTGCGCTAATGTGCATATATTTCCAGAACATATATGTGAACATTGGATAAAGCCAGATTAAAAATTCTTCTTTCATTGTGTTTCATATTAGAGTCAAAGGTTTTCACAGATGGGATTTTGAATATCTCTTTTTATCAATTCATAAATCAGAAAATAATACCACGTTTTTCTAGGTTGAAAACGTTACAGTACATAAATCAGGCTATGAGGGATATCTGAGCAAAGCCCTGTGTAGAAACCTTCAGAATATACTGTAGATAGCACTGAAAGTAGAAAGTTTGGTGTGTGTGAGAGCTACTGAAAGGAAGATTTCTGAGTCAGTCTGAGGACAAAACCTTTATAGTGTTATATATCTTTTTTGTGCACGTTATAGGTTTACAAAGTGAAAAAGCCCAAAGTCCCCCCCAAAGGGACTTACCATCTCCACCAGAAAACTCTGTTCACAAACTGCTCCAAACAGCTCTGTTGTAGTCCAGCCTTTACTTCAGAGACACACGTGGTCACTTTGGAACACACGTTATAATGCTCGCCTAGCTGCTAGCATGGCACGCCTCATACTCTGCTTCTGACTGGCTAGTAGTCCTTACCTAGCTACTGTCAGGGCACGCCCTCATACTCTGCTTCTGACTGGCTAGTAGTCCTTACCTAGGTACTGTCAGGACACGCCCTCATACTCTGCTCCTGACTGGCTAGTAGTCCTTACCTAGCTACTGTCAGGGCACGCCCTCATACTCTGCTTCTGACTGGCTAGTAGTCCTTACCTAGGTACTGTCAGGACACGCCCTCATACTCTGCTTCTGACTGGCTAGTAGTCCTTACCTAGGTACTGTCAGGACACGCCCTCATACTCTGCTTCTGACTGGCTAGTAGTCCTTACCTAGGTACTGCACATGTGCGACTCCCAACAAAGATGGAACAGAAGTGAGATGTCTCACTCTGTAGTTAAAACAGAGAGCTCAACACACAGGGTGAAAAGAGGAGCTGCAGTAATGTGCAGTACAACAAAAATATGGTGTTTTCTGAAAATTAAACCATGTAAACCTATTCTGATATAACCTCTAAATACAATTATGAACCTGAAAATGAGCATAATATGAGCACTTTAAAAGATATAACTCACAGATATCACTTTGAAACATCCCCAGTTGATTACTTACATTAAATCAAATATTTGTTGTATTACAAGGTTTCTGAATTTTGTATGTTTAAATATGCAAATGGTGCATTATCTTATGCTAACTTTTGGGGAATTTAGGAGAAATCTACAGACATACATAGACAAAGTGTAGTAAAATAAACCTTTTCTTTCCACTATTCTGAAAGAAGACATGTTTTGGAAGAAAAATAGCCCAAAACCTCTAAATTGAAAAAGCAAAATAAGTTTTTGCATGTAGTGTCTGTCTGCCCTTGAGTTTTATGTTTAAACTCCCAGAGAGAAAGAGTGTTAATGTTCAGGAATAAAACAAACAGGAAATGGAATCAGGCTGCAATGACAAACGCACACACACGCACGCACGCACGCACGCACGCACGCACGCACGCACGCACGCACGCACGCACACACACACACACACACACACACACACACACACACACACCTACTGCCTCTCCAGTGAATACACACCTGTTTTATCTGCATTTCCCCCATTTCTGTCATTTCTTCCCTCTCTCTGCTGTGTGTCTGTGTGTGTGTGTGTGTGTGTGTGTGTGTGTGTGTGTGTGTGTGTGTGTGTGTGTGTGTGTGTGTGTGTGTGTGTGTGTGTGTGTGTGTGTGCGCGTGCGTGTGCGTGCGTTTTGGGAATTACGACGCAATTTACAAGTTCACCTTGACTTCAGCAAAACTGAATTATTCTGCTCTTTGCTTTCCTCTGTGGCATAAAGACTTAGCAGCTCTATTTCATTTCATACACCTTTCTCTCTATTTTCTGTTTCTTTCCTCTTCTCTCCTTCCTCTGCTTTTCATCCTTTCTTTTCCTCTCAACTTTACTCACTTTATTTCCCTTTTCTTAAGTTCTACCCTGCTTTTTTCTCTTAGTCTCTTTTGGTCTCCTTTTTTGTTTCCTCGCCATCTCCTTTTTCTCCTTATTTCTATCCTTCCCACCCACCCCCTCTCCTCACTTCCTCCCCTCCTCTCTTCACCTCTCCTCCTCCTACCTCCCTTACCTTTGACAACCGTTCCTTTACTATCTTCATATTTCTCCATCTTTCCCACCACCTCCTTCCTCTACACTTTCCTTCCTCTTCTCTCTTTTCATTCTTCTTCTTCCCTTCTTTCCTTTTGTCTTCTAATCTCTTCTTATTTGGTTCTCCATCCTTTGCTCCTTTCTCCTTCTATTTCGTTCCTTTGTCCCCCTTTACTATTGTTCCTCCTCCTCTCTTCTCCTTGCCTCCTTTTCTCATCCTCCCATCCTGTTTTTAGCCTTGTCTCCTTTCCTTCTATCTCTTCTTCTTTTGCCTCTTCACATCCCCCTTTTCTCCTCATTCCTTTTCCTCTTCTTTCACCTCCTATTTACCATTTTCTCTCCTTATTTTCTTCTCCTTCCTTTTTACCCCTTTATATTCCCCTACCCTCTCTTCCTCCTGCCTCCCTTTTTCTCTTCCTCCTCTTTTTCCTCTTCACTTCACCCCTCTTCTCCTAGTTTTCTGTCCTCTTTACCTCATTTCCTCTCCTCTTCTTTCAATTCCTAACTATTTACTATTGTTCTCCTCTCTCTTTCTTGCCCTTCTTTTTCTCTCTTTATATTCCCCACCTTCCTCTCCTCTTCGGTTATCTCTCCTCATGTCTGTCAGATCTCTCGTTGTGTTTTTGTCGCTCTTGTGTGCCTCCTCTCGATGATGATGGATTGGGTGATGGATGCTCTGTTGCCACGGTAATTTGATGGATGGTTTAGCAAGTCATACGAGGGGCAGCGAAGCCTTTGTTACATGTCTGGACTTTTAACTTCTTGATTAAGGCTAAAATAATACATTTCATTTTAGAGATTGATTAAAAAAGATGTGAAGAAAAGGTTAAAATAATAAATAAAATAAAGGCTTCATCCCAACTGATTTACTTCCATTGGCACTGGTTGCCCAGACAACAGTTAACTTTCTATGCAAACACACACACACACACACACACACACACACACACACACACACACAGTGTCTGAAGCTGTGATGGTTATGAATGACCCAGATATGAATCATAATTAAACGAGTATTTCCCTAAATTAACTTTCTGTAACAAGGAAAAATGGTGTGTGTGTGTGTGTGTGTGTGTGTGTGTGTGTGTGTGTGTGTGTGTGTGTGTGTGTGTGTGTGTGTGTGTGTGTGTGTGTGTGTGTGTGTGTGTGTGTGTGTGTGTGTGTGTGTGTGTGTGGTGCGTGTCGTCCTTGAGTTCTGGCAGCGGAGATGAATGAGTTGTAATTACGCTGATCCAGAGATAATCGCAGGAGGAAAAGAAGAAGAAGAAGAAGAAGAAGGAGAGCCAAGGTCGACCACCAGAGGAGAGCAGCTTATGAAAAATCCACCTGTGCAAACTTCAAAACTTCAAGGGGTCAAAAAAATGTGGTTTCAGTCAAAGAATAGAAGTTTTCAGAGAGCAGGATAATTTGAAATGTTGAATTTATTGGATGTAATTTTACAAAGTAAATTCATATGCTACTTCATGACTTCCTGTGTTTAGTTACCATGTTTAATTTTCAGCCTCGTTTTAACCTCTGAGTTTTTAGTCTCTGAGTTTGGTCCTAAAGTTTTGACTTTAGTCTTAGTTTAGTAGAGTTTATTCTCTGGATTCACTTCCTGAGTTTAGCGTTTGAATTTCCCAACTTTAGTAAGTTCCCTGAATGTATTTCCTACGATGTTCCTGAAGTCTAGTCCCTGAGTTTAATTATTGAGTTTAGATCTTAGTCCCTTAGTTTACCTACAGAAAAGTTCTCTGCTTTAGTCTGACAGATTAGCCCTGAGATTAGTCCCGAAATTTGGTTTCTGAGTTTAGTCGGTCAAGTTCCTCGGTTCTTCACTTTTATTCCTAAATTTATTTCCTAAGTTTAGTTAGCCCTATAGTTAGCTACTATTAGCTACTATTGACTAGTATTACAAGGGTATCCCATGTGATTTAGAAATTACCCCCCCCCAATTCTATGTTTTGTGCGATGCATTTGCCCAGAATAAGCAAAGTCTGTGTTTTACTTGAATTTACTGACATTGTTAGCCTGGCTGCGCCCTCCTACGTACTTCTACTCAATTTTCATTTTCCTTCGGTACTCCATCTGGGTTTGCGGTATATTCTTGGGTTTTATCCGATCAAATATTTGCCGGTCCAATCAGCGAACAGAGGGAGTGGCTGAGAACGATGACGTCGAGGTCGTGCGCTAGTTTGAGTTGTAGTTCCGTAATGGCGGCAGAGAAAGATGCGAGCGAAGCCATTTGGTCCGTTGTGGCAACGCTGCCGAATATCCAGAAGTTAAAGCCCGAGCAAGAACAATCTTTGCTGAGTTCTGTTGGTGGCCGTGATGTCGTGGTCCTCCTCCCCACGGGGGTCGGGGACAGTTAGATTTTCCAGCTCGCTCCGTTAGTGGTGAAGGAGTTGGCTAAGGCTAACGCTAGCGATGCTAAGCCGACGTCACGACCAAACGTTAGCGATTGGTTACGGCAGATCCAGAGCGGCTCTGGGCAGATCCAATAGTTTTAAACTTCAGCAGAGTACCCGCCTTCAAGGACGTTAACACTTGTCAATGGAGAGTGGCCAGACTCTCTGGACTAATGAGATGGACCAGAGTCTGGTAGGACCAGGCTAGTCTGGACCAGAGTCTGGTAGGACCAGGCTAGTCTGGTAGGACCAGGCTAGTCTGGACCAGAGTCTAGTAGGACCAGGCTAGTCTGGACCAGAGTCTGATAGGACCAGGCTAGTCTGGACCAGAGTCTGGTAGGACCAGGCTATGACATTATCCCCCACAGATACGATGTCAAGGCTCTGTCAAAACTTTCATTTATAATTGCAAATGCTGCCAATACGACCCCGAATCACACAATTGCATCATCACACAATCTCTATGTTAAGAAATTTGCGGTGGAATTTTTACTTGACAAATTACAGCCATGGCAGATTCGCACATGGGATTAAGATCACAGACGACCTCTGTAATTATGACAGATAACTAGAGGTCCCCAGGTAATACTAGTACTGTGCAGAAAGGGTAGCCAGGGTTGGTGATGTTGAAAAGCTAGCAAGATTTGAAAGTAGCATTTCCTCGGCGCTCCGACCTACACACAGACGTGCACGAGCACCGCTGCGCCGCTGCTTCAGAGCACAGCGGAGAAAGGACCGCAGTTTTACTTCCTGTCACCTAATACTATCACACCGAATATTTAAGACAAACATGACTACCGTTAGCGATGAGGCAACAACGCACATTGAGCTCATGGGAGGGGTTTAGTACGCACAGCAGGGCATGGAGACATTTCATTGGCTCTTTCTAAGCTTTTTCAGAGCCTATACTTTATTTATTGCTGTCGGGGTGTAAAGATCTGATATCTGAAAGATATGAAAAAGTGTATAATGGAAATGGTTACCAACCCTGCCTTTAAGTTTAGTTCCTAAGTTTATTCCCTGAGTTTGGGCCTTGCTTTAGTTCTTGGGTCTATTGGCTCTAAACGGCTCATTTGAGCAGGGAACTGGGCACCGATTAAGCAAAATAACAGTCTTAAAAAAAAACATTTGTATACCATTTGACATTGACATGGTGGCAGTTGAGGCTGCTCTGATTGGTCGTCTCTGTGTGGCTCATCCGTGATCATGTTGCATCACGTTGCAGTGTGTTTGTCACTGCCCTCAGCAGCACAGACACACGCTGAGATTGTGATAAAATACAAGAAAAAATAATCATCCAATCTGGCCGACTCAGAGGTGGATCAAAGGGACCCTGCTGCTGCTGTGGTAGAACTCAACAATGCACCTCCTGCAGAGAGGAAGAGGTTGGAGGGAACTGACCTGCAGGCAGCCGTGACAGAGGATGTATTATACTGCTGCACACAAAGAGAGAGAGACTGCCAGCTGTACATCAGCATGCTGTAATATATACTTATAGTATTTCTGTCAGGTCCATAAACTCAAGAATACACATGACAATTAAAAATATTAGAACATTTTTAATGAATAATTGCATTTCAGCTAATAAATTCAGAATTAAATTTTGGCGGTATGGCTCTGTTCAGGGAGTCCTCTGACCTTTCATGAGCACCATGAAATAGCAGAGAGTTAGAGGACAGCAGCAGCATTAGGGAACGCTCACACAGTTTAGGACTGTGTGAGCTGAACTATTCCCCCACATGAACAGAGCAGCAACGATGACATAGAAGCAAATGCCACGTTACACGACAAGGAGGAGCAGGGGAGGTGGCGGGCGGCAGAGAAGCGAGCAGCGAGCAGGTAGGAGCAAACTGAATCTGCTTTAAATAGGGCGCCCTGTTTGAGTGTAGCCATTGAGCAGCGAGGGGTGTTGACCAGCTGATGGGCTAATCCAGATCAGCTGATGCAGCTCAGCTGGAGCAGATCAGCTGATGAGACCGTGTTGATGGCCAATAGCGTTAGCAGCGTCTTGACTACCTGGCCTGCCAGAACTGACGCTGACGCTCAATTTATAGTTTTTAAAATCTTGTAGGAAAGGTGGAGCAGACACTCTGACCGTCATCCGTCACAAACAGGACTCACGAACTGTCTCTTGGTATATGTCAAGGCATCGGTGTTGTAGTACTCAAGATCAGGTGTGGTCTCAAGACCAATTTTTGAAGGTCTCGTCTCGGAATCGACCGCATATTTACTCGATTGAAGAGGACAATGGATTTTTTTTTTCAAGACCACAACTGCAGGGATTTCACTAAATTGCCTGTGCATTGTCTGATTTATGCCTATGTGTTAAAACTTGCAAATGCAACCAACAACTTGACTCATATCTAATTTGAAATTTGTTCCCGTAAACCCCCCTCTCCCTGCCCCCTTTACTAGACTCCCAAGAAAGTGAATGTGGGAGACAGGAGAAGAAGCTCTGGCTGTCTAACTCAAATCTTAAACTGCTCCTCCAAACTGGGGGCGTGCCGACCTCCATCTAATGTAGCTAATACTCTGACTATGGAGAAGTAGCTCATACAACCACACTTATAAACATCAACTATCCCTTTAACGTCACTTGCCATCATTTGTAATCATTTTATCCAATGGCTAATTATTTAAACTGTCTGCCGAGCAATTCACCGTTTTGGACAGTCTGAGTCTAAGAGCCGCAATGCATTTTGGGGCGGTTAAGTATGTCGAGTAAACTCACGTCACATGCTCAAAATGTTTTGCTAACGTAGTATACAGCCGGGCATTTCTTGAATACACAAAATCCACATAGCTTACTATGCAGTTGGAACGCACTACATACTCAATTTTACGTCATACTTAGTATGAGTAGTAGCCTACGCAGGGTGCGATTTGTTGGGGGATGCGTCAAATTTCCCTCTTTCTGGTCTACATGTCCCTGCCTCTTCTGAATAATTTGTATCTGCGGTGGGGACAAAATATATAACATGCACAAAAAGATATATAACACAATAAAGGAAAGGGAAAAAGCCAAATGGCATTAATATGAGCATAAAACACTTCACATTTTTCATACAGCATACAAGCTGTGTCTATGTTCAGCCTCACAGAGCTGCTATGACTGTGGACTTCTAGTGTTGTTGACTTTTTTACTTAATGTATAACTGCAGATGTTGTTGATCTAACTTAAAAAATATTCCATCACTGCATATTTAGTCAAATATTAAATCTTTCAGACTAGGAAGGTGCTCCAACATGTTTATATTCATCTACTCTATTATACTTTTATCAATCCTGTTTTCATCAGTATCCATACACACTGTGTGTGTACACACATCACATATGAATGACTCTCTCTGCAGCTCCTCTGGTGGCTGACTCTGGATCTGTCAATTTCCCTGGAGCCCTTTTTTCTTTAATTTAATGCTTTTTAGGTCTTCATGGTTGTAATGTTGCCGTGGGGATTCGAAGCAGTCTTGTGATATTTTAAATGTGTTAAAGGATTGTTTTTTTTTTTTTCTTCTCTCAGTCAGACACTCTTTTAGCAGCTCTGCAGAAACTGCCACTGGTTTTGTTTGAATTTGCAATGAGTCAGACGGCTGCTTATTAATCATCTCAACAAATCAATCTCTGAGATCAATAGACGAGCATCCCAGACATCTTCAGGAAGCTTTCCATTTTGGGAGGAACTCAAGGCTGCATGATTTACTTTCTGGAGGGAATCGAAATAATGTTTGGTATGCAGTGGTGGGAAAAGTATTCAGATATTTTACTTGTAAATACCACAAAAATAAGTAAAAGTTCTGCATTCATGTGTTAACTTAACATATTATCAGCTAAATGTACTTAAAGTATCAAAACAAGTACACATTATGAAAAATAAGTTTTATTTGAGTTATATTCCTACATATATTTAAGCTTTGGTGTTTATTGTCGGTTTAACTAGGATTTAATGTTCATGTACACGTGTATTTTCAGAAGAATCCTTGTTGCTGCTCAGGTTCTTTAAAGAGCCTTTCCTGTCTAATCTAATTAAACCATCAGTTCCCTGGTGTGAAAGTGTCTCTGACTACCCTGGAAATCCAGAGTTCTCACGAGAGCACAAGTTGAATTTGCTCAGCGAGTCACTCTGGCGTTCAGTAATGATGCTCATTAACTATGCCGTTGTAGCCGAGCTGCACCAATCACATCGGTGTATCTGATATAGGCGGGCCAGAGGCGAGCTAAACAGATGACGACAGCGCTGCGACGTCAAAGTCATTAGTAAACACTGCAAGATGGCTACGGATGAACACCAGTTGTTTGAAACGGCTTTGGCCGCTACAATGAACGAGGTAGACTTGGCTTTTTATCTAAAAGAGGAACAGACGACGGCGCTCCAATCGTTCCTTTGCAAGAAGGACGTTTTTAGAGTTTAATCTACCAGTTAGCTCTGCTGGTAGCTAAGACTTTAATCTACCAGTTAGCTCCGCTGGTAGCTAAGAGCTTAATCTACCAGTTAGCTCTGCTGGTAGCTAAGAGTTTAATCTACCAGTTAGCTCCGCTGGTAAGAGCTTAATCTACCAGTTAGCTCTGCTGGTAGCTAAGAATTTAATCTACCAGTTAGCTCCGCTGGTAAGAGCTTAATCTACCAGTTAGCTCTGCTGGTAGCTAAGAGTTTAATCTACCAGTTAGCTCCGCTGGTAGCTAAGAGTTTAATCTACCAGTTAGCTCCGCTGGTAGCTAAGAGCTTAATCTACCAGTTAGCTCCGCTGGTAGCTAAGAGTTTAATCTACCAGTTAGCTCTGCTGGTAGCTAAGAGCTTAATCTACCAGTTAGCTCTGCTGGTAGCTAAGAGCTTAATCTACCAGTTAGCTCTGCTGGTAGCTAAGAGCTTAATCTACCAGTTAGCTCTGCTGGTAGCTAAGAGCTTAATCTACCAGTTAGCTCTGCTGGTAGCTAAGAGTTTAATCTACCAGTTAGCTCCGCTGGTAGCTAAGAGTTTAATCTACCAGTTAGCTCCACTGGTAGCTAAGAGTTTAATCTACCAGTTAACTCCGCTGGTAGCTAAGCGTACGAGGCTCTGGAGACGTCACCCATGTATTGTTGTGATTGGTCGTAGTGTTATCCAATTGCGTGCAGTGAGATTTTCGCCCCTCGAGTTGGGCCATTTTCATTACACAGTGCCAGACCCTTAATCTTTCAGATTTGGGTCTGGATTTCCAGGCTAGTCTCTGACTAGCCACTCAATGTTGCATTGAGGTATAAATACTCACTGATGTCTTTTTTTTGCTGTTGTCTTCCAGTTTGAATGTGAGACAACAATTATTCAGCTTCCTCTCATTGTGTCTTCAGACAGACGCAGCCAATGTAAGAGATTGCATACAAAGTGAATGGAAAGACGTGATTAGACACTCCTGAGGCGACACAAAGATGCATCCCCGTGAGTTGTGAATGTTTCAACTTGAGTGAAAAATGTGCACTTCTCCCGGCGGTTTACGAGTCTTTTCCACACAAAAAAAGAGACGAGAGTAAAAAGGAGAAAGTCTGGAGGGAAATACCAGAAAGAACTGGAGTTTCTGGTGAGTTCACACACACACACACACACACACACACACACACACACACACACACACACACACACACACACACACACACACACACATTGGTGCCTCTGTTACTAATGTCTGTACAGTTGACATATTGGTTGTTTGGGGGCGAATGAAGCAAGATGAATATTTCCGTCCCAATGTCGCAGGAAAAATGTCGCAGCTTCTGACTTCAATTCCAGATGAATTATTTTGGGTGTTGGAGGTTTGCCACTTGCAGGTTTCACCAGTTTGTTGTGGGAATCTGATCCAACCATAAAAAAAGACAGAATAATATAAAAATGTGAATTTAGACAATCTCCTAACCTCAGTTAAAACCACACTCAAGCCATGTACAGTATACACTCTGTAAAAGCAAGCATCCTCCTATTACAGGTGCACTATGAGTTCCTGCATGGTTTCAGTGCAATTTCATTTTTGTCTCAAATGGTAGTCGTCTCTCCTTGACCCACTAGCTGCCTGCCCCCTGAACACACTGTGAAAAAGCCCGGTCTCTGGAGACAACACGGGGGTCGTAAATGTCAAACAAACACTAGAGGCACAGGCTGTGCACCAAAATACAACAAACCACTCCAGCCAATCACCAACAAGATGGTTGGGGGAGGGGGTGGGGGTTAGTGACAGACAGTTAGTCACGACAGTTACGGAAACATGGGGGGAGGGGCGAGCTTGCTCTGTTTTGTTTGAAATTTACTTGGAACGTCAACAGAAGTGACGTCATGCAGGAACTCATAGTGCACCTTAAAGGTATAGTGGAGGATTTTCTTTTTCCGGGTGGATCATCAAGACTATTGGTCCTCCTAGTTGTCAATCATTCTGGGATATGTTTACGTAAGGCCGTCGTACGTGCCGTGACAGGTCAGCGAGCAGACGGCCACGGCCTCCGACCATAGACAGTATATAAAAGCCTCCGACCGCTGCCCCCCCCCCGCTCTTGGCGATAGCTTGTTTGTTGGCCTGTAGCGTGCTAACGTTAGCTATAGAGATGCTTGTCGTAAATAGATTTCCACTTACCGGTGGCGAGTCTGACATAGTGAAAAAAGTGCAAATCTTCTTTAGGAAAGTCGGCTTGTAGAGCCATGCCGACAGCAACTTGTAAACAGAGCGTGCACGAGGAGAACTAGGCTCGTGCACGCTCTCTTGTGCACACGTTTAATAGGCATTCCCTCTCGGGAGCAGGTAGAGTGTTGCGCATGTGCATTTTTTCAAAAAGTGGAGAGGGCGGTTCTTTTCTAAAAATCGGGAAAATCCTCCATTATACCTTTTAAGTTACCATCTTGAAGATTTGTTTTGTTGTCTTTGGCGGCACCAGTGGTGTCAAGCGGTATTTGAACTTAAAGTTCATAATAATAAATAATAATAATACTAATACATTTATTTTATACAGCGCTTTTAATGATACTCAAAGGCTTTTTACAAGGAAAGGACAAAGAAAAACAATAAAAAGATCAGTATAACATAAATAATAACAATTAGAGGTAGATATTAAAAAGGTCAAGCAAAGCAGCATAGAAATAGGATTTAAAAAAATGGAAACACAGCTAGTTAGTAGTCAAAAGTCAAAAGCAGCTTTAAGGAGATGGGTTTTGAGTGCGGGTTTCAAGTGAGTAAGTGATGTGAAAAGTCTGAGGTGTTGTCCTCTGAGTCTCCATCTCTATGAGACTGGGTCATTTGTAATTGCCGGTGCAGACGCTGAGAAAGGGCGCTGCCCGAAAATGTCCATTGCGTGGCCAAACATTCTATCAAATTGGAGTGCTGTCCTAGTAGCCTTATTTATCATTTCAATTTTAGGCATGTGAGAATGAATGGGAGAAAATGTTTGTTCTTTTTTAAGTGGCTATCTAGTGGCAGCTATCTCACCACACTAACTTCACAGCCACAGTGTGTGCAGTTACTGCAGCGTGAAAATGTGTTGAAACAGATTCAGAGATGACTCAGTTTTGTAGATACTGCGTTTTGTTTTTGTATAGTGACGTTTATATTTTATTACATATTGGAAAATGTTTTAGATTGGCTAATGGCTACGTTAATGTGTCTCAGACCAGTGCCAGTGGTAGAAAATAACCATCTATAAATACACAGAGGAGTCTGCTTCGGCACTGTGTGAGCATTTTACAGCAGGGGGTGATGGGAAATTCAAAAGGTGAGGGCTGTCTGTCTCATTATAGGAACACACACACACACACACACACACACACACACACACACACACACACACACACACAGTAAGTTGTGTGTTCATCAGTGTTGTGGATGTGAAGTTTTGACCTTTTTCTAGTCAAACCACCTGCTGCTGAAGGAAACTCAGCAATCAGTGGGACACACAGACACACACACACACACACACACACACACGGGAGGATGTGAATCAGTCAATTGAGCCCCAACCGATGCGGAGGACTACAAGTTTGAAAATGGAAAGAATTCTGTTTGTGTGGAGTTAGAAAGAAGTGAGGCCTCTGAAGCCCGCTGCTCATCTCTGCTGTAGACTAGTTTAGCATCAATACAGCTGAATCTCCGACTGAACTGTCCGTGGTTGAGTTGCACTGTGTGAAATGTAGGCACCAGGTTTTGACAAGTAATTAAAAAGATGATAGTCTTTGAAACCCTCTCTGAAAATCTACCTAGGACACACAGCGGTGCTCTCCAGGGTCCTGATGCTGCAGCGGTCAGCAGCAGGGAGCTGTCCGAGGTACCTGGTCCTGTTAGAACAGATGCAGAAAATACCAGCTAATGACTATTTCCCTTGTGTGATTACCTACATTTAACCTCTGCATCCACCATGGTGATAAGTCTCGTTTGAACTGACTTGTGTTTATGTCACTGTATTTTATTCGAGGATGTTGTTTTCTGAGCCAACGGTTGTCTAAGTCTTGGTTTAGTCCATCCCAGCTGTAGCCATTAGTGTTTGAGTCTGTCAGAAGTCTGAGAAATGACAGGGCAGAAAACAACTGTTCCTGGGTCATATAGGAGAAAAAGAGTTAGGGAAGGAAATGAAAGGGAGGTAGTGAAGGAAACACGGTGGAAAGGTCGAGGTATGGCAGAATATGAGGACAAAATGTAAGCTGTTTTCTTCCCCTTCTTGTCAAGTAAAAACCCTGTATCTCCAGATTTGTTGATGTTGAATGTTTGAGATAAACTGAAGGATGAAGTGTTTTCTGTATGTGTTGAGAACATTCTCCTACTTCTTGAGCTAAATAAAGTCTTTAAAAACCTCTTGGATCAGCTGGAAAATGCATCGTCACAAAGCAAAAAAAAATGAAAAGTTTTAAAACCTTTTAGAGATACGTGGTTCTCACAGGACATATTATGATGATCTGTCAGAATTTGATGCATTGCTGTAGATTAAACTACCCAGCAGTGTATAAAGGAGTTAAAATGAGCACAACCTTAAACATCTACAGCAGGAAAATGTGACATACACATTAATGCAACAGTAATATTAATCCAGAAATATCAGATTGAAGAGGAAAACACACAGACTATTGTGCCAAGAGAAGGTGAAGGAAGTGATGAGATATGGGCAGAAACAAGAAGGTGGGAAATGAAAGATGGCGAGGAGGAGATAATAAAATGAGAAAGTATGGAAAAACATAAGGAAATGGAAATAACAAGGAGGTAGGGGGTAAGGAAAGGAGGACATATGTAAGGAAATGAGGAAGTGGGGAAGGAAAGGAGGAAAAGGGGAATCAAGAGAGATTATGTAGGGGAGGAAACAAGGAGGTAAGGAAAGGAGGAGGGAGAGAAGGAAAAACAAAACAAAAGGAGGGTAAGGAAAGCAGGAAAGGAACACATACGGAAGGAAAGGAGGAAGCAAAAAATGACACACTGGCGATAAGCAAGAAAGGAAGTAGATAAGGAAACAAGGCAGCCTGGCTCCGCCCTCCTACGTACTTCCTCTCAGTTGCCATTTTCCTTCAGTACTCGGTCTGGCGGTCCAATCAGTGAACAGAGGGAGTGGCTGAGAACGATGACATTGAGGTCGTGCGCTAGTTTGAGTTGTAGTTCCGTAATGGCGGCAGAGAAAGATGCGAGCGAAGGCATTCGGTCCGTTGTGGCAACGCTGCCGAATATCCAGAAGATAAAGGCAGAGCAAGAACAATCTTTGCTGAGTTCTGTTGGTGGCCGTGATGTCATGGTCCTCCTCCCCACGGGGTTCGGGGACAGTTAGATTTTCCAGCTCGCTCCGTTAGCGGTGAAGGAGTTGGCTAAGGCTAACGCTAGCGATGCTAAGCCGACGTCACGACCAAACGTTAGCGATTGGTTACGGCAGATCCAGAGTGGCTCTGGACAGATCCAATAGTTTTAAACTTCAGTTAACACTTGTCAATGGAGAGTGGCCAGACTCTCTGGACTAATGAAATGGACCAGAGTCTGGTAGGACCAGGCTAGTCTGGACCAGAGTCTGGTAGGACCAGGCTATTAATGTAGTACTGTGTGTCATTAATCACTAAAGTGGACTGTGTGGGTGGGCCGCTGGATGACTGACAGCTCCTGAAACAGACTGTGTGTGTGTGTGTGTGTGTGTGTGTGTGTGTGTGTGTGTGTGTGTGTGTGTGTGTGTGTGTGTGTGTGTGTGTGTGTGTGTGTGTGTGTGTGTGTGTGTGTGTGTGTGTGTGTGTGTTGAACTCTCATGTTGAACTTAATGTGAATTGACACATGAAAATACCCACAATCCTCTTGGACAGGTCTCTGAGCTCTGTGCAGAGCCAATTATGTGCTGCTGCGGACACACACACACGCACGCACACACACACACGCACGCACGCACACACACACACACATACACACACACATACACATACACATACACACATACACACATACACTTTGTACCTGAACTCCTCTTGTCTAAAAAAAGAAAGTGGATTTCTAGTTTGTCTATCGTTCCATCTAACTTCACCTTATGATCAATGAAATGTTTTTCATTAATCCTCGTACTAATGCGCATTTACATACCATCTTTAATGAATGCCTCACTAAGAAAACATTATAAAGAGGTGCTTTCTGCATGTCTATAAAAAACATTTGGTGACATTTATTTTACGAAAAAAAAAAACCCTATGAAAAAACGAGGAAGGGATAGAGAGACCCTGCCCGGAGGAAGCCCGGGGCCCCCGTCTGGAGCCAGGCCCAGAGGGAGGGCTCGTCAGCGAGCGTCTGGTGGCCGGGTTTGCCACGGAGCCCGGCCGGGCACAGCCCGAAAAAGCTACGTGGCACCTATCTCTCCAGCCCATGGGCCCACCACCTGTGGGAGGAACCGCTGGGGTTGGGTGCGCTGCCACACGGGTGGCGGTGAAGGTCAGGGGCCTCGACGGACCAGACCCGGGCAGCAGAGGCTTGCTCTGGGGACATGGAATGTCACCTCGCTGTGGGGAAAGGAGCCGGAACTTGTGCGTGAGGTGGAGCGCTACCAGTTGGATCTGGTGGGGCTTACCTCTACGCATAGTCTCGGTTCTGGAACCGTACTCCTGGAGAGGGGTTGGACTCTTTTCTTCTCCGGAGTTGCCCAGGGTGTGAGGCGCCAGGCGGGTGTGGGGATACTCACAAGTCCCCGGCTGAGCGCCACAACGTTGGAGTTTACCCCGGTGGACCAGAGGGTCGCCTCCCTACGCCTGCGGGTTGTTGGGGGGAAAACTCTGACTGTTGTTTGTGCATATGCACCAAACAAGAGTTCAGAGTATTCGGCCTTTTTGGAGACCTTGAATGGAGTCCTGTATGGGGCTCCGGAGGGGGACTCCATAGTTCTGCTGGGGGACTTCAACGCACATGTGGGCAATGACGGAGATACATGGAGAGGCGTGATTGGGAGGAACGGCCTCCCTGATCTAAACCAGAGTGGTTGTCTGTTATTGGACTTCTGTGCTAGTCATGGATTGTCTATAACAAACACCATGTTCGAACATAGGGATGCTCATAAGTGTACTTGGTACCAGAGCACCCTAGGCCGAAGGTCAATGATCGATTTTATAATCGTTTCATCTGATCTGAGGCCGTATGTTTTGGACACTCGGGTGAAGAGAGGGGCGGAGCTGTCAACTGATCACCATCTGGTGGTGAGTTGGGTCAGGGGGTGGGGGAAGACTCTGGACAGACCTGGTAAACCCAAACGGGTGGTGCGGGTAAATTGGGAACGTCTGGAGGAAGCTCCTGTCCGACAGACCTTCAACTCACACCTCCGGCGGAGCTTTTCGTGCATCCCTGTGGAGGCTGGGGGCATTGAACCTGAGTGGACAATGTTCAAAGTTTCCATTGCTGAAGCTGCGGCAGGGAGCTGTGGTCTTAGGGTCTTAGGTGCCTCAAGGGGCGGTAACCCTCGAACACCGTGGTGGACACCGGTGGTCAGGGAAGCCGTCCGACTGAAGAAGGAGTCTTTCCGGGATATGTTATCCCAGAGGACTCCGGAGGCAGTTGCAAGGTACCGAAGGGCCCGAAGGACTGCAGCCTCTGCCGTGAAAGAGGCAAAGCAGCGGGTGTGGGAGAAGTTCGGAGAAGACATGGAGAAGGACTTTCGGTCGGCACCAAGGCGCTTCTGGAAAACCGTCCGCCACCTCAGAAGGGGGAAGCGGGGAACCATCCAAGCTGTGTACAGTAAGGATGGGACGTTGTTGACCTCAACTGAGGAGGTAATAGGGCGGTGGAAGGAGCACTTTGAGGAACTCCTAAATCCAGCTGATGCACCCTCTTTGTTAGAGGCAGAGCTGGAGGATGACGGGGGATTGTCGTCAATTTCCCTGGTGGAGGTCACTGAGGTAGTCAAACAACTCCACAGTGGCAAAGCCCCAGGGATTGATGAGATCCGTCCAGAAATGCTGAAAGCTCTGGGTGTGGAGGGGCTGTCTTGGTTGACACGCCTACTCAACATTGCGTGGAAGTCTGGGACAGTGCCTAAGGAGTGGCAGACCGGGGTGGTGGTTCCCCTCTTCAAAAAGGGGGACCAGAGGGTGTGTACCAATTACAGGGGTATCACACTTCTCAGCCTCCCTGGTAAAGTCTACTCCAAGGTGCTGGAAAGGAGGGTTCGGCCGATAGTCGAACCTCAGGTTGAAGAGGAACAATGCGGATTCCGTCCTGGGCGTGGAACAACGGATCAGCTCTTTACTCTAGCAAGGATCCTGGAGGGAGCCTGGGAGTATGCCCATCCAGTCTACATGTGTTTTGTGGATCTGGAGAAGGCATATGACCGGGTCCCCCGGGAGACTTTGTGGGAGGTGCTGCGGGAGTATGGGGTGAGGGGGTCCCTTCTCAGGGCCATCCAATCTCTGTATGACCAAAGCGAGAGCTGTGTCCGGGTTCTCGGCAGTAAGTCAGACACGTTCCAGGTGAGGGTTGGCCTCCGCCAGGGCTGCGCTTTGTCACCAATCCTGTTCGTAGTATTTATGGATAGGATATCGAGGCGTAGTCGTGGTATGGAGGGGTTGCAGTTCGGTGGGCTGGGGATCTCATCGCTGCTCTTTGCAGATGATGTGGTCCTGATGGCATCATCGGCCTGTGACCTTCAGCACTCACTGGATCGGTTTGCAGCCGAGTGTGAAGCGGCTGGGATGAGGATCAGCACCTCTAAATCTGAGGCCATGGTTCTCAGCAGGAAACCGATGGAGTGCCTTCTCCAGGTAGGGAATGAGTCCTTACCCCAAGTGAAGGAGTTTAAGTACCTTGGGGTCTTGTTCGCGAGTGAGGGGACAATGGAGCTGGAGATTGGTCGGAGAATCGGCGCAGCGTGGGCGGTATTACATTCTGTTTATCGCACCGTTGTGACGAAAAGAGAGCTGAGCCAGAAGGCAAAGCTCTCGATCTACCGGTCAGTTTTCGTTCCTACCCTCACCTATGGTCATGAAGGTTGGGTCATGACCGAAAGAACGAGATCCAGGGTACAAGCGGCCGAAATGGGTTTCCTCAGGAGGGTGGCTGGCGTCTCCCTTAGAGATAGGGTGAGAAGCTCAGTCATCCGTGAGGAGCTCGGAGTAGAGTCGCTGCTCCTTCACGTCGAAAGGAGCCAGTTGAGGTGGTTCGGGCATCTGGTAAGGATGCCCCCTGGGCGCCTCCCTAGGGAGGTGTTCCAGGCACGTCCAGCTGGGAGGAGGCCTCGGGGAAGACCCAGGACTAGGTGGAGGGATTACATCTCCAACCTGGCATGGGAACGCCTCGGGATCCCCCAGTCAGAGCTGGTTAATGTGGCTCGGGAAAGGGAGGTTTGGGGTTCCCTGCTGGAGCTGCTCCCCCCGCGACCCGACCACGGATAAGCGGACGACGATGGATGGATGGATATTTTACGAAAGATTCTTCATATTTACCCAAAGTTATTTGGTTTCCAGAGATCAAATATCACTCTCCGGTAAAACAGTTTGAGTGCTTAAGTTTTGTTAATAAACTGTAGCAATGGCATTCATCATGTTCCGCTACACCACATGTGGGCACAAGCAGTGTCGGGAAACTTCATTTTAAAATGAACTAGTTCAGTTCATACTTCAAAATTTTGAACTAAGTTCACAGTTCCAAAAATGAACTAGTTCAGAGTTCTTTTTTTCCATATGTTGCTGCGAGCTATTATTTTTCGAGGATCTGTCTTGACTGTCTTTTGATTTTTTATTTGCTTGCACATACCTTGAAAGGCTAGCCGGGTGCTTCAGTTCAATGTGCTGTTTCACATTTGTTGTGGATGTGACTGAAGTGCAGATTTTCTTTTTGAAAGTCGGCGGGCAAAGTTTGCACAGAAATGTAAGATTTTTCCCATCCTCACCGACCTTGTCATAAAACTCGTTTAAATTATCATACGGCGCCTCCTTGCTGCTTTATCGCCTCCATGCTGCTTTATCGCCTCCATGCTGCTTTTTGTTTTGATGACGCATGCGGCGGTGCAACACTGGTGGCTGCTGTTGCCAGATTGGGTGTTTTTTCCGCTACATATTAAGGCCTGTTTATGGTGTGTTTTAGTTGGGCTTTCGCCTGGAAGGCTCGATAGAAATCTGGCACCCTATTGAACGAAGTTAAACGGAGAGAGCGTGCCGTTCAGACACCAGAATGATCGAGTTCACAGTAACGTTCATCAGGCAGTAATACAGTACGTTCAGTTCACGTTCGCCCAAAATATGAACGAGTTCATGAACTATCGTTCAATGAACAAGTTTAGGCACAACACTGGGCACAAGAGGGTACTTCTGTAGTTGCTTTGAGGTACGTGGAAAGATTGTGATATGAATACATATCTCCACATATTTGTGTTTGGGTCAAACAACCACAGGACTTTCACCCAGGAGACCGCTGGTCGTGTCTCGCGTGAAACCAAAAGTCAACGTTTTATTTAATTATTTAAATAACTTGTGATATGTAACTTACATACTTAAAGGTGCTGTAGGTAGGATTGCGAAGATCCAGGACTTAGCCAAAAAATTTGAACATCGACAACTTCTCAGTCCCTCCCCCCCTTTTTGGTTAAGCCCAAAACGGTCTCTTAAGCCCCGCCCCCAACAAGGAAGAATGAATGTGTGTGCCTGAGCAGTGATTGACACGCAGTTAGAAACTACCCCTGGCCCTGATTGGTGCATCTGAACAGGGAGCGGTGGATTTTTGCAAATCTCACTCCAGGCTGTAGGTGGAGCCAGAGGAGCCGGATTCTTTTTAAATGACCTGCTTCATGTAGTTCTACTGGAACATCGGGTCAGTTTCAGCAAATATGACAGAAAGTTAGTTTTTTAAATCTTACCTACTGCACCTTTAACTAACACCACATCCTGAATCCTGAATCAGACCCTGAAATATCATCAGTTTTTCCAACTGTGACTTCCCACTGATGAGTTCAGCTTCTTTGAATAATGCAATTTCATCAAGTCAAGGAGTTGGTGAAGCAGTGAGGAGCGCAAGGATTCATGCTTCAACAGCGCTTAAATTCCCCCCAAGTTGAGACAATTCCTGTTTTCCATAATTTTTAATTACAAGAAAGTATTTAAGAAAACCCACAGCAGAGCTTCAGAGTTCTTTACTGTGTATCCATGCTTCTCCTCCTCCTCCTCCTCCTCCTCCTACTGGTTCTGTTTCACAAAGACTGATGGATGCACGATGGGTTATTGATAGAGGGACGGAGGGATCGATAGAAGGAGGAGAGAGAGGCTGAAACTAGGCCACCCATCTGTTCAGACCCATCCATTTATCTGCTGGAAGTCCGATTTTTAATCTGGACAGAAAGTGAGGAAGAAGAAGAAGGAGAGAGGTCTGAAAAATGATCTCAGATCTGGTCCTGTGTCATAAAGAAGAGGAGGAGGCAGGGATGGAAAGAAAGGAAGTGAGAAAAGGAGGAAGTAATGAAGGAAACGAGAAGGTTAGAAAGGAAATGAGAAAGTAGAAGTGAAGGAAATGGGGAAACGGAGAAGTAGGTATGGACGGGAGGAAAAGCTGAAGAATAGAGGAATGTTGTGCCAAGAGAAGGTGGAGAAGTAAATGATGAGATATGGACGGAAACGAGAAGGTGGGAAATGAAAAAAAGGCGAGGAGGAGACGCATATTAAAATGAGAAAGTATGGAAGGACATACAGAAATGGAAATAACAAAGAGGTAGGGGGTAAGGAAAGGAAGACATACGTAAAGAAATGAGGAAGTGGCAAAGAAAGGAGGAAAAGGGGAATCAAGAGACATTATGAGGATAAGTGGCGGTGCAAATGTGAAAATGAGGAAGTAGAAAATAAAACAAAGAGGTAGATAGGGAAAGGAGGAAAAGACAAGGTAAGGAAATAATAAGACAGGAGGAGATGCAAAAGGAAATAACAAAGTAGGGGAGGAAACAAGGAAAGGATGGGATAACGAAGAAAACCAAAAGGGGGGTAAGGAAAGCAGGAAAGGAAAGGAGGAAGCAAAAATGGACACAATGACATAAATAAGCAAGAAGGAAGAAAGGAAGTAGATAAGGAAGCAGGAGAAAGAAAGGAGGAAAAAAAGAAATAGGACGTAGAGTATTGGAGGGGGGAAAATCAGGCAGAGAAGAGAAAGAAAGAAGACAAGGAGGGAGGCCAGGAAGTAGGAAACACTTTTGTCTAAGCTGACGGATAAAAATCTGAACAGGAAGCCGTTTGTGTTGATGGACAGGCGTACAGCGTCCCCCAGTGGCTGCTGAGAGATCTCCATACATGCTACTCAGACAGACTTTGCCGTCACACGCACGCACACACTCACACTCACACACAAACACACACAGCCTTTTTATTATAAACTTTATATAAAAGCTCCACATCATTACACTGATGGAGTTAATACACAATATCCTCTGTCTCTCTCGCTCTCTTGATGAGAATAAATGAGTCTCTCGCCTCAAATGAGAAGGTAATGAAATATTGAATAAATGTTTCCTCTCCACAGCTTCTAACGCGTGCGTGCGTGCGTGCGTTCGTGCGTGCGTGCGTGCGTGCGTGCGTGCGTGCGTGCGTGCTGCATTGTCCTGGTAGTTTTAAGTGTGACATATGAACTGAAGCTGCAGTGGAAGCTCAAAAGAAAAGCGACCAATCACTTCCATGAAATGACACACACCCACTTTCACAAACACACAACCAGCAGTGTTCATTACAGTGATCGATCTGCTCTGTGATTGGTGGCAACGTACTAATGTGAGAAACGACTGAGTCAGCCGGAGAATCTGATTGGCTGAGAGAACTAAGAACTTTGATGGATCTGTTTGAGTCTCTAATGTTCTTCTCGTTACAGTCTGACCTCCTTTATTAGACTGATGTTAACACCGCTAACGACTTCTTGCTGGACCAATCACGCGACCCAGATGACAAGAGGGGCGTGGCTAATTGATTTTTAATTACTGGACAAACAGGACGACCAGTTAATGAAGCAAAAAAACTTGATTCTCTGTCCCACGCGATTAGACATTAATCAGAATCTGTGTGTCTGTCTGTCTTCGTAACAAGCCTCGTTAGTGGGAAATAAAACGTGCTGATTGGTCGGTTATTCAGAGATTTCTGCCAAGTTGTGAATTTTGCAGAAAGTCAATCAGTGTTGAATTCCTGCAGGAGCCAATTATGTTCAATCACACACACACACACACACACACACACACACAAACAAACACATTCAAGCAACATATATTTATAGGAAAGACGAGGTGAGAGAGAGTGAATTTACTTTAACAGTCTTGTATGTAAATGTAGTGACTGTATGCTGCCATGTGAGAGACTGAACACAAACTCATATATTTTAATTAAAAGGGGCACGTTATGCAGTGAGATTTTCTCTTGCCACAAAGTTGTCTAAAGCACCTTTAAAACCTATAGAAATATGCTAAATTCTTCCAAGTTTTGACACATTTTCATAAATATCACCATGAAACGTCCCCAGCTGATGAATTAAATTTATGTATAAATATACAAATTAGGCATTATCTTATTAAATATGCGCTAATGTGCATACATTTCCAGAACAGATATGCGAACATTGGATCATTGGAAATCCTTTTTTCATTTTGTTGAAATATTAGAGTCAAAGGTTTTTACAGAAGGGATTTTGGATATGAATTTTTATCAATCCATAAATCAGAAAACCCTGTCAACAGCCATAGAAAAAACAATGTTCTCCATGTTTTTTAGATTGAAAAGGTTACAGTACATAAATCAGGCTATGAGGGATATCTGAGCAAAGCCCTGTGTAGAAACCTTCAGACTGTAGATAGCACTGAAAGTGGAAAGTTTGGTGTGTGTGAGAGCTACTGAAAGGAAGATTTCTGACTCCGAGTCTGAGAACAAAATCTTTAAAGATATGGATTGTAAAATGTATACATTTTGAAGCGACTACAGGTGAATAGATTAAAACATATAATTCACATGCTGCGTTCATGCCACCTGGGAATATCAGGGACTGCCCCCGTGATGAGGTTGTTATTCCGACTGCGAGCGTTCACATGGTCGGGACGCGTGTTCTTCTTCTTCTGTTATAATGGCGTTTGGCATACCAACTTGTTGCATGACTGCCACCAACTGTTGGGCGTAGCCGAGAGCATCAGCTGTGTGAAAACATGGGAGGCCAAAAGATTTGCTGCTGTTTTGTTATGCGAGCACACAAAGAGCACATGGACAGGTGTTTGTGTTATCTGCAGGACAACTAACGACAAAGGATTCTCACCCTTCAACACATTTTAACGATCGTCGGCCACGATTTTGTACGTCAGCTGTCAACAACGCGTCACCAACTGGGACACTCAAAATCTAGCCCGAGTTTCCCACCTCTGATTCCCACAGGAGGTGACGTGAATGGTGACGTTTAACACTCGGAAAACATGTTTTTCCGATGTCCATGAACGCACGGCAAGATATCACCATGAAACTTCCCCAGTTGATTACTTACATTAAGACAAAAAAAAAAGAAATGTATTACAATACATTAAGTTTTCTGATATTTTATGTTTCAATATGTAAATGAAGCATTATTTAATGCTAACTTTTGGTGAATTCAGAAGAAATGTACAGACACAAATAGACAAAGTGTAATCAAAATAACCTTTTCTTATGTGTATTTTGGATGTGTTCTTTCCACTAGTCTGAAAGAAGACATGTCATGGAAGCAAAATACACCAAAATCTCAGAATTGACCAGTGCATGAAAAAAACTATGTTTTTGCTTTTGGCATCTCAGTTGAATATTTATTCGAAGCGTTAGTAGTTAACTTCACAAATGTTACGTAAATATTCCCTTCAGACACATTGACACATTGTATAAAAAGAGACATATTAACCCTCATGTTGTCCTCGGGTCAAATTTGACCCGTTTTCAAAGTTTCTTCATCAGAAATATGGCTTTCTTTTCAACCAAATTTCCCAAAAATAGCATTGGATGTTTCCATCCACTAATTGATGATCACTACTTTTATGGCCTACCTGGGAGAAAATCTGTGATCATCCATAACCATATGTTTCTCTGACCTTAAAGGTATAGTGGAGGATTTTCTTTTTCCGGGTGGATCATCAAGACTATTGGTCCTCCTGGTTGTCAATCATTCTGGGATATGTTTACCTGCCGTGACAGGTCAGTGAGCAGACGGCCACGGCCTCCGACCATAGACAGTATATAAAAGCCTCCGACCGCTGCCCACCCCCCCCCCCCCCCCCCCCCCCCCCCCCCGCTCTCGGCGATAGCTTGTTTGTTGGCCTGTAGCATGCTAACGTTAGCTACAGAGATGCTTGTCCTAAATAGATTTCCACTTACCGGTGGCGAGTCTGACATAGTGGAAAAAGTGCAAATCTTCTTTTGGAAAGTCGGCTTGTAGAGCCATGCCGACAGCAACTTGTAAACAGAGCGTGCACGAGGAGAACTAGGCTCGTGCACGCTCTCTCGTGCACACGTTTAATAGACGTTCCCTCTCGGGAGCATTTTTTCAAAAAGTGGAGAGGGCGGTTCTTTTCTAAAATTCGGGAAAATCCTCCATTATACCTTTAACTATTAGTCAAGATAATTCCTAATTTCTGCTCATTTTACTCAAAAATTACCAATAATTTCATGTAAATAATGTTTATTCACCATCAATTCCATAAAGAAGTGTAAAACTAGTTGCAACAACGTATGAAGTTGGCTAAAAAGATATAACATATAATTGAGTAATCATTAAGAGGCTACTTTATGTTTTATAAACAGGCAAACCGAACCGGACGACAACAAGTGCATGGTTGATAGGAAGACAATACGAGGGTTAAAAAAGAAAGAAAGAGGGGCGTTGGCAGCACATTTTAACATCTTTAGTGAAACTGTGAAGTGACTTTTAACAAACCGATCGGGGGTGTCTAATCTGTTTTCTTGTAGAATCCGGCAGAATCTTTAATAAAGCCTTGAAGGGTTTGTCTGTTGCTATTTGACAGAATTCATCACAATGTAGCTGCTGTTTTCCACAAAAGCAAATATGAATATGAATAATCATCAGTCAGAAACTGATGAACACACTCAGCATAATGTGACAACAGTCAGTTACAGCGTGTTCATGTTTCAGCCTGAAGAGTATCGTTTTTTTAAGCAAAAATGCCACAGCCATCTTCTAACCGTATACATACTGGGAACTATATTCTCACAAGGCGAAGCGCTGCTACTTGGGCGGAGTGATTTGCTCGCAGAACTCCAGGCGAACTCTCTGCTCCTCACCATGGGGCTTCTCAGGTGCTGCGAGCAAATCACTCCGCCCAAGTAGCAGAAGTAGCAGCGCTTCGCCTTCTGAGAATATAGTTCCCAGTTTGTATACGGTTAGAAGATGGCTGTCTCTCATGTGACATTGTTATTTGTACAGTGGGCCGTCAGACAGAGTTAAGATTTATCTAACTCTGGGGGATACGGTGAATAAGATAAAGTCCCAATAAGTCGGCGTGTTCCTTTAAGGATGTGAATTCTTCCTCCACCACTGGTATCCTCACCATTTTTTTGGATCTTATTCAGCAACATTTGGCAGGTTAACTAAATCTCTAAAGTGCTGTATCTCTCTCTCTCTCTCTCTCTCTCCATTTTGTACCTTTTTCTCCCTTCAGTTTTCTCTGTTCGGTGAAGCGATTTATTTTGTTCTCTCCTCGACAGACGAGTCTCTGCTGCTTCAACATTTCACTGCTCTGATTCACATCCTCCTGTGTGTGTGTGTGTGTGTGAGTGTGTGCGTGTGCGTGTGCGTGTGCGTGTGCGTGTGTGTGTGTGTGTGCGCACATGTGTGCGTGCACATGTGTGCGTGTTGATAACAGTGCGCCTCTGATAATCAGACACAATTAAGTCCCAACAGAAAGGCAGAGAAGAAGTGGAAGGAAGCTATCAGCAGGAAACCATTGATATGGTAATATCTGTCACACGCGTATACACACACAGATATATAAACATATGCAGAGGCTGGCTGCAGCGTGACAGCAGGAGAATAGCAGGTTTGCATATTGTGTCTCACAAACCTTTACAACAACACAAGACTGAAACTACACATTAGAGACAGAGAGAGCATCTGTCATTCTCATCACTGCTGATTACATTTCCTTTCTCTTGGTCTCTTCATTTGTTTTTCTATTTAATTTGGTATTTCTTTGGCTTTTATGGTGTTTAGTTTGATGTTTCTGTCAGTTTTAGGGTCTGTGTTTACTTTTTCTTTTGATATTTTTGCAGCTTTATTAAGCAGCTGTGTACTGTTTCTTAGACTCTTTTGCTCATAGGCACAGAGGCAGCCGGTTTCCAACCTGCAGCCGTGGTAACAGAGAAATGCCTGTTACCATGGTACCCCAGAGAGAGAGAGAGAGAGAGAGAGAGAGAGAGAGAGAGAGTCTGCCATTCATTCCTCTCACTCTTGTTCATGTCAGTTCAGGTTTTCTGGGCCTGACAGGATTATAACCTGACATGAAATCCTGAACACACACCGCACGCACGCACGCACGCACGCACGCACGCACGCACACACACACACACACACACACACACACACACACACACACACACACACACACACACACACACACACACACACACACAGTGTGTGACATTGAGAGGAAATGGCATTGAAGGCAGCGTCACAGTACAAATTAGACGCTATTTACCCTGGAGCTCACACACACACTCTAACAAACTCTAACACACACACACACACACACACACACTCTAACACAGAGACACACAAATAGACACTAATAATAAGACAGACACACACAGACACACACCAGTAGCTCTCTGTAGTTGGATTAGCGCAGGGTGTGTGTGTGTGTGTGTGTGTGTGTGTGTGTGTGTGTGTGTGTGTGTGTGTGTGTGTGTGTGTGTGTGTGTGTGTGTGTGTGTGTGTGCACGTGTGTGTGTGTAGCCGCTGTGGATTCAGCAGCAAAGTAAATGTGCATGAGGCTTTCACACATTTAATAAAGCCTTTTTAAACCCGGTAAAGGTTTACACGCACAAATAATCAGGTCTCCCAGCTGAAATCGAGCTGTATTACCTAGGCCTCCAGAACTAGTATTATGGAAGCCCCCCTTTCATCCCCCCTTTTAGGGCTTAGCCTAACCACAAAGAGTGGCTGAGTTTCAAAATCGTCATCACTTTGGTCCATAACATACAGTACATCCGTATTGAACAAGAAGCAGAGTTTCACCACTTAATTCAACACATTTAATCACAAAAGTCACAAGTTGAGCTGTAAACAGTTTATTATAATTGTATTTGTTTAAACAAATATATTAATAAAAACAGCAAGCAGATTGGTCGATGCAGAGCAGAGTGGACATACTGTACTAGTCTTCATCAGCAGATGGACTTCTCTCAGTTGCAAGCTCTGTAGCTGTTATGATTTCATTCATAACATATTTAAGAACTTTTCATCCTTGTTGGCTGAACCGTTAACTTGTTAAGTTAATTGTTGACATCGGAAACAGTCATTTATTTGAAAGTCAACTCAATGTCCACTGATAAGTAAGTAAGTAAGTAAGTAAGTAAGTAAAGTTTATTTATATAGCACCTTTCACAGATAAAAATCGCAAAGTGCTTCACAATACAAATAATAATAGCTAATAATAATAAGCTTTATCTGGAGCTTTTAAACATATCACGTGGCTTTCATCACTGTAAGTGGATTTGTTGACATCAGTATTTTTATATTTTTTTAACGAATACATTTTTGATATGCAAATATCCTACACTTTTAATTTCCATTTATTTATTTATTTTGAGTAATTAACTAATGCATTGCATGACACCATGTTGGGTTTTATACACCATCAGGACCATAGTACAGTCTGTTGTACAGTATCTGTTGTTTGTACTTGCTGTCTGTGTTTGTTTGTTTGTTTTTACTATGGCTGCAGCACAGGTTAAAGCAACACTAGAGAACTTTTTGTAACTTAAAATAATGTTTCCAAAATCGTTTCAGTCGTTCATGAACTCGTAACAGGGTGAACGGCACGTCTGCATTCGCTTTGCGGCTCTCTACCGGCTATAACCGCACTGTGCAAGTTTGCCAGATCGGGTAGCGGATCTGTAGTTTGAATGAGACATAATGGGACAATTCCGCTTCCAGCCTGTAGGGGGACCGAAGTGGGAAAAGTTCTCTAGTGTTGGTTTAAGTGCCCAAGACAAATTTCCCACGATGTGGGACAATAAAGTTAATCTTGAATCTTAATCTTGACTATTGTATGATGCATAAGAGGGCTTACCCATAAGAATCAGGCTACAATTTATTTTCTGGTTTGGACAGGTTTTCCATCATACCTGAAACCAAGTCTACCATTTACATAACATTTCAGAAACCAGATTACTGATAAAATAGTTTCTGTAAGTGCATAGAATTTCATTGTTTGTGATCCTGTACAGAGTGAGTGAGTGTCTGTCTTCACTCAACAGTGGGAGTCGAAGACGCTGTCTTCCACCTCGCATAAGGTCACTGAGGAACCGGAGCATCCAAATTCATACCCAAAGCCAAAGCCAAACGCAGGGTAAAGAGGCTCAGTGAATGTGGAGTGGAAGGTGTGGAGGGGGATCAGTGTGTCGGAGGTCACTTTGGAGAAGGTCAGAGTGCCAGCGTGATAGTCCAGAAACACTGCAACTCTGTTTGACGCCGGAGACGGCGGGGGACGAACAGGTGTAGATCTGTCTTCGTGCCGGACAGAGTAACTTCCATCATCGTCACAGAGCAGCATCCATGATTGATCATTGGCTCCAAGACAGCCGTCAGCTCCCTCTCCTTTCCGCCTGATTCCTTCATATGTAACTGCTATATAAACCTTGCCTTCCCACTCGACCTCCCAGTAGCAGCGACCAGTCAGACCAGTGCCACACAGCACCTGGAGCCAGCAGTCGAATCTATTTGGGTGGTGACGACGCCGCTGCTCCTCTTCAGTGGTCGTCGCCTTTGTGGAGTTGTTGGACAGTTGGAGGTTTCTGTGTGCTGTGTTTTGATCCAGTGTGAGTTCACAGACGTCTGATGGACAAAACAAGACATCAACAGTTTATCACTTAACACCTGATGTGGTAAGTTGCCATTTGAATGGAATTGTTGTTGAGCTTTCTGGCTTTTAGTATTTTAAGTTATGAAATGTAAAATTACAAATGAATGTGTGGTGTTCTGTTCTAATACTCGAAATAGATTGTAAACTTACATTTCTTCAGACCAGGTTTCAGTCTTTGCTCTCCACCATGGTCGAGGCTAGAGGAAGGAACAAAGTCAGAATTAACCATCATTACCTTTTTTAATGTGGTATTTTCCATACACTTCACTCACATTCCTATTTAACATGATCCAATACTCGTTATAAGGCCTAGTCCACATGTACACGGATATTTATTTCGCGTTTAAAAAATATCTTATCACACAAGCATTGTTTTAAAAAATCTCCTTCAAAATGAAAATGTGAAAACATATTGACGCGCAGAGCATTTCAAACCAACAGGCAGCGATATTACCCTAAATTCATGTTGGCCATTCAGAAGCCTGAAAAAAAGCAATTACCAGATGCTATCTGGCTGCAATGGTGCATCTTAGCGTATACAGACGCCTCTGTTCCTCAATATAGTGTGTGTAACTGACATTTATGTGGAAATATGTAAAAAGGCCTTATTTGTGAGACCTCACAAAAGAGATAACAAAAGACTCACCTCATAAAAGAGATAATGTCACACGCGTGCGACATTACAAGACAAAAAGTCAGTTTTCACTTATTCACCCTAGAAGGAGTTTTCCAAAATATTAATTTTTAGTGACCTAAAACGCAGACCAAAGGTCAAAACGCATTGAAAAAGTTGTTTGCACCCATGTACGTGTGGACGAGGCATGTGTATGACAGAGATTTTTTTTGTCCTTGTCAGTTCATACTTGAGAGTTTCCAGTCTCCAATCTGGATTCTTTAGTCCAGCAGTCAGCAGCTTCTCTCCCGATTTTCCTGGATGATTGTAGCTCAGGTCCAGCTCTCTCAGGTGGGAGGGGTTGGACTTCAGAGCTGAGGCAAGAGAAGCACAGCCTTCCTTTGTGATCATACAGCCTGACAGTCTAGAAACACACACACACACACACACACACACACACACATGAGAAAGGCTCCTGCAAGCACCCACATTGTGGAACTGGTATCACAAATTCAAAAGACTGGTATCACAAATTCTTTGTGTAGGCAATTTAATTCCTACAGACTCAGTTTATGTTAACAATCATGCAAAGTGGACAAATGAATGCATCCTTACTTGAGAGTTTGCAGGACACAATGTGGACTCTCCAGTCCGGCAGAGAGAAGCTTCACTCCTGAATCATGCAAGTCATTGTCACTCAGGTCCAGCTCTGTCAGTTTAGAAGATTGAGAGCTAAGGATGGAGGCCAGAGCTTCACAGCTGTTCTCTGACAATTTACAACCACTTAGCCTGAGAAATAATTAGTCAGAAAAAAATATGAATTAACAGATGAACCAATATTTGATACAGTTACGGCATGTGGTTTTCTGTGCACATACAGCGACTTGTTGGAGGCCTTGACCACTGGCAGCAGCCACAGTAGACCCTCCTCTGATGCAGAGTATTTCTTCAGGTCAAACACCTCCAGTGCTTCTTCAGAGGAGAGCAAGATGAAGACCAGAGCTGACCAAAGAGCAGGAGAGAGATTCTTTGTTGAAAGCCTTCCTGAACTCAGGTACTGTTGGATCTCCTCCTCTAGAGAATCATCTCTCAGCTCATTCAGACAGTAGAACAGATTGATGCTCCTCTCTGGAGATGTATTCTCCCTGATCCTTTCCTTGATGGACTGGATTGTTATGTGGTTGGTCTGAGAGAACCCTTTTGTCATCTTTAACAGGCGCTTGAGGAGATCCTGATTGGTCTGCAGGGAGAGTCCCAGGAGGAAACGTAGGAACAAGTCCAGGTGCCCATTTGAACTCTTTAAGGCTTTGTCAATTGCAATCTCATGGACTTCTGTGATGCATTTTCTCTTGCAAATCATCCAAAGACTGTCCAGTGTTAGCTCTGGTTCAGACAGTACATTCTTGTTGTTGTTGATGAGCGACATGACCACATAAAGAGCAGCCAGATACTCCTGAATGCTCAGATGGACAAAGCTGAACATCCTACCCTTGTCGTTGTCCCTCCACTTATGCTCTTCTTTGAAAACTTCTGTGAAAACTCCAGAGTACTGTGCAGCTTTACGGATATTAATGCCACTGTCTTTCAGGTCTTTCTCATAGAAGATCAGGTTGCCTTTCTCCAGCTGGCGAAAAGCTAGTTTTGCCAATGAATGGATGTACTGAATGCTCTTTTTTGTGCCACATCTGTCTCCTGTCTGTTTGATCTGATAAACCAGGAATTCTGTGTACATCTCAGTCAGGGTTTTGGGCAGCTCTGCCTGTGTTCTGGTCTTCAAAACACCCTTGAGAACTGTAGCAGTGATCCAGCAGAAGACTGGGATGTGGCACATAATGAAGATGCTTCGTGATGCCTTAATGTGGGAGATGATTCTGCTGGCTTGCTCTTCATCTGGGAATCTCTTCCTGAAGTACTCCACCTTCTGTGGATCAGTGAATCCTCTCACCACTGTCATGCAGTCAACAAAGTCTCGAGGGATCTGATTGGCTGCTGCAGGCCGTGTAGTTATCCAGACGCGAGCTGAGGGAAGCAGTCTCCCCTCGATGAGGGCTGTCAGCAGCCCATCCACTGAGGTTGACTGTGTAACGTCAAAGTCAGTTGGCAGCTGTTGACTGCAGGTAAAATCCAGCTGAAGGCGACTTTCATCCAGTCCATCAAACACAAACAGAAGTTTGAATTCACTCTTGTTAAAATCACAGTTTCCTGATGCCTGTAGTTTTGTGAAGATGACATCAAGTTCCTGCTTCGTGATGTCTTTGGTTTCCCTGATACATGCGTGGATTAGCTCTGCCAAACGAAACTTATCTCCCTTCAGCAAATTCAGTTTACGGAAGGTGAAGTGGAATATAAGGTGCACATCTTGATTCGTTTTTCCATTGGCCCAGTCCAACACAAACTTTCGCACAAGGAATGTTTTGCCAATTCCTGCAACTCCAGTCGTCAGCACCATTCTTATGGGTTTGTGGTTTCCGGTAGTACTTACGAATATGTTACTTGGTTCAATTGGTGTCTCTGTCCCTGCTACCCTCCCTTTTATTTCGATCTGCATGACCTCATGCTGTTCATTGATGTGTAGTTCCCCCCCGGCTGTGATAAACATCTCTGTGAAGATGTCATCCAGACACTGCTGATCCATCTTGTCGGTCATGCCCTCTTGAGCACATGTAAACTCGGTCTGGAGGTAAGATTGGATTTTCTGTTGGTATTCTATGATCTGTTGACTAGGCTCCAGCACTGGAATCTCCACAACTGTGAGAAAGAAAATGACATCCATTGTAAAGTGGAAAACAATCAAGATCCACTTCTACGATCCACTTCATAAGCCCATAGAGCTTTTATAGAGGCAGTTGCTTTCAGTCCCTGCTTCTAGCGGTGTAACGGTACAAAGAAGTCATGGTTTGGTTCATGCCCCAGTTAAGATGTTTCGTACAGCGGGAAAAAAAACAAATGCATAAGGATACTTTTTTTAATTAATTATAAACAGACTGTAGTGCCAAAGTTTCAAAGACAAACAAAATCATCTTGCTGGATACTGAGTAAGCATTTTGCCCACTGGTAACTTTGGTAAACTATTATCACTAAAAAAACAATGGAACTTTTCAAACACTTCTGTATTACACTGTACAAATACTGAACAAACAAGTTCCCGATGAAATTGAAGATACAAAATACAGTTAGCTTTTTCCTCGTCCCTGTGAATGGCACATCTGGGTGACCTTGGTGTGGTGTTGAATGTGCGTGAGCTAGTTCGATGTGTTTCCATTCACATCCCCTTCAACACCGTCTCTCGTCTTATACACAAATCTCTCCGTTGCTTTTGTAGGAACCCACAGGCAGGTCTTTCAGCACCTGTGTTTCATTTACGCTCGCCATAGTATGACTGACATGCACATAAGTAAGCTTGTTGTGCTTAATGTTGCTAATGGCATACGGCTAATAATTTCAAGACAAAACTCACGCTTGTGAACTTTCCACACATCACGCGAATCAATTTTCATATTGTGTTTTCTGCGTGCGGTTGCATGCACCTGACCGTGACTCCTGTACAGTGATGACTCGGCACAAATACACAAACCGTTACAGCCCTACTCCCTGCTGTGACACCAGCATTACCCAGTCTAGATCCACGGTCAGTACCTGGACCTATGGGGCTTTAACTCAAGTTTACTGTCACCACAGCAGTGCTACTGCAACCAAAGTTCTACCGAACAACTGCAGCACCCGTAATGAGACGATCCAGAAACATTTCTTCAATCATGATAGCCATACAAAGAACAGCTTTACCTATAGGTTGACTGCTGGCAGTGGGAGGGTGCGGAAAAGAAGCCTGTGGTGGAATGGGGGACGCTCCTTTGTCGTCGGTAGTCTCCACAACATCCCCTGAACATGGACACATAGGAGATTCGAATTTGTATGTAAAAATAGACGTTTCATATTACAAAACAATATTTCCGCTGCCTTGTTCATGAAATTAATGCATTCACCTTTTATCTGATACATGTTTTGAGATTGTATAAAATGCACGATCATACTTCAGTGTAGCAAACATTATTCTACTTAGGTTGATGAATGTATAAAACTGTCCTGTTTTCCTATAATTATTATTATTATTATTATTATTATTATTATTATTTTAAATTTCAGGAAGACTGGATGCCTTGCAGCACATTGCTGCCTTTCACAGTTCAGTGTTGCATTTTAAAGAACATGTAGTTAGTCTGTGTAAATCGTTTGCATAAATTAATTAATTAACTTATATATATATATATATATATTAAAAACTTAACAAAATTAAATGTAAAATGTGTACTGTATTTTTTTACATTGTCTTTCCATAGCTTACCTTTTACTTCTAAGCTTCTCCTTGACAAATGCTGCGCCAGATCATTCCTGCCAATCTTCCCTAAAATCTTCTCGGCCACCTCCGCAGCCTGTTGGTTGTATTTCTGCACTATCACATTCACTGTGTCATGCATGTCTTTGTCCTCTAGGAGGGATCTTTTGATAGGGGAGAAACCATCCTCGACAACAATCAGGTGCCACTTGAAAGATTTGAAGTCTTCCTTTTCCAAATCTTGCAGTGTTTCCAAAAGCAGCTCTTTAAGCGTCACCATCTCTGCTCCCTGATTGGATCAGACGAAATTGCAGATTAATCTCTGTGTATTTATTTTGTATCTTATATCTTTACCATTTGGTATAAAATGTGTTCAAATGCATGAATTAATTAGTTTTGGTTATATATTGCACCATATGACGATATGGGTCGTTTTCGTTTGTTCCTACAATATAATACGACCCACAGGAGCGTTCCATAAGTTAGCGCTAGTGGAAATACGACCTCATGTCTAAATCACAGAACATTGGTTTACACGTAAAGGTAGCGATTTTGAACACGTCTTTAACGTGGTCGCAGTTTGGTTATGTTTAAGCATCAAAACTACTTAGTTAAGTTTAGAAAAGATCGTAGTTTGGGTTAAAACCAGAGGTTACTTTACCCAAACCACGATCTTTTCCTAAACCTAACCCAGGAGTTTTGTTTCAACTCAAAACAGTTACCTCGCCGCTGGTATAAGGACGTTTCCCTCGAAA
>CM042447.1:3675191-3702691 GCA_023631565.1 Gymnocephalus cernua | reverse complement strand
TGTGTGTGTGTGTGTGTGTGTGTGTGTGTGTGTGTGTGTGTGTGTGTGTGTGTGTGTGTGTGTGTGTGTGTGTGTGTGTGTGTGAGAAACGGCTTATTTGTGTGATGTGATGTCCTGTTGCGTTCAGGTTCGGTTGCGTTTCTCAAAAAAGTTAAATCTGTCTCATCTTTTCTCAACTCTAAGTGTTGTTTTTCCAGGACTTTAAATGAACGCCATCAATACTTAAACGTCTGTTGCCCGTGTACAGTTCGTATTCAGAAACGTCACAGTACCGACTGTCTGGGGTGTCGCTCTGGGACAGGCGAGTATGAGGCTGGGAGGGGAAAATCACAGTGTACTCACTACAAAAAAAATAGACTACACCACTGGTTAGTTGTACTCTCAAAGTATGCAGAACTTACATGTAGATTCCTTTAAATGTTGATTAAAAATGGAACTGGATCTGTGAATTATTACAGAATCACAATTGAATTCATATCTTGCTACTCAGTCAGAATCTTATTAACCTGGAGTCCCAGTCTCTGTCACAATAATCATATATGTGATGTTTTAGGCCTTGTGACGTCACGAGAGGCTACACAGCTTTCAGCGGGATGGCTCAAGTAGTGCAAGGAGACAAGGTTCAAACAAAACAAGGATTTTATTAAAGGTCTTGGGAATTAACGAAAACATAACAAAATTCTGACATCTTGTTGCTCTTTAAGGGTCAAAGTTCAGGGATGTCTCTTCGGCGTCTGAAATCATAGTTCTCACTCCCTCAGGTAAATAAACAGTTTTTCTTCCCAGCCTTACTGTAGTCCACGTTGCAGCTAGTGGCCAACCCAGCAATAAGTCCTTCCAAATGTCTCTCAAGTATTTCCACAGGTGAATATTCCCAAAGGTGAGTATTTCCAAAGGTGAGTATCTCCAACTCCTTATATTCCTCATGGAAATGGAAGTGCAGCGCTCTCGTCCTCCAGAGAGCCCAGCTTGGAGACTGTGTTTCCCCACAACCCACACATTTTTTTCTCAGTGTGTCTCTTTCCCTTCAAAAAACCTTCAGCTCATCAGCTCCTGATTTGTCTCAGCTGTGTGGGAACATTGGCCATAGAGGGGTGGAGTTCCCGACCATACCAGCAGATGGAGCCATAGCTGTCTGTGCTTGCAGCCATCTCAGGGGGATGTAACGTCCCTCCAGGACACAGCCTCTCGTGACATCACAGCCTTTTGGCAGACATCCATTTAAAATGTAGACAATGGCATATACATAAAGAGCCTTGTCTCCATGGCTACTGAAGTTTCTCAGCTTGTACTCTAGTAACATTTGTGGTCCAGGTAGCTTTGCATAAAAAATGGTTGTCATTCGCAAGGCTACTTTTACTTTTATACTTTAAGTACATTTCCAAGCCTGTACTTTGTTACTTTTACTTGAGTAAATAAGTTAAATCAGTACTTCTACTTTTACCAGAGTATTTTTTAACACAAGTATCTGTACTTCTACTTATATGAGAAGTGAGTACTTTTGCCATCTCTGATAATGGATGTCAACATAACAGGAGGGTTCATTTATTGCATTTGCATCTATAAATTCTGAGATAAGGACATTATATTACTTAAACTGTTTTACTATGTTGTCATTCAAGCCGCCCACTTAGTGCTAACAGAAAGAGTTACTAAGCATTATAATTGTGTGTTAACGCCACTGGGCTGGAATAACTGGCAGAAACCTGTTCCCAGTTGGAGTTTCACTTTCCTCTCCGGAGATCAGTGCGGCACTCAGACTGACGGCAGAGCTGCAGGCCGGATAACTCTCTGGCTTTAATATACACAGGTCAGTACTTATTTGTTGCTGTGTGTTAAGTGGTAGGCCTACTAAAATGTATACATAGAGACTAAAATGTTCACCATTGTAGGTTTGAAACCTGACTGTTGGCCAAAATGTGTCTTAAACTTTTGTTTAGTGAAGGTAGTATCTGAGGTGTGTCCACTGAAGAAGTGGATAGTGTTAATGTTGTCACCTATTTCTAATTCAGTCTTAGTCTTGTGCCAAATGTCCTTGTTAGTTTTAGTCATATTTAGTCATTCACATATCTTTTCTTGTTAGTCAAGTTTTAGTCAACTAAGTCTCGTCATTTTAGTCTAGTTTTAGTCAAAAGAAAACTCAATATATCTTAGTCAAGTTTTAGTCAAAACATTTTAGTCTTTTTTAAATAACAAATTATTTCTGAGATTATGTCTGATAACCATTTCAGTCAAATATCTCAAATGTTTTTCCCCAATATGTTTTGTCCGCAGTGCTTCCCGTCAGTTATAATGACACATTCTGACTTTTTGTCATTTTGTGACATACACCTAGTGTTGTGCATTCTTCAGTTACCTTATGGGTAGTATATCATTTCAAGTAAAATGTGACCAAATATCGAGCCTCTTCCTTCTACCTAGCATGTCGTCGTCGCTCTGGCAGAAATCTCTGTTCTTCGCTACTGTCTATGGGTGTTGTGTTCTTGCTCCATGTAGTTTTGTGTTGCAGCCACAGGCCGGCAGCTACAGCACAAACTCATTTTAAATATTTTGAAGGCATAACAGCTGAATATTCTATCTCATGATGAAAAAGTAGAGACGATTGTAGACAAAAATGAAGAGAGATTTTATCTTAGTTTTTATTTTATTGAAAACATTTTAGTCTACGTCTTTTTTGATCAACAATAATGCATGTTAATTTAGTCGTAGTCAGCGTTTTTGGACATTGGTGCAGTCTCGTCATCGTCTCATCTTAGTCATGGAAAAAAAGGTTGTTGATGAACATATTTAGTCTCGTCTGACGATATTAACACTAGTGACTAACTGTGTCAATCACTGCTCATGCACACATATCCATTCTCTCTTGTGGGGGGAGGGGCTTAGGAGACCGTTTTGGGCTTTAGCAGAAAGAACTGAGAAGTTGTCGAAGTTCACATTTTTTGGCTAAGTCCTGGATCTTCGCAATCCTACCTACGGCACCTTTAATAAGCACATCCTGTTACTGACTAATTGGAGTTTAATGTAAGACAGCATCAGTTTCTGTTCTCAATGAGGGGTACATTTTAAACAGTTACTTCTCAAGCTTATAGGTGTAACAGAGTTAGAAATGTAGTGTATTGTTGTATATGATTTTCGCCAAAAATGAACAGCCGTGTTCATTAGTTGTGAATGGAGCCACCTTCGGCCGTATGGTGTACTGCAGATCTGCTGCGTGTAGTCTCGCGCTACTTCCCTACCCGATCAGAGAAGCTGTATACTTCTGATCGGGTAAGTTCAATGTACAAAGTACTTCACCCAGTATATCAGTTTTCTAAAAGTAAATTGATGTTTAGGCTGATAACTTTCATGTTATATTATTCCATGCACTGTAACGATTGTACTGCACTTTGCATGATTTGACAGAAAGTTTGTTAATGTTCTTTTTTTACCGTGAGTTTCTGTGTACTGAGGCTAACGTGCTAGCCGTAAACTCCGCTAGTCACGTCCATACATTGGGAGCAATATTACTCCGTGTTTATCATGTGTGTTAACATGCTGTCTGCGTGTCTTGCTAGCTAGCAAGCGCTGATAGTGTACGATGGGATATTGATGTAGTATATGTAGCCTATGTAACGCAATGCATTCTTTACGTTTTGCTTGTGCAGATGCTGTAAATGTGTACACCAAAAAGTCTGAAGACAATGTTCTGATTTATTTCCCAAAGGTATGTGGCTCCATAATGTAATTAGGTTTAGTGAAGTGCTGTAACTTTATGCACTTAGGCTGCAGTTATGCCATTTTATATGAGAAGGTTAAAAGTTATTATTCAGATGATTTTGTATGCATTTTCTATCGTTGAACGAGTGATGTGCAGAGAAGCTGTATACTTCTGATCGGATGCTGTAAATGTGTACACCAAAAAGTCTGAAGACAACGTTCTGATTTATTTCCCAAAGGAAAAATAAAGAAAAGAGAAAAATACAACAATTCGCCTCTGTTCCCCTGAATGGTTACATAGGGAATGTTCTGCTACTGAGGAGAACAACTAAAACAGTCAGCATTGTAGCTGAAATTAAGTTTCTGTTGTTGCTTTCTACAGTAGAGTGATGCCTGTAAATAACATTAAAGGCATTATGTGTAGAATGTTTATGTGATTGAAACATCTTTAAAGTTATTCTGGTTGTATGATGTGTTTTGGTATTGGTATCCATCATTAGCTGTGTTTAAATGGACCATACTATTCCACTATTAATCAGGATAATAGTCGGAAGAGACTGATTGGAAGGAATTTTTATTTGTATTTTTGAAAATCCATTCAATGGGAAATTATAATAATAACTGGTTGGAATAAATATGTTCTTTCTGTGCATTTTTACCCCAATTGGGGGGTAACATTAGGGAGGGAAAGAAACATTGGTGGTATAAACAAAACTGGTCTGTTCTTGATACAACTTTTTTGTTGGTCTGCATGTACCTAACACCTCAATGGTCGAAAGGCTCAAAACGAGTTGTGAAATGATAAACAAAGCCGGAATGCACCAAATGATAAAAAAACTACTTTGTCTTTCATTTTTCAAGCGGATTAGACGCTTAACAGCAGGCGGTACCACTTTGCATGCGCGTTGCATGTTAACGCACATCTTATCGGATCACTTTATTTAGAGTCCATGTGAACAATTGGAATCACTAATCAAAAGAAATATTGTCTGCATTGACTGCAACTATTGTAAGATCTTCTTGCCTTCAGTATTTCCATTTTGAGTCACCAAAATCATGGATTGACACATTTAATGTTAGCTGTAAGATACAAAAACATTAGTTTGAGACATTAAAATAATGCAAAACAATTTTGTAATGACCCCTGTTGTGTCTCACTTTCAGCTGCAGGGTATCAACATGTCGGCTCCGACTGAGGAACAGCTTCTGTGCTGCATTTGCCTGGAAGTCTTCACTGATCCAGTCACGTTACCATGTGGACACAACTTCTGCAAAACCTGCATCACGGAGCACTTGAATTTTAATTTCCAGCGCCAGTGTCCCCTTTGTAAAAAGTGTGTTAATAGAAAATGTAAGCTCGGGGTCAATACTTTCATATCTGAGATGGCTTCTCAGTTCAGACAGTCAGCTGGAAGGACAGCCAGCAACAGCTCAGAGCAACAAGTTGATGTTTCCTGTGAAGTTCCTACTGAAACTAAACAGACAGCCTTGAAGTACTGCTTGTTGTTAGCATCAGTCCTAGCATGTGTGATCATTATCTACTTTACAATTAACCCAAAGCTTCATCAAACAGTGTCCAGCCTGAAAAATAATCCACTGTTTGAGAACGTGGCAAGCAGCATGTGTCCTCAGCATGGCAAACCTCTGGATCTCTACTGCAAGAATGAACAAATGTCCATTTGTCGGTCCTGCGCTCACTCAAAACACAGATTTCATGACATTGTTCCTCTAAAAGAAGAATATGAAATAAAGAAGATGGAGCTTTTGAAAACAGAGGCTAAAATTGAGCAGAAGATCCTGGAGAGACAACTGAAAAATCAGGAGATCAAACATTGGGTATGGGTTAGCAAGGAAGCTGTCGACAGAGAGATGGCTGGTGGTGTTCAGGTCTTCACTACTTTGATCCAGTCTTTGAAAAGAACCCAGGCGAAGCTCATCGGGATGATTGACGCAAAGCAGAAAACGACTGAGACACAGGCCAAAGGTTTCACCCAAGAGCTGGAGCAGGAAATCTCTGCGCTGACGACGAGGCGGGCCGAGGTGGAGCAGCTCTTACACTCAGAAGACCAGCTCCATTTCCTTCAGAAATTCCCATCCATGAATGCTGTTCCACTCACCAGAGACTTGCCAGAGGTTTATCCAGCTTTGAATGGAGAAATCCTGAGGACAGCTCTGGTAACAGCTGTAGATCAGCTGACAGAGATAGTCAGAAAAAAGATGGAGAAGCTACGTGAAGATGAGCTGAAAAGCCTCCAGCTGAATGCACTAGATGTGACTCTGGATCCTGATACAGCACATCCATATCTTATATTGTCTGATGATGGGAAACAAGTACACTATGGTGATGTGAGGGAGAAGCTCCCAGACAACTCAAACCGATTTGAATTTGGACTTTTTGTCTTGGGAAAGCAGAGTTTCTCTGGTGGAAGATTCTACTATGATGTTCAAGTTAAAGGAAAGACTGAATGGATTTTAGGTGTGGTTAAAGAGTCCGTCAACAGGAAAGAAGCTGAACTATACCCTGAAAATGGCATCTGGGCTCTATTTCATAGACATGGAGATCAGTACTTTGCACTTGTTGAAAGGTCTGGGCCTCTCTCTGTGAATGATCAGCCTGAGAAGGTGAGAGTGTTTGTAGATTATGAGGAGGGTCTGGTCTCCTTTTATGATGTAGATACTGCAGCTCTTATCTACTCCTTTACGGGCTGCTCCTTCACCGAGAGACTTTATCCATTCTTCAGTCCTCTTACTAGTAGAGATGGCAGACACTCTGCCCCTCTGATTATCTTACCTGTCCATTAATCACATATTAAGTCAGAATAATCATCGCCTTTGCAACAACCTGCTATGTTTTATACATACAGCTGAACACATTTGTTGTTAGGTGGTTACAATAGTGTCATTGGGTTGTTCTAGATAGTAGGCAACTACATAAAAGTGTATTCTATGGTATTAGTTGTTGCAGTGTGTTTGCTAGGGTGTTTTCAATGGTTGTTAAGGTGTAACTAATTGATTGCTACATGTAGCTGTTGCTAGATTGCTCCTGATGCTAGAATGTTGCTATAAGTTTTCGAAAGTGTTCTGGTTGGTTCTTACAAAAGCGCATTGTATTTACTGAAGTAAAAAAAAAAAACATGTTTAACATTGTGTAGTCAAACAAAACTACATACTTAGGTTTATATTTATACGTAAACAAGTCTAAGGTTTGTAACATAACTAAAGTGACCCACCGAACACAAACCGCTGTCTCCTGGGTAAAGTCCTGCGTTGTTTGACACATCCACCACCCCAACCTCCTACATGGCCTTTGTCGCTCTTACTTCTGAAGTATATGTTTACAGTTAAAAGCCTGGTGTGTTGGCGCCCAGATAGCTCAGTTGGTAGAGTGGACGCCCATTTACTCCTCCACTCGACTGCAGCCCATTGCTTCATGTCATTCCCCCCTCTCTCTCCTTTCATGTCTTCAGCTGTCCTGTTAAATAAAGGCCTAAAATGGCCAAAAAATAATCTGAAAAAAAAAAGAAAAAAAGCCTGGTGTGTTACCTACAAACTCTACATACAAGGGTGCCTTGTGCGTCGGTATCAAATGCAAAACATTTGCATTTTTGACGCCCTGGGAATGAGAATGGGCTGAACGACGAAACAACATCTGGTAAATGTGAGATCTGAATTACAAGGTATCTTTACCATAAGATAAGACAAGATAAGGTATCTCATATTTTAATTTTGTAAACAAAATGTCTGTAGGTTCTAGTCATAGAAATAAAATAGATAGAATTTCCATTCAAATCAATGTAGCAGAATGGTCAGAGCGGCAGACATTTTTATGTGTACCATTGCCATGGTTATGTATAAAATTCAGTATAAACAGACTTCCAGCAAGTCGCGGAGGTGAGCTTTTGCAGTAACGGTCTTTGTAAATTATAGAGTGTGGTCTAGACCTACTCTATCTGTAAAGTGTCTTGAGATAACTCTTGTTATGATTTGATACTATAAATAAAATTGAATTGAAAAGCACATTGCTATCTCCAGATGAGTGACAGCTTTGTCCGCCTCGTTTTCTGTAGACGATGTGACGAGGGGTAATTGCAGAGTTAGCAGGCTAACGTTAGCCAGCTAACAAGGCTGGCTAGTTCCTCCATGCTTTAATGCTGCATTGGTTACAGAAAATGAGCCGAACAGCGGGCTGCCGTCTCACTGTCTCCTCTTCCAGCAGCTTTGGAGAACATCTCCCTTGACCTGTGTCTGGCCCATAACACATCCACGGTCGAGCCGCTCTCCTCCCAGCCATGTACGTATTAAGCTCCCAGTGAGTTGCGACACAGTTTACATCCCCCATGTGTGTTGTCACCATGACAACTACTACAATCGCCATTTTGTTATGTACTCATCGAATGACCACGGCATACAGTTCAATTACCCTTCTATTTTTTTTTTTTTCTATGGTTCTAGTGTTTTGGCTGTTTTGCTAGACAATAACTATTGTGACTCACAAGAACTAGAATGCATTGGGCGGGAAACCTGAGGCACTGGGTGGTACTGACTGAGCAGGCGTTGGTTGACAAGGTGTGGACCTAAAGGACGCAACATGATAAGCAGGGGTACATCCCAGGTTCTTAATCTGCATCCACGTTTACTTCACTTGCTTCCCTTCTTTGTGTGTTATGGTGCGTTCTTTTTGCCTCGGAAGTCGGAGGTCGTAACTGGGAATGACGTCACACACGAGTTGAATGCGTTCTTTTTGCAAGTCTGATTTTCATTGTTTTCATTAGCTCTAGCCAGGTTAGCCATTGTTAGCAACGCCAGTTTAAACAATGTATACGCTGTGTTATGTGCATACAAACCGCGTGACAACACAGATAGAAGACAGCGCTGCGTGTACGACTGATTTAGTGTGACACAAATAACACAGAAATGCTTATAATTGTATGTTACTACAGCTTTCACAACTGTCGATACAGGGAGCAGCCATGTTGGATTTTCAGCTCGGGTACCTCGGTGGATGTACGAGTTCCAAACTCGTAAATACGAGGTCAGGGGGGCGTGTTTACGACTTTGACCTCGTAAAATACGAGTTGCGAGGCAAAAAGAACGCACCATTAGTCTGTCCCAACCGAGGAAGCATTGGAGAGATCATGCAAGGAGAGAGGAAACGAGTGTTTTTAGAGGGATGAGACGTCCTTTCCTCTGAAGCGTCACGTGACTTAGTCAACTTTATGTACAGAGTTATAGTGCCTGTCATTTTAATTCTCTTTTTCGCTTCCCTGGCGATTTGTCACGGTGTAAGAGGGTGAAAGGCGGAGGTATGTCCCTCTGTGGCTAATGTATTTTAAAGATGGAGGCGCTATTGGAGAAAGAACAAAGGTTTTTTTTGCTAAGAATCAACTCAAAAAAATTACACAATGTAGATTTAAGGACCACTGGACCCTCTCAAAGTCCAACTGAGACAGATAATCTCCATGTATTTCACTTCTCTCTCTCTCTCTCTCTCTCTCTCTCTCTCTCTCTCTCTCTCTCTCTCTCTCTCTCTCTCTCTCTTTGTTTTCAGGTAAATTGAAGTGAAAAAGTGTTGTTCTATACTCTTTGGTCTCAGAGACAGATAATAGAAGATAACAGATAAATCACCATCATCGTGTTTTACTAAATGAGGTTTCAGTACACCGAGAGAGACGAGTGTATCAGTGATGTTGTACCTGTCGCTCAGCCCTCCTGCTTCATTAACTTCCTGTTTCTGAACCTCGTCTCTCATCTCCTTGACCGTGTCTGTTTAAATGATCTGTCAGTCAACCAGCCGGGCCCCCCCCCCCCCCGAGCCACAATTACTCCGACATTATTATCTCAACGTACAAGACGGAGGATTAAGTCCTGTCGGTTCATTTTCATGCAAGCATAAGCAGAAAAGCAGTAAACTACACCTGACGCTCAGTAGAGGAAATGCCAGAATATTCATGTCGTCTTTGATTCAACTGAAAGAGAAGAATTAGATAATGAGCTGCTTATATTTACTGTTCCTTCTTACATCCCAGTATGTTTTCACTGATGCAGAGCGTGCACTGTTTTGACAGTTAGTAAATGAATGTTTATACGAAAAGAAGATCAAACAAGATTTGCACCAACAGACATCAGACTGTGACTTTGTGACTGTGAATACTATGGCCAATTTCAAATTTGAAGTTTTTGTTTTCAAAACGTCTCCTGAACCTTCTCACGAATGCCATTTGTTTTGTTTTTCAAAATGTTGAGGACAACTAAAACCACAAGAATTACAACCTCCTCAAGGGCCCCTACAATTTATTCAAGGCCCCTTAATCTTCCTCGTGGTCCCTACAACCTCCTAACGACGGAAATGCCATCAAGGACTGCTACAATCTCCTCAAATATTTCTACAACCATCTCAAGAGTACAATATTCACAATGACCCCCACAACTACAGTATCTCAAGGACTCCCACAACTTCTCCAAGGACCCTTACAACCTCTTCAAGGACTCCCATCGCCTACTGAAGGACCACTACAACCCCTTTAATGACGTCTACAAGCTCCTCAAGGGCCCCTAACAACATCCTATAGGAGGACTGGACCCTCTTAGGGACCATAGAATATTTTTAAGTATCCATACATTGTACTCAGAGACCACCAGAACCTCTTCAAGGACCACTACTTATTTATTCATCTAAAGATGTATACGTGTTGCTTGTTGTGCTTTAATTTTTATGGTGTTTAACCGGTCTTCTTTCCTTTTATTTTATGTATATATATATATATATATATATATATATATATATATATATATATATATATACACACACACAACTGAGCAGCCATCTCATATGAAATATATATATATATATATATATACAGTATGTGTGTGTGTGTGTGTGTGTGTGTGTGTGTGTGTGTGTGTGTGTGTGTGTGTGTGTGTGTGTGCGTGCCTGCCTGCCTGCCTGCGTATATATATATATATATATATTTAAATATATAATATGTATATATTTAAATATATAATATGTATATATATTCTATATATTGTACAGGGTACAAGCGGCCGAAATGGGTTTCCTCAGGAGGGTGGCTGGCGTCTCCCTTAGAGATAGGGTGAGAAGCTCAGTCATCCGTGAGGAGCTCGGAGTAGAGTCGCTGCTCCTTCACGTCGAAAGGAGCCAGTTGAGGTGGTTCGGGCATCTGGTAAGGATGCCCCCTGGGCGCCTCCCTAGGGAGGTGTTCCAGGCACGTCCAGCTGGGAGGAGGCCTCGGGGAAGACCCAGGACTAGGTGGAGGGATTACATCTCCAACCTGGCATGGGAACGCCTCGGGATCCCCCAGTCAGAGCTGGTTAATGTGGCTCGGGAAAGGGAGGTTTGGGGTTCCCTGCTGGAGCTGCTCCCCCCGCGACCCGACCACGGATAAGCGGACGACGATGGATGGATGGATGGATTCTATATATGTATGTATAGATATGTATATACTGTATATGTATATATGTGTATCTAATATCAAGGTTTTGATTTGTGTCTCAACTTGTTTCTACTTGATGTACGTGTTGTATTTCCACTATACCTATGTACAGTACATATGTGTGTTTTATGCTTTTTTGCTATACATATGTTTTTGTCTTTGTGAAGCACTTTTTAAAGTTCTATATAAATTAAATAAACTTAAACTTTTGTTATGAACCTGTGATGAATAAGATCATTCTGGTATATAAAGTACGCCTTTCCATAAATAAAAAGTGTTCCACACATGATGAAATTAAAGTAGTACTTGTAGTATGAAGCTGCAGCCAGCAGATGGCACCAAATCACCATAAAACAAACCGGGTGTCACAGATGCCTCCTGTCTGAATTCAGCTGTTTAAATGATCCTGCTGTCAGAGTAAGACCTCTTCCCTCCGTCACAGTCTCTGTAGTCCTGTCTGGTCTCACTAAAGAGCCCCTGCAGGGTTAACACCAGAGGATCTGGAGCTAGAACCATAATGATTTGTTCATGTTTAAAGCCAAAAAATTAATACAAAAAGACATACCTTGTAATGTTATATTTGCATATTTGCCTTTTATCAGTCTTCTTAACCTTATTTTAATTATTTTATTCTTCTTACTTGTATTTTTAAAGTGTCCATATTATGAAAAAAAACACTTTTTCTGGGATTTGGGGTGTTATTTTGTGTCTCTGGTGCTTCCACACGCATTCAAACTTGGAAAAAAACAAACATCCATGCTGTTCTGAGTGAGATACGGTTTCTGAATGATTCCTGCCTTCAGTCTCCGGGTGAGCTGGTCAAAATCTGCAGGGCCGAAACGAGGGGGCTAGCCCCATCGTTCTCTATGGCAAAGTACTTCTACAACACACGCTACTTCACCATAATCTACAAAAGATCTACTTACATGTCCCTCGTCTGCAGGTATTTCACGCAAAGTTGGAAGTGCGTCCTCCTTTAGGAGAAGTCTCCCAGCGTGTGCTGACTGAAGTTAGAGAAACAGCTAGCTAGCTCATGTGACCCTTACCTAGCTACTGCAGCATGTTCGACTCCCAACAAAGATGGAACAGAAGTGAGATACCTAGGTACTGTCAGGGCACGCCCTCATACTCTGCTTCTGACTGGCTAGTAGTCCTTACCTAGGTACTGCGCATATGCGACTTCCAACAAAGATGGAACAGAAGTGAGATGTCTCACTCTGTAGCTAAAACAGAGAGCTCGACACAGGGTAAAAAGAGGAGCTGCAGCAATGTGCAGTACAACAAAAATATGGTGTTTTTTGAAAATTAAACCATGTAAACCTATTCTGATATAACCTCTAAATACAATTATGAACCTGAAAATGAGCACTTTAAAATAGCACTTATGTTTGTACTTTGCTCTCTATTACCTGTGTCTTTTTTAAATAAACTGTGTAAATGTATGTAATGTAATAAATAAGCGCAATATTATAATAAATACGTGGGATTAAAAGGTTCATATGGGAATTTACAGCATCTTTCAAATTATTCTGATGTTTTTGCCACAGTGTCTTTTTCATGCTGCCACTTGGCGGCGCCAAAGTACAATTTATTTTTAAATTCCTTTACTGGTTTTAACTCATAGACTTGTTAATCTTTACAGTCTGTTTAATTGTAAGCGCTACTAAACATTGAACTTTATTAATTAAAATGTGCCACTTCTAGGAGTAAAAGAGCTGAATTTAATGCTTTGTAGACCAGTTTGTCTCAATCTGTCTCAGACTTCAAGATGAGGGACTTCAAATACTTCTAATTTAAATATTTCTAATAAGTCAGTCCCATTAGCAGGTTGGGTTAATGGTCACAACACCTCAAAGGTTTTTCTAAATAAATAAGATTATTATTGAATGACACAGACAGTATATTAGCTATATTAGCTTAGATGTCATAAATAACTCTCATAACCTCCTCAAGGTCTCTTTGTCATGGCGCCTAACAATCTCTTTAATGACTTTAATTAACTTTTTGAAGGCTACTACTACCTGCCCAAGAATTCCTACAACCTCTTCAAGAATTGAATTGAATTGCTCTTCAAAAACCTCTTCGTTCTCGTTAAGTAAAGAAAGTAATGCTAGCATGCACCCTAATGGTAACTTAGCTAAACTAGTTAACATTCTTGGCATATTAGCATTGTCATTGTGAGCATGTTAACAATCTTCTGTTAGCATTTAGCTAGCTCAATGCACCAATGTCTATTTTATACACGCTATGGTTCTAGACCCTCACAGAGCTTTTAGTATCGAAAACGTGTCCAAAATTACTTTATATACTGTCTGCCATGGATACATTTATTTATTTATTTATATATATTTATTGAATTGTAGCAATGGAATGAAAAGGGTAAGGTTAGCGTCCATTTAGTTTTTAACTAACATTAGTGCCCACCAGGGCCCGAAATAAGCACCATTTACCAGCCAAATGCTGGCAAGCCAAACAATGGTGATCTATTGAGTGGCTGGTACATTTGGCTGGTGGACAAATAAGTTAATTTTGGACCCTGGTGCCCACCATATACATAATATGTTAAAATGCAAAGTAAAAAAATAAACAAAGTTGAATGTTTGTGTCACTTTACATTAAATTAACTTGAACTTAAGGAAAAAACACACATTTGTTAAGAAAATGTGAATGAATCATCACTCTGTTTCATTCATAGACTTGTTGAATCGACACACACACACACGCACACACACACACACACACACACACACACACACACACACACACACACACACACACACACACACACACACACACACACACACACACACACACACACACACACACACACACACACTTCTAAGCTCCGCCTCTCCCCGAGAGAGACGGGGAGACCCGCTGGTGAATAAGTAGCCTGACATTCATTCAAAGAAGCGGACAGACACATACAGGCACGTCTTGTTTAAACCGTCCCACCTCTGCAGGAGCAGCAGTCCCGTCACTGTGGTCGCTGTTGGTCGGTGTTCGAGTCGCATGCGGACCGGAGAAGTGGCGGACAGGTAAGACCTCTGACCGTCGGTACAACTGACTGATAGAACTGCCTCTTAGTGCCTGATTATCATCAGCAATCAGCGCTCCACTGCTTCAGGAACATCCCTACAGTGTTCCTAAAATATATCCCTAGTACATATACTCAAGTACTGTACTTGAGTACAAATTCAAGGTACTTGAGTATTTCCACTTTATATTCTACTCCATTACATGTCAAAGGGAAATATTGTTCTTTTTATTACACTACATTCATCTGACAGCTTTAGTTACTTTATATACCAAGATGTACAAGATAACAAGTCATCATGTTTTATAATATATGTTGTACATTAAACTTCCCCACAGTATATAAATTATTCAAATCAGTTCCACCTCGAACTACAACAGTAAAATGCTAATTAGACATGAATGCATCAGTCATAATAATCCAGCAATACACTATAACGAGAGTAAAAAACACTCACCGGTGTGTGTTTAGTCATTATGAGTATGTTTTCTTTTGATAGGCTACTTAAATTAAGTACATTTGCTAATAGATTTGCATAATTTCACATGAAAGACAGCAATCGTATTGCTACTTTTACTTAAGTAAAGGATCTGAATGCTTCTTCCATCACTACCTTTATTTACTTTTCGATCAAAAAATACAATAATATATATTATTTTGGATAAAAATACAACTTTATTGATCCCTTGGTGACATTCAAAGGCTCCTGCGTAGGTCTAGTTGTTTTTAGATGTTTTTTTTGTTTTTTTATGCTTTATTTCTTTAAGTAAAATATACAAAAACATAACAAAATCAAGAACAACCGATAGAGGAAACAAAAGTAAAGCTCCGGCTGAGTGAAGAGTTATTAGGCAGTTTAATGAAAATGGACAAAACGCATGGTATGAATAAAAATAGACACATTTAAATCTAAATTTGCTTCACTTTCTCATGTACACACAAACAAACCAGTCTTATCTAAGGTCATCAGTTTCTTCCTGCTGACAGGTGCAGTTCAAAAGTCACTCCCAACGTCCTTTTCTGTTTCTGGATGATTCCTTCTGTTTCCTGTACACATGCTCTGATCTCACTTTCCGTCACGGGGGGTTACGTCCATTTCTTTTCCTTCTTTTTTATACAGTCTATGGTAGAGACCCAAAACAGAGTTAAAAGAGACAGAATGTTGGACACAAACACAACTCCTAATGAATCATCACGTTGCTCTATAGCTGAGTAAAATATACCCAGAAGCACAATAGATTTGTATCTCATGTACAATGCAAAATGCACATGCTCCAGCAGGCACGCATTGTGACACACATTCCTGCCTAATGGTTTCACCTTTCCAGTGACTGACAGAAGAAGACTGCAAGCCAATGTAAGGATATACAGTGTGTGTAATGTGGAGGTATATGATCCAGACTATATTTCCTAAACCTTTGCACACCCTGCACTAAACCATACATGCTTATTTTCTTATTATTATATTGTTCATATTTAGGGTTGCAACTAACGATTATTTTCATTGTCAATTAATCTGGTGATTATTTTCTTGATTAATCCATTAGTTGTTTGGTCTCTAAAATGTCATAAAATGGTGAAAAATGAGGATCAGTGTTCCCCGAAGTCCCAAGATAACGTCCTCAAATGTCTTGTTGTGTCCACAACTCAAAGATATTCAGTTTACTGTCACAGAGGAGAGAAGAAACTACAGTCGAAAATATTCACATTTAAGAAGCTGGAAGCAGAGATTTCTTTTACGTAAACTAATCATAACTACTTAGGATAAATTAATCGACGCCTCGGGATCCCCCAGTTAGAACCGGTTAATGTGGCTCGGGAAAGGGAAGTTTGGGGTCCCCTGCTGGAGCTGCTGCCCCGGATAGGCGGATGGCAATGGATGGATAAATTAATCGTTTATCAAAATAGATTAATTTACTAGTTGACAACTAATCGACTAATCTTTGCCACTTTATTTGTTTATTTATGTTTTGCATGTTTTACATTTATTGTCTGTTGCCTTTTAACCCTCATGTTGTCCTCGGGTCAAATTTGACCCGTTTTCCAAAAATTATTTACAACAGAAAATATGGGAAGTCGAAATAAGTACTGAAAATGTAAAAATAAATAAAAAATAAAACAAGAAACGTTTGGAAAAGCAACAAAAACAATGAAATAACTGTCAAAAGCACTGAAAGAAGACCTACAAACTTTAGAAAAAGTGCCAAAAACGTCAAAAACAAGTGCCCAAAACATTGAAAAAGTCACAAAAACGTCAGAAAAAAGACTTATAAATGTTGAAAAAAGTGACCAAAGCATCGAGAAAAAAAACTAAAAAAAACTGAAAAAAGAAATTAAACAACAAAAGTTGTTTTTTTCATGGTGGACAGGAAGACAACACCAGAGTTAATATGTTCATGTTTATGCACCAAGGCAAATTCCTTGTAAATGTTTACTTATTTGGCAATAAATCCTTTTCGGACTCTGATTCTTAACATTGATATTCAACATTCAACACGTTTGTTAGGCCTCAAGGATCCAGATAGTGTGTTTTAATGAGTAACACTGAATGTCAACAGAACCTTTGTTTAGTTCCAGGACTTTACGTAGTACCTTTGTACCTGATAACAGATGTTTCATAACCAGCCATATTTCTGACAGTCTGCTGCCTGAGGTTTGTCCTCATAAACTTTTAATGAATTGGACCCAGAACGAACAATAAACTTTCTGTTTTTTTGTTGTTGTTTTTTTTTAAAATAAGTTGAAATGTAGGCGAAGATTCATCAGTTCAGTGACTGCCATCTGGCCATCTCCTCCTACAGGTCACGCTGCAGTGATGTCATCAGTCCTCCTCTTCCTCCTTCTCCTCCTCATCTTCACCCCGGCCTCAACGTTGGAGTTTCGTTACCACAACAACCGTGAGATCGAGCAGTACCTCCTCCAGGTCAACGCCTCCAACCCCGCCATCACACACCTGTACAGCATCGGCCAGTCTGTCAGAGGTAACAGCACACCTGTCTGTCTGACCGTGGGACTGTGTGTCTGGCCGGTCGCTGTCTGACTTTTTGTCTGTCCTTCTGTCCGAAAATATCTCATAATTATGACTTTTGGTTTTCTAAATGCTTTGCAGCAAAAGTTGTTTTCTACTTGCCTCTGAAGTTTATAAATCTAAATTTTACATAGAGAAAAGAGACAGATTACACACACACACACACACACACACAGTGGGTGATGGTTGACTGATAAAGTGTCTGGTGTCAGTCACTATGGCAACCGTGAGACTGCCTTGAGTGTGTGTCTGGGTGGTGTTTGTGTGATCACATAACGGGACTGTAACGTCTTAATGTGGCTAATCACTCACACACACCACACACACACACACACACACACACACACACAAAAGATAATCTGAGCTAATCTAAGACACCAGCTGGCCTGCGTCCAACCTGTGTGTGTGTGTGTGTGTGTGTGTGTGTGTGTGTGTGTGTGTGTGTGTGTGTTTTTTGTTACTGTCTGCAGCTTGCCAGTTTTTCCCTTGTGTTGCTGTGATGAAATGTTCGTTCCCACCACTATGGTTAACTACCGTGTGTGTGTGTGTGTGTGTGTGTGTGTGTGTGTGTGTGTGTGTGTGTGTGTGTGTGTGTGTGTGTGTCACAGACTTGCTGTGGCTTGCAGAGCGTCATTCATTCATCTGTATTAGTTACAGTAGTTATGTTTACATGGAAACTAATTTCTGTTTTACTATTTGCTCACTAAAAAAACATCAGATGAGCCTTTTAACTTTCATAATCTGATTAAAGAATAAAAAAGTAATGATTTCAGATGACCTTTTTACTGAATACCTTACAAACTACCACATACATTTTAGTTGTTTTCTTTGCTACATGTGTTAAAGTTTGTGCTTATATGCCTTTAAATCTAATGTACGTGGTTGTAATTTCATCAAGTAAACACAGTTTTGTTTGGCGCTTACGTGCTCAAGGTTGTGGGAACACTGACGATGAGTATGCACCGATGCACCGGCTGGACATCGAAATGTTTACCTGGCTCAAAAAAAAACAACAAGCATTGGCCAAATGCAAAGTCATACATTGGTATCATCTGAGAAATTTGTAATCGGTGCATCTATAACAATGATCCCTTTTCAAAAGATGGTTAATGATCCCATGTTTTCTGCTGAGAACGTGCATTAATCTCACATTGGTGGGTAAACAGCTCCAGTTTGAGTTCAAGTTAAAGAGTGAAGCTTCGGTCTTACTTGAAAAAGAAATACCTGGCAACCTTTACAAAATCAAGAGGATCATTTAACAACACTTACCTCTTTGTTTAAAGATTTTTCAAAACCCTCAAAGACTCTTTTAACTATCTGCATGAAGAAATATTCAGTCTACTGAATGAAAATGCAATAATTCAAACAAAGATGTTAGCCGGAAAGTGACATACAGTGTGTCCTTCCTATATTTGAATGACATGAGCCAAAACAAAAAAAAAAGAAACATTATACCTCCTAAACACCAGTATGTTAGCATTGTCATTGTGATCATGTTAGCATGCTGATGTTAGCATTTAGCTCAAAGCACCACTGTATTAAAGGAACACGCTGACTTATTGGGTCTTTGTCTTATTCACCATATGTTAGATGAGTCCAGACATACCCTTCTCATCTCTGTGCATGTTGTAACTCTGTCTGATGCCTCCAACCGCTAGCCTAGCTTAGCACAGATCCTGGAGGTAACCGGTTCCATCTAGCCTAGCTTAGCACAGGTCCTGGAGGTAACCGGCTCCATCTAGCCTAGCTTAGCACAGGTCCTGGAGGTAACCGGCTCCATCTAGCCTAGCTTAGCACAGATCCTGGAGATAACCGGCTCCATCTAGCCTAGCTTAGCACAGATCCTGGAGGTAACCTGCTCCATCTAGCCTAGCACAGATCCTGGAGGTAACCGGCTCCATCTAGCCTAGCTTAGCACAGATCCTGGAGGTAACCTGCTCCATCTAGCCTAGCACACATCCTGGAGGTAACCGGCTCCAATTAGCCTAGCTTAGCACAGATCCTGGAGATAACTGACTCCATCTAGCCTAGCTTAGCACAGATCCTGGAGGTAACCGGTTCCATCTAGCCTAGCTTAGCACAGATCCTGGAGGTAACCGGCTCCATCTAGCCTAGCTTAGCACAGATCCTGGAGGTAACCGGCTCCATCTAGCCTAGCTTAGCACAGATCCTGGAGATAACCGGCTCCATCTAGCCTAGCTTAGCACAGATCCTGGAGGTAACCGGCTCCATCTAGCCTAGCTTAACACAGATCCTGGAGGTAACTGACTCCATCTAGCCTAGCTTAGCACAGATCCTGGAGGTAACCGGCTCCATCTAGCCTAGCTTAGCACAGATCCTGGAGGTAACCGGCTCCATCTAGCCTAGCTTAGCACAGATCCTGGAGGTAACCGGCTCCATCTAGCCTAGCTTAGCACAGATCCTGGAGGTAACCGGCTCCATCTAGCCTAGCTTAGCACAGATCCTGGAGATAACCGGCTCCATCTAGCCTAGCTTAGCACAGATCCTGGAGGTAACCGGCTCCATCTAGCCTACTGCTCCCAATAAGTGACAGAATAACGGCAACATGTTCCTATTTCCATGTTGTGATTTGTATAGTCATATAACAAGGTCACATGAGACACAGCCATCTTCTAACCGTATACATACTGGGAACTATATTCTCAGAAAGGCGAAGCACTGCTACTTCTGCTACTTGGGCGGAGTGATATGCTCGCAGCACCTGAGAAGCCCCGTGGTGAGGAGCAGAGAGTAACAACGGTGCTTTTCAGGTGTTGCGCTAATCACAGTACAGCCAACTGTAGCGTGGCTGCCGACGTCTTTGTGTGTGATTCTATTTTACTGTCCAGTTCGTCAGGTTTCAGTGCCACTTCACATAACTCTCTGTCTGCATGGTTTTATAGTCCTCGTTTCTCAACCCACCATCTCATCCAAACATTTTACCCTGAAAATCTTTGCTATTTCTGCACATGTTGTAAGATAAATTAACAAGACTAACTGATCTTGGCATACACAAGAATTTGTATTTGTATGGGATTTGGCTAGTTGTCTGGAGATACAATTCAAATCCAGTGGGTTGTCTCTGTATTTCTTAAATTGTTCAATATGTGCTTCTTTCTGTCAAGACTGAAAAATCTGTGTTTATGCTCATGTGTGGGTTGTCTAGTCCAGTGGTTTTTAAAGTGGGGTCCTTTAGGGCAGGAGTCTTCAACGTTTTTTAAGCCAAGGGCCCCTTATCTGAAAGATGGACGGAGCAGGGACCCCCTACTAGATATTTTATAAAAAAATTTGGATATTAAACTGTGCCTACAATAAAAGCCTAAAGCCTTTATACATATTTTTTTACTGTATAGAAAACTAAACTATAAAAATAACTGTTTTAGTGTTATACATGTGAATCCTCAGGATTAACTGTATCTCTGGATGGCTACATTAGTGACTATCTTCTTACCTATAGGCCAGGAAGCCCATCATCAATATGTGTTTTTTTTTCTATATATAGGCTGATTTATATTTGCTAATAATATGTTGGATTCATATTAAGACATTTCAATTTTTGAAAAAAAATTTCAAAAGTTCAAAGACTCCCTTCATTCATTTTGCCAGATGATGGTCTAGTACCATTACCAGTTTCTTTGCAACTTTTGACTTACTTATCCCCCTCTGACCCACCTGTCTCACGTTATAGACCTTTTCAATGGAATTCCATTGCTAGGCAACAGCCTGGCCCCTTGTTAACTTCCTGTCAGATGATGCCATTCACATACACTGCAACAGGAAATCAACTTGGGTCCATTTAGAATGTTTATGTTTACATCTGTGAAAAGGTCTATAGATGTTCAAAGTATTTTTCTGTACTGAAAATAAAAAATGAACAGTAATTTTGTGACCCACTGCAGTAACTCTGAGGACCCCCCTAGGGGCCCCGGAAGGTCTCTGCTTTAGGGGGTTCCAGGCGGTCCCCAGCAAAAAGGGGAATAATTTATTTAAGTAACACGATGACAGAATATATAACTATTTTGGTTATGGGTTTCATCAATTTCTGTAATAAAACATTTAACAACAAAAATCCTATCGAGTGGGGGGACACACTCTTACCAAATGGCGGTTCGTGGTCTAATTTGTGTCAGTTTAGGGGTCTTTGACGTGAAAAGGTTTGAGAATCATTGCTCTAGTCTTAGTAGATTTTTGCTGAAGTGATAATTTTCTGTGGACTCATCGCTACACCTTTAACATTACACATGTCCGTATAAAAGTGCTGATATACTGTTTGTCCTGAATGTTTAGTATTTATGGAGGAGCAGTGGAATAAGTCCATCCCAAGCCAGTGTCAGGAGTCTGTTTAGAGCTAAACTATATCCACCTCCAGTCTTGTATTCACTATAAAAAATATATATATTTTCCTCGGTAGATTCCCTCAGAAACACACAAAAGTGTAACTTGTATAAATGTACAAAATCTCTCGTTCACTCTCTTTCTCTCTCAGGGCAGCAGTTGTGGGTTTTGGCTCTGGGTCTCAGTCCTCGCCGTCACACCGTCGGCATCCCCGAGTTCAAATATGTGGCTAACATGCATGGAAACGAGGTGAGTGAACACACACACACACACACACACACACACACACACACACACACACACACACACACACACACACATCAGGACCCCTCCCTGTTGACAGGAAGCTGGACTAAAAGGAGACTAAAGAGATCAACAAAAGCTATTCAAGTCAAACACACTCCACACACACTTTGTATTCAGACGACAGACTGTGTGTGTGTGTGTGTGTGTGTGTGTGTGTGTGTGTGTGTGTGTGTGTGTGTGTGTGTGTTTTTGTGTGTATGTACGCTGAATCAACATTAAAGGGTTAGCCAGCATTATAAAACAAATCTATGGATTAATGATTCCAACAGAAGCAACCGACAGGAACTTTATTGACTGCAGCATTACTGCCACAGCAAGGAAGAATAAATCTCACACTCAGGTATACTTACAAAGAGCTGGAGCAGTTCATTTAAATGCTGACAGTGCAGTGAGACCGTGGTGGATAAGTATTCAGATCGTTTACCTTTGTATGTTGCATTTTCCTGCTGTAGATGTTTCAGATTGTGTTAATTTGAACTCCTTCAAATACTGTTGGGTAGTTTAATCTGCAGCAATGCATCGTATTCTATAAGATCATCATATGTTGGTAGCGTCGCTGTTGTCTGAGAACCACGTATCTCTAAAGATTCAACTTTTCATGGTGTCAGAAAAACAGCCGTGTTTTCAGCTTTGTGACGATGCATTTTTTTGCTGATCCAAGAGGCTTTTTAAAGACTTCATTTAGCTTGAGAAGTAGGAGCATTTTCTCAACACTCACACAAGAAAACATGACATCATGACTTTACGTAAACATACACGCCCACTTTATCCGTATGCATTTTGAGCTATCCGCGCGTATGTCTACGCTGTATACAGCAGACGTAAACATACACGCCACTTGGCTTGTTATCGTGAGAAGAAAACTACGGTTGGGTTTAGGAAAAGTGACACGCGGGACACGATCCCCGCTCTCCTGGGTAAAAGTCCTGTGTTTTACCCACGACCAACCTGCCTACATGGATTTTCGGCCTTTCATACTACTCGCTATGGCATAAATTTACACGCAATCGCAAGGTAATGTAAGTCAATGGAGGCCAAACGGCGTTGATAAACGCGGTAAAAAGCGAATATGCGTCTTGATAACACGCCAATAATGGCATATGAATTGGCGTGTCATACATACACCACTTCAGTCTGTCATCCTTCAGTTCATCACAAACATTCAACATCAACACATCTGGAGATACGAGGTTTTCACTTGAGTACAAGTATGAAGAAAAAAAAGAAAATGGAAATACTTGTATCTTGAATTTGTACTTAAGTACAGTCCTTGGGTACAAATGTAAACTGTATACATTTAAAGTTTTAAAGAAATAAGACAAAATAAATATGGGTTAGTAATAACAAAATGAAAAAGCAAAAAAAAATGGTGTAAAGGAAACTCTTAGCAACCTCTGACCGGCATCTGGTTACCATGGTGACGGCCGACTCCTGATCAGACTGTGTGTGTGTGTGTGTGTGTGTGTGTGTGTGTGTGTGTGTGTGTGTGTGTGTGTGTGTGAAAGTCAATGGAAATGTCCTTAAATAGACAAGTCACGCCTCGACACACACGCACACACACACTTGCACAGTCTGTTACACAGTCAGCAAACAGAGTCAGTGGAGTGTGTCGGTTTGGAGGAAACGTCCAGAAAAAGGCCTTTTCACTGAGTCCACTCACACACACACTCCCACACATTATAGCAGCAGGAATGTAGCCTCTATGGAAAAGTTGAAAAGGTGTCGTGGGGAGATCATTGTGTGTGATAATGTTAGCAGTTCCCAGAAAACATCAGTTGTTTTTTTTCCTGTGAGCCCTCTTTATACCGCGAAGATGAAGAAACGGTCATTTTGTGTCGGCGGTGATGGAGATGAAGAGCAGTGAGCTATATCTTATTCCTGATTCAGTGTTTATCACACCCTGTAATACAAAAGTGTTGCAAAAGAAAATTTACCAACCGAGTACCAACACAGAAGCTAAGCTAATGTCCTGCTGTGGACGGGGGGGGGGGGGCAGCAGCTAAACGCATTTTAGACACCTAAAAAAAATCTATATCGGTTTAAGTGGACGCTATATTTAGAATATTCTCACAGCTTCACCTCGCTGTCAGACGGTCCTTTACGACGGGGAACTGAAGCCGTGATCTCTGCTCTCTTCACAGCCACCAGACTCCTTTGACAAAAACAGTAATTTTACCTCGCAGAACACGGGAGTTGCTGCTCCACCGCTGCCTCCATCGATTAGTTTGTTATTGTGTGACTCTGATGTTATAAAATGGTTTGTTCGTATTCACTAAAATACGTTTAGCTGCTGCCCCCGTCTGCCTGCTTCTCCAAATCTGTTGTGTGAGTAACACACTGACTATACTGTAAATAAGTACCTTATACAAACACACTTGAAAAGATCCAAACTATCCCTTTAATGACTTTGGTATTGCAGCCGATTAATGGTGTCAGATGTTGTGCTATCACGTATGGCTGTAATGTACGAGTGACAAACGTATTTCTGGCCATATGCTGTGTACTGTGCGTGAGGTGCACTCATTCTTGTCACACATTCTGTTTGTGTAACTACCACTGTTTGTGTAGGAAAAGGCGTATGCATGTTTTTTTTTGTACCCGCTCATCGTTAATACATCTAGCCCCTGGTGGGAAACTGTGTTGTTTGGCAAAACTTCCAAAAACACAGGAAGCAAACAACGTCCACTATACGACAGAAAATCAAGAGCTCAGATGAGTGAGGATGTATCTGTCGTCAACGTTCAGATGAGCAGGTCTCGTTCCGACAGAAGCAGGAATGCAGTCTGCCTTGTTGGATAATAATCACTTCTGTGTGTGTTAGTTTGTTTACTCGTATCTCTGATCCTGAGAACTGGTATGTTCAGAAATGTCAAATCACACAGATTTAATCTGCTCTTAACAGCTCCAACATGCTAAACTTCTCTTGGGAGCCTGTCAGTGATCATATCTGTACTGTAGCTCTGTATGAATGTCAGCAAACATCTATATTATTGAATATTTCAACGTCTGTCATTCGGTCGGTCCACTGAGATATCTCAACAGCTATTGGATGGATTGCCATGACATTTGGCACAAACATTTTTGTTCCCCAGAGATTAATCCTCTCGTGACTTTGAGGATCCTAACTTTTGTAACCTGTAGCACCACAATGAGGTGCTTTTTTTTAAAGATTATTTTAGGCCTTTATTTGTTAGGACAGCTTAGACATGAAAGGGGAGAGAGAGAGGGGGGGGGGGTGACATGCAGCAAAGGACCACAGGTCGGAGTCGAACCCGGGCCTGCAGCGTCGAGGACTGAGCCTCCGTACATGGGTGCGCGCTCTACCAGGTGAGCTACACAGGCGCCCCTCATTTGTGTTTTTGAGAGAAATATCGGCAACTATTGGATGGATTGTCATGAAATGTGGTTCACATATACAGTATCATGTTCCCCTCAGGATGAATTGCACTAAATTCAGTGATCCACTGACTTTTCCTCTAGCGCCATCATCCGGTCAAATATTTTATTTGCCCAATACTTTGATTAATGACCAATTACCTGCAGAACTAATAACATTCTCTCATGCCTACTTTTGTATCTCTTGCTGTGTCTCAATTCTAAACTTCTGTGTACACATGTTCTTACTTGCATAATGCGTGCATTTCAACAAGGTGGTGTTGTCTCAAATCACACATGGCCGTCATGCACTTACCGGAAATGATGATCAAAACATTTGACCGCTTCTTCTTCTTTTAAATGGTGAATTCCAACCTGGCGGAGCGTTCCTGCTACCAAAATCTCTTTTTTTTCACTTCAATTTTATTAAAAATTAACATTCTTTTTGACTGTTTCTTGCTTGTGTGCCCACTGTTTCACGTAAGGTGAAGATTACGCCACTGACGTATAATTATATATGATATTTATTTTCCCAGGACGGCAAAGGCCAGGCCCGTCCTACTCCTGTCTCTGATTGGCTTACCCTGCTATTCTTACTCTAACCCTAACCAGTCTCACTCCTCATGCCTAAACCTTACCAATCCGACCAACAAAGGAAACGCATACTAGCCAATCAGAGGCGTAATGAAAATAGTCATTAGCAAAGATCCTCTATACTAAAGATAGCGCATTTCAGGCAGCGCCAATGGTATGAACTGTACACACTTCCTGTCTCCTAAATGGGCGTGGCTTCGTTTGAAAGTGTAGTGAACGTTGTGTGGATGGAAGAAAAGTTATATTTGTATGAGTTTCTTTTGCTAATGTTAGATATTTACACAGCTGAAAGACATATTTAGCATCACGGAGACTAGTTGCGTTAGGGCGTTCGCGAACGTTAGCTGACGTTAGCTTATCTGTTTTGCCAGATCTCGCGAGAGTTTGGTCCTGAGACAGAAACGGGTCTTCAACAAAGTTTCTCCTGTTGTGTCCATCTGAAAATGTTCTGGAGATATGTGGCTTGTGAAGAATGGCTCCAATGTTTACTTTGGTGACTACGGGGCGAAACAATCGCTCATAATCTGTGTTCACTTCACTTCTCCCATTGGAATCAATACACCTAGCTAGTCTCCTAAAGACGCGTGGCGGTGGAGAAACAACATGACACAGATACAGGAAACTACTCTGAGTTGGGGCGTCTCGGTTCTACACCGTCTCTGTCATTAGTTAGACCCTAGAGGACACGTAATTAGATTCCAAGCAACTGTGGAGTCAGGCAGATAAAGCCAACTGAGTTCACAGATACATTGAATAAAAGAACAGCATGCAGCCACCGCCTTTCGACTCTGCTCACAGTTTCAGTTTTGTTTTCTTACATTGATTGTGTAGGTTTAAAAAAAGAACATTGTGTGTGTGTTTGTGTACGTGCTGGACGAGAGAGGGACTGAGATTTCCTGTGTTTCCTAACAGCTGCAAACTCGTACACAGGCCGTGCTGTCTTTGACTCTGGAACTGTTATTGTTTCTGAGGACATTTTAACAGAAGTGAGGCGCACTGAACGTTAGCTTACATCTGCTAATGCACAGCAACATAAACAACACTGGACTGTTGTACTCTTGTCTAATCTAAACTTCTTTGAAGTTAGAAAGGAAAACTGCCCTTTCACTGTCTTTTTCAAATGGAAACACCAGAGCCAGAATTTAAGATACTTTCTATACTTTTTTTATAATATCACATAGGGGAGAGAAATGTGGCATGATTTATTAATCATTTTAATTACCGCCCAATAAGACATTCAAGGTATTTGAAGGGATTGTTTGGATGTTTTAAAGAGTGGTTGTATGAGCTACTTCTCCATAGTCATTGTGTTAGCTACAGTAGATGGCGGTCGGCACTGTAGCATGTACTGCTGTGGACGGGGACAGCAGTTAAACGTGTTGTAGTGAATCTGAAAAATAATAAAGTTTTTGTGTTTTACAGCAGCATGCAAAAACAAATATTACAATGTAAGAAAGCATTTAAGTACACAAGGCTTAAAGGTATAGATTGGATGTTTTTCTTCTTCATTCTTCATGTTTTAAAGGGTTAGTTCGAATTCACCAAAGTCACAAAATAACAACACAACCAAACTAACCGATGGAGGCAGCGGTAGAGCAGCAACTCCCGTGTTCTGGGAGGTAAAATGTCTGTTTTTGTCAAAGGAGTCTGGTGGCTGTGAAGAGAGCAGAGATGA
>CM042447.1:3540191-3670191 GCA_023631565.1 Gymnocephalus cernua | reverse complement strand
GACACGCTGCGATCAGAACCAAATGCAGATCTACTTTTTGGGATCGAAAACCCACCATGGAGAGGAAACCAGCAGCTTTCACTAGAAATCAGTTTTACTGGATTCTTCTGGATACTTTTGCTGGTTTACAGTATGTTATTATATTTTATGTTTTCTTTAATTCATGCTTTGATATTTTATTTTGATGACTTACTTTTTCCTTTTAGTTGTTTAGTTGTTATAGCCTCAATGTCTTTAGTCAATCACATTTACTTACCCCGTTTATAAAATGTCTCCCATTTAAACATATTTTTCATGTCTACAGTATTATATTTTATTCTTGGGGATAAAGTTGCAAAGAAACTCCTGCACACTGTCCAACTTGCAAAAATAAATGGAATAGCTGGTAACGTTTCGGTACTAGTTTTCAGTACGGAAACGTTTCCAGCTGTTACATTTATTTTTGCAAGTTCGACAGTGTGCAGGAGGTTTATTGACCTACTCGTCCCCCTCCAACGCACCTGTCTCACGTTATAGAATGTGCAAAATATTTTTCTGTTCTGATTTTTGGGGCTTAAAAAATACACAAAATACAACGCACGTCTGTTTCTCCAGGCAGCGAGCTGGTGGGCGGGGCCAGCGTCACTCCTGATGACGATGTGTTCGTCCACCTAGCCAAGGTTTACTCCCACAACCACGCTTCGATGCACCAGGGTGACATCTGCAGTGACAGCAGGCCGTTCCTGGAGGGCGTCACCAACGGATACCAGTGGTACCCTTTGGCAGGTCAGCATGTTGCCTCAATTAAAGTCATGTTTTTTTTTTTTTACTCTGAAGCGCTTACTTTTTAGCTTCATAAAGGACACACTACTTTCTGTCAGTGTTGACATTTGACATTTTAGCACAGCAGAGTTGTTCGGTGTGAATTCCTAGAAGGACTTCAGTTGAAATCTGCAGAGGATGAGACAGATACTAAACACTGATCTGCCTCCTCTGGTTTCCTGCTGCAGAAACCTGATCACTGCAACCCGATCACCTCACTGACAGCAACTTTACCTGAGGGAACTGTACACTGCAGCTGTACACGGGGACGCTTTTGGATATGATGGTCATCCACGATCCAAATATTGTAATGATACTTTAGTTTAATTCAACTTCTGGTTTGTGTCATGTCATAAACAAAGTCTAGTCTGCCAGTTAGTCAGTCTACATGCACACCAGTGTCCCTTTAAAAGGTCATTTCTGTATTTTTCAACCTGGACCCTATTTTCAATGCATTAGTGTCTAAGTGACTAACATAAATCTTTCAAATTGGTCCAGTATTGAACCGGACGGGGCTGCTAGAATGTTATTCTAGTATAGCGCAAATACGCACCCTCAATTTCGTCCACTTTCATTTTAAATTTGGTTGGGAAATGTCTTTCTCTCTGACAGCCGGCATGCACATTTGATTAGATAGAGAGATAGACGGACGGACGGATGAACGTAGATTTGGTTTTAAATTTGGTTGGGAAATGTCTTTCTCTCTGACAGCCGGCATGCACATTTGATTAGATAGAGAGATGGACGGACAGACAGCAGACAAAGCAGTGACAGAAATTCATTGAAAACTCACACCTTTTAAAGCATTGGCACGGCAACTAGGGCAGCCACCAGGGGAGACTGTGTTGAACAGTATAGACGTAGTAAGTTTGGCCCAACAGTCTTCTCAGTACGGGCCTCAAGTCATCGGAACTGCCTTCTTATTGAACTCAGAGAAAGCACCAGCTGTCTATCATTTAAAACCACACTCAGGAGATGGATTAAAAACAATCAAAAATGCAATCATCACTAGCTGGTTTACCTCATCCTACGTACTGCCCTTCTTTGGATTGTACTTTTGTAATTCTAGTTCTTTTGTCCCTCTCTCTTTTCTCTTCTTTTTTTAATTAGGTTTCTATCTTTCTTGCATTTTTTTTTTTTTATTAATATAATATGACGATGGGTTGACCTGCCAAGGGACTACAGATGAAAATGAGCTTGTTTGCTGACTTGGCACATTTACATTTTGAGTGTAAACTAAAAATGTCGATTGATGTACATTGTCCCTTATGAATAAATAAAGAATTAATTAAAAAACATACATTTATAACATATACGAAACAGCAGCTGTACAGTGTCTTTAGTTATGTTATTCAGAGTGGTTTTTGCAGAGGGAATTTTTTTATTTCCTCTGTGATCAGGGTGGCTTTCCTGATCACAGAGCAGTTGTACATACTATGTGTGCACATGCTCTAAAAAAAAAAAAAAATTGTCTTCCATATTATGAAGGCTTTTGTGTGTAACTGTAACCTGATGAAAGTCGCCTACTCACACACAAAAAGTCAGCCAACAACACAAAGGATGTAAGACAAGTTGCTTTAACTGTAAAATATGATTTGTATATTCAAATGTTGTGTAATGTGAAGTAATGTCTTGTGCGTATGGTGTGTAATGTGATGTTGTACATTGTATTGTCACATGATAGATTGTAGGACCCCAGGAAAAATAGCTTTTAGCTTATGCTGAAGCTAATGAGGATCCAAATAAAACAAACAAACGTTAAGTAGAAATGTGTTGTAAAAAGACCAAGAAGAGAACAAGAGTCCTCTTTGATATATATAAACGAAGAGACTGCAAAACGTTTACTTCATGCAATACTGTACGTATGTATCTGCTTATAATACATTTAAACAGATATTTTACATTTTTATTTTGTGTGTGTGTGTGTGTGTGTGATTGTGTGTGTGTGTGTGTGTGTGTGTGTGTAGGTGGGATGCAGGACTATAACTATGTGTGGGCGCAGTGTTTGGAGGTGACTCTGGAGATTTCCTGCTGCAAGTTTCCTCCAGTCCAACAACTTCCTGCTCTGTGGACGGACAACAGGAAGTCTCTGCTGGCCTTCATCCAGCAGGTCCACCTGGGTCAGTACCTGTCTGTCTGTCTGTCAGTGTCTTTACCTGTCTTTCTTTTCAACTGTCTATGTGTTAACCTGTGTGTTTACCTGTCTGTGTACCATTTATCTGTCTGTCTGTGTATCTGCCTGTCTGTATCTTTACCTGTTTGTCTGTATCTTTACCTGTCAATGTGTTCACTTGTGTGTCTACCTGTCTGTGTCTTTTGTGTCCACCTGTCTATCTCATTACCTGCCTTTCTGTTCACTTGTTTACCTGTCTGTCTGTATCTTTACCTGTCTTTGTGTCCAACTGGGTCATTACCTGTCTGTGTACCTGTGTACCTGTTTCTGTACCCGTCTGTCTCTGTGTCCACCTGTCTGTCTGTATACCTCTATTTGTTTACCTGACTGTCTCTATCTGCAAGTCTACCTTCGTGTCTCGTTACACACCTATGCACTTTTCTGTCTACCTGTCTGTGTCTTTTGTGTCCACCTGTCTTTCTCTTTACCCACCTTTCCATTTACCTGTCTGTCTCTCCTCTGCTATTATGTGTGTGTGTGTGTTCAGGGGTCAAAGGTCGTGTGTTCGATGGCTCCGGAGTGCCAGTCCAGAACGCGGTGGTGGAGGTCAAAGGTCGCGCAAACATATGTCCATTCAGAACCGACCGACACGGAGAATACTACAGACTGCTGCTGCCTGGAAACTACAGCTTCACAGTAAACACACACAGTGATCACGCCTGAACAACATGGGCATTACAAACATTTAATAACTTACAGTTGTGACATTAAAGGAGAAATCCGGCGCAAAATGAACCTAGAGTTTAATAACACGTGTACCGAGTCGACCGTTCTCTGGGATTTGTTTTCATGCTAATCCAATGTGACCAGTTTTAGCCCAAACCGCTAATTAGCTTATAACGCTAGTCGTCGGGGCAGAGGGTAAAGTACAAAGAAATCTCTATTTCTACACCACTAACTAAGGCTCAAAATAGCACCACACTTCCACGGTAGCATAACGAGGGTCCCTACATGTAAACCGAAGCATTGAGAACTTTGTAAGTGTACAAACAGTTTATTAAAAAGATAGTTTAGAAAGACAGCACCGTTCACGTATACATGCGGGCGCCATCTTGGGAAAACAGTCACGACCAGTCGGACGACGAGCGCAGTGTAACCAGTAACCAGTGACCCTCATGCTACCGTGGAAGTGTGGTATAGAAATAGTGATTTCTTCGTACTTTACACTCTGCCCCGACGACTGGCATTATAAGCTAATCAGTCCCTCCAGAAAAACGCGATTATGCGATCACAGAATTCAACGCATAATCAGCCAAAGTCCACATATTTATGCGGGGGGCGCATTTTTTCAAATACGCCGCACTTTCGCCGCATAAATTGCCTATTTCCGCGCAAAATATGCAGGGCTTGCATGATTTCATAATCCCCGCATTTTCGTTGCAAAAAAGTCACATATATCTCAGCAGGAAGTTGAAAAATGTTGCGTTTACTTCACACAAGAGCAGCCATTTTCCCCTGTTGCCATGGGAACGTTATGAAGTGACGTAATTTCACCTACTGAGAACACGGTGTTGGGGGGAATCACTTTTTTTTCTCTTTTTCATCAAACCGCAGTTTTTGCAAGTTCCCGCAAGTTCCCGCAATTTTTGCAAGTTCCCGCATTTTCATCGCATAAAATGGCATAAATATCCCGCATATATTAAGAAAACGTGCCGCATAATCAAGGATTTTTGCCCGCAACAATCACAAAAAAACTCCGCGTTTTTCTGGTGGGACTGGCTAATTAGCAGTTTGTGCTAAAACTGGTCACATTCGATTAGCATGAAAACAAATCCCAGAGAACGGTCGACTCGGTACGCGTGTTATTAACCCCTGGGTTCATTTTGCGCCGGATTTCTCCTTTAACTTTCTTCTGGTCTCTTTGATTGACAGGTGACGTACCCGGGTCACGAGGTTTTGACGAAGACTCTTAACGTCCCGCATGGTCCCGATCACTACTCGGCCATGAAATACGACTTCATGTTACGCCGCATCACCACGACGACTGGTTGCACCTCGGCTAACCCCACCCAGGCTAAACCCACCCAGGCTAACCCCACCCAGGCTAGCCTCACCACTAGCTGTGACTACAATTTACGGCTGGAGGCAGGCGGAGTCGTCTCCAGGCCCACGTGGACAGGGCTGGGTGTGGGGCTCGGCCTGGTGGCGGCGCTCCGATCCCTGGTCGGCTGAAGCTGCCTGGCGCTCGGCGTGACGCTCGCAGGTTTAAACCATCAACCTGCAAGAAAACAAACAACAAAAGGTCCTCCAGAGGTTTCTGAAGGTTTACCATTTGCCGCCAGCTTCGTCACCGCAACTGTATTCTAACTCGAGGGCAAAAGGGGGGGAACCAGGGCCCTAATCACGCCAGAAAGTTCACACGTCCTCACATAATAGGTGGTGCTGGAAGATACTCGCCAAGTCGTTTTCACAGAAGACATTACATGAATACACAAATTATTTTTCACTTTTGTTAACATTGTGAGATAAGGCATGGCCTTGAGTGCCCTGCTAGTGAATGCAGCAATGATTTTGGAAATCCCTTCTAAGAAGTGAAGTTACCAAATGAAGAGCTGACCATGTGAGAAAAGTATGTATCAACTTTGTATTTCTAGAAAGAAGTAGTTTGGTTATTTTTTTTCAATACCAATCCAGGTCGCTCCTAACACGAGGAAGAACTATTTAAAATGTAGGATTTAAGGGAAAAGACAATAATGGTGCAGCCACGCTGCCACTTTCCTGCATCATAGAGAGACGTTCTGCACATGAAGAAACAGGTTTTTCGCTGAGAGATTATTGTATTTAAATGAGTCACAGGAGAAAAAACTGCTGCCTGGGGATTCAGTCTTCCAGGCTGAAATGTTCCAGCATGTGAAGGGGCAAAGGTAGTGATGAAGCTCATTAAGTGAGGTGGAGCTAGACCATTATATGTGAGCAGCAGCACTTTGAAATTAGTACTTGCAGGCACTGTTTTTAGAGAGGGTAGTATTTAAACCAGAGAAAGGGGAAATTGCAGTAGTCGAGCGTCTAAAAATGAAGCCATCCTGATGACGCCACACATTAATCACCTAGCTGAACTCGCTGAGGTGCGTTTGAATTACGACTCCGAGTGATTCAGACATTCAGTCATCACACGTGTTCGTACAGGCATTCATCCTTTCTGCTCATTTCATTTATTTTTGTGTGTGCAGTGGTGTGGTTCCCAACCTGAGGCGTGAGACCCCCGATAGGGTGGCAAAATAATCAGAGGGGTCACAAGATGGATAACAAGATAGGAAATAAGAGAAAAAATCTCATTTCTGCCACACAGCTGACCTCTTTTGTTTAAAGTTGCCCTGCCACACGTATTCCATTACTTTGTGGTAATGTCTGAAGTTCTACCATGGACTTTGTAACCGTGGTTACCTTGTTTCAAGCCATTCTAGCGTGGTATAGAAAGCCTGCAGGAAGACTCAGCTCCATTTGCCACTGGGCGAGCTCATGAATAGTAATGAGCTCATGAATATTAATGAGTTCAGGCAACATGACGTCAGACTGACCAGCTTTTGGAATCGGCCTGATTTCTCCTCTTATTTCTTTCCAGTGATTAGAGCTGACAGAGGAGGTAGCGGTTCATTTTCACATTCACCACATAACACACACACACACATATGGACCGTACACATTTAAAAAAATACAAGGAAAAACGGTTTTGTGTGGCAGGGCACCTTTAAGTTTGCTTGTTTTATTGTGAAATATTATTTTGTTTCTGATGTTCATTGCTAGTAAACGTCCATAAATCCGCTTAAAATCATGGGGGGGGGAAATATGGTGTGTTCATAATGTGGAAACAACATGGACGCTAAAGAGGATGTGTTGTATTTTAAACAACATGTTGATAGCTCTCGTATTTACCTGACTTGTTAATAGGTTAACGTTAATAAATAACTTTTCTAACTAATTAAGGTCAATCTACGTGGACAGCAACTAACAGTTACAACCTGATACCATATTACAAATTAAACAAAACAAAAAATGTGTATGCAATACGTGATTTAATATGTTTTTACCATAAACCCAACATTTACTTCTGTCCATGTTTCTGCATAATATGACGTCAACTTACCCAGATAGCTCAGTCGGTAGAGCAGGCGCACATATATAGAGGATTACTCATCAATGCATCGTCTGCAGGTTCAACTCCGACCTGTGGCCCTTTGATGTCATGTCTTCCCCTTCTCTCTCCCCGGTCATGTCTTCATCTCTCCTGTGGAATTAAAGGCCTAAAATGCCCCAAAAAAATTATCTTATAATATGACGGCAAGTCGTGTGGCAAAATGTTCGCCCATTTAGTCTGGATCAACGGAAGTACATTTCCAGGATAATTGCCTGACATCACACGCCGTGTGTGTGTGTGTGTGTGTGTGTGTGTGTGTGTGTGTGTGTGGCCATTTTCAATCTCCATTCACTTCGGGAAACAACAATAAACTTCGAGCCAGCAAGGTACACACTGACCATGTTAACTTTTGAAGAACATTTGAAGGCAGACCTGCTCGTTTCTTTCAGGGAATGATCATAAAGATTTACATGAATATGTTTACTGCATTTCCTCTCTAACTGGGACGTTTTGGGACCGATTGGTGGGATTGCTTCGGGCGAAGTACACACAGCGATGCACTTAAGTATCTCACGTTACTGTATTGTGTGAACAGTTAACTTCATTTAATATTTTATGTGGCGTTTTCTTTTGCGGCGTACAGATGTTCCACCAAAACAAGTTCCTTCCCGAGACTATTTAGCAGAGCCACCGCCGCTGCGTCCGGAGCTCAGCGCCGCCCGGGACGATTGTGATTGGTTTAAAGAAATGCAAACAATCCGAGGCGTTTTTCTCCAATCCCAGAATGCATCTGTGGTGTAGCCAGACCTTACTCCGCAGCACTGTGGAGATAGAGCTGGCAATGCGAGACTAGTCCACTTACCGAGTTGTTTTTCCAAATTGAGGAGGGCATTCACATGAATTTTCCGAGTACAGGAACTCATTTTCCGATTATTCCAACACCACATGAATGCAGCATTAGATCATGATTATCCCCCAAATAGAAGACTGACACAGAGAGTTATTAAATCCATTAATATAAGCTTGTTTCAGGTTGTATCAATATTTTTTGGGCATTATTCATTTCAGAATGTCTCTTCGACATTATGCTTATATGTAGCTGAAAAGGTTAGGAACCACTGGTTTAAACAACCTGATGACTGGGAATCAAACCTGTGACCGCTATCTGTGAGGTGAGACAGCTGAACCCTCAGCTCATACTGTATCTGTACACAGTACGCATTTATATACAGTATATACACAGATGTGTGTCAGGGTCAGAGCAACTCTGATGACAAAACAGCAGGTGCGATGCAGGTGCGAGGTCGGGGAACTCGTGCTGCGGCCTTCTGACCATTTTTCTTCTCATTCAAACTTCATTTTTTTGTCAATTATCTTCTATACTCTTTTTCTACTTTTGTACCGTTTGATATTAAAGACCGTTTCATAACAAAATCCTCTGTGCCATGTTGTAACTGTCGTGACTGCAGGCTTCAGTCACACCTGAAACACCTGACCTCATACAGTGCATGTTGTTGTTTTACATTTATTATTTTACATGCTTTATTATCACTGTAAAACACCACAGTGTCAGTGATCCAAGATCCTGAAGTAAACTGTCAGTAAACTGGATCTCAAAAGGAAATGTTACATTAAAAGTACAAAAAAAACTGAAAGATTGCAATGCATCGGTTATGTCTTAACTTAAATTTGATCATTTTTTAAATCCTGGTTTGACTGTTGTGTGCTTGGTCTCTGATCTGTATGAGAAGTTATGTATGACAACAATATAAAAAAAAATACTTGCTAAGTATGGTACATTATAAGATATTTAATTAAGTCAAACACTAAATCGAAATTATGAGTTTTATGAGTCAGATTGTCAGTCATAATAAGTAGATAATAAATATTGTAACTGACTTTTTGTTTACATGGTAATTAAACATCATGGTGAAAAGTCCTGCCATGTTTACAGGTTTCTCCTTAAGTATGAGATACATCAGAAGTTATTCTGTAAAGTAATAGAACATGTCAGATAAATGCAGTGGAGTTCAAACTACAATATGTCCAGGGCGGCCTCTAGCTCACCCAGTAAGAGCATGCCCTCCCCCATCTCTCTCCCCCTTTCCTGTCTATCCACCGTCACTATAATAAAGGGGAAAATTATATATATATATATATATATATATATATATATATATATATATATATATAGAATATTTCCCTGAGATGTAGTTGATAAGAAGTAGAAAGTGGTATAAAATAAATATAGAAGTAGCTCAGAATTGCACTTAAGTACAGTAAAATATACCACAGACATAGTGCTCATAGGACCACAATGCAACAGCTTTATATCTTCACTAGCAGCCTCGTTGTCCTCTGAAATAAAAACTACAAACTTCTAAAATCTACACGCAGAGTAGAAATGAGTGTTTGTGAATGGCGGCTGTGTTGATGCTCAGTCCCGCTGAGAGACCACAGAGCTCCAGTGGATTCATCAGGTGTCACTTTTTATTATCCGTGCATTAGTTAAACTGTGTTTAGCCGACAAACGCAGTGATAAATGTCAGGCAGCCGGAGGACTAAACTGAACACTGGTACATTTATTTTGGTCTTGCCAATATACCAAGAAACTTTGGAGCAGGTTTTCACATTTTATTGCTGTTCATAATTACACTCAGTTCACATTACTTCGATAAAATGTATGTATTCAGAGTATTATGTGATACATTTAATAATTTTAACCAAATCTTATTTACATAAGTCAAGTTTTTGGCTGCCAATATTAAACAATATATATTTTTCCCATATCTAACTGTACAAACAAAAAAGCTGTTAGATCATATGACCTCTGTAAGTTTGCTTCTTTTTTTCTTTAGTAACCCCCTGGCTCGTTTATGAACGTAGACTCTTAAAGATGTACAGAAGATGTTGTTTCCTGCTATATCCATCTTTCAATAAAGCTTGAATTTAAAAAAAAATAAAAGTCAGGCAGCCGGAGGACACACAGCATCCACAGAGTGTGATTCCCAGAGGAGCCTCCTGTTTATCATTCAGAGGAGATGTGCTCACACAGCAACCTGCTGACAGCTTCAGCAGAACACTGGAGTCCAGCTCCCAGCTGGGGATTTCAACTAATAACACACAAACTAACACGGATTGAGTTGTTTTCTGCAGAAACTTCCTCCTGACGTGGACAAACTTCACCAAAACCTGCTTGTGCAGTTTGGTAAGTATTCCATGTATTTCTGTTTATATTTTTACTGCATGCTTTGACTTTAAGTTAGAGATGAATATATATGACAACACTGCCTCTCTGTGTTCTTCATGAAGAACTGCATCACATTCAACATAACATAAAGTGTTCCGGATCGATAAAGACAAATATCAGAGAAGCCGATCAGATGATTAATTAACAAGATGGAAGAATGTCGATTTTGAAAGGGACAGGTGCTCTAAAAACAACCGGAAGTCAGTTGTTGTAGTTTAACAGCTGATTTGGCTGCTACTGGTCGGCAGCTGCACTGGATGGGACACACAGCTCATGGAGACAATTAAGGTGTTTATGGGACTCATAATTCACTCTACATACATGATACACATATTTTTAGATTCGGTGTGACTTTCACTTCGCCAGGAGATAATTATTTTGATATCCATTGCGAATAAACATCCGTAAATCCGCTTAGAAATCAAAAGGGGGGGGGGGGGGAAAGGCGCTTCAGAACTTGCCTGAGAATCATCGCAGTTTAACGTCTTTTCAGTGTAAAAGTAATCCAGTGATAGTTGTCTGTACAGCTATGGGTACACTGGAAACAGAAACTATTAATAGCTAGTTCGGCATGGTCCGTGTACGTTTTGATAGTTTGTTTTTTTTGTTTGAACCACAAAACAAAATAACGAGAAACCACCTGTTTTTCGTTTGTCGTTTCAAACCAAAAACAAAACGTTCACGGATTCTCTTTCTTTACCGTGTCTTTGTTTTTGGTTTGAAACGACAAACGAAAAACAGGTGGTATCTCGTTATTTTGTTTTGTGGTTCAAACAAAAAAAAAAAACTATCAAAACGTACACGGACCGTGGTGCCTAGCAACGGTTGCTAAGCTGCAGTCGTTCTTTGGGGGCGGAGCTTAGCTGGAACGTCCATTGATCTGACCTCAGGTTCCATGATGCCTTCATCCATTATCTCTGCCTTTGATGAATGACATTATGACATTTTGCCTATAAGACCGATTCAGACATTATAAGGACAATCATTCTATACTATGGTTTACTCTACATCGGTTTACTCATCTGCTCAAAAAGCTTCTGACAAACCTGTACCTGTAAAACAAGACAAGACATTCAGAAAACGCAGCCTATCTAATACAATCACCATGACTGAAACGGAAAGTTCTCAGACAGAGGAGATATCGAAGATCAGACTGGAAGATGTTCGGCCAGTGGTTGAGTCCTTTTTCGAAAGGATGACATTGGAACAGCGTCGATTGTTGGAGCAGGGTGTACCTGATGATGCCACATCTGTATTGTTGGAGATAATTTTTTCCAGTTTGGCAACTCTGCAGAATAAATGCAGTCAGATATTCTCAGCCAACCTCGCAGCCGGATCTGTACAATCAAAAACCCCGGACAAGGTCTCCAGATCATCAGAGCACTTTGTGAGTGTACCAACCACAGCTGTGAAAGAAATAATTACAAATGAGGTCGCAGAACCTCTACTGGATGAAATGACTGACTCCAAGTATGATCAGCTGCAATCTGACACCTCATGGGAGAGTCAAATGATTGCAGATGACATTACTCAGTTAATTGTTCAGGAGGTTAACAGTCTGGAAGAACATGATGCTGATCCCAAATTGACACGTGGCAGTCCAGAACCTACAGAGACAAGTACCAGTCCAGAACCCACAGAGACAAGTACCTGCCCAGAACCCAGAGAGACAACTACCTGCCCAGAACCCTATCCAGAACCCACAGAGACAAGTACCAGCCCTGAACCATACCCAGAACCCACAGAGACAAGTACCAGCCCTGAACCCAGAGAGACAACTACCTGCCCAGAACCCTACCCAGAACCCACAGAGACAAGTACCAGCCCTGAACCCAGAGAGACAACTACCTGCCCAGAACTCTACCCAAAACCCACAGAGACAAGTACCAGCCCTGAACCCTACCCAGAGACAACTACCTGCCCAGAACCCTACCCAGAACCCACAGAGACAAGTACCAGCCCAGAACCCTACCCAGAACCCACAGACAGTACAACAAGCTTGAAATGGGAATGGACCAGGGTAATTGTGAGGGGCGTGGTTATGCAGATCCATACCAAAGCAAAGGAATGGGGAGTGTGCCTACCCACTGCTGAACGCCTGTTCGAAAAGGTATGGGCTGAAGTCCAGGGAGAATATTTTTATATCACCGATGTCAAGGCGTATAAACGACTCATCAAGGCAATTTCAAAGGGCCTGTGCAAGAAGTGGGGCTCTGCACAGAACGTGTGGCTTTCAATGAATAGGCCTAATCCAGAAGCTGACAAATGTAATGTCTCCATCTTCAAAGACATCCTGATGGAAAGGAAACAAAGAAAGCAAAGTGCCAACAGAAGATTCTTCTCCATTCATAAGATTGGCCAGAGATTCTTTGAGAATCCATTCATTAACATGGTGATAATACTTTATTTACATCCAGTCTTCATTCAATATAGAGAATGGTTTCTGTAGGACAGAGACCAGTGAATGTCGTCTGTGGGACGGAGGGACAGAGACCAGCAGAGACCAGTGAGTGGCCTCTGTGTGACGGAGACCAGTGATTGGCCTCTGTGTGACGGAGACCAGTGATTGGCCTCTGTGTGACGGAGACCAGTGATTGGCCTCTGTGTGACGGAGACCAGTGATTGGCCTCTGTGTGACGGAGACCAGTGATTGGCCTCTGTGTGACGGAGACCAGTGATTGGCCTCTGTGGGCCGGAGACCAGGCATTTTTAATATCTGCAATAACAATAACAAACACAATTTTAAAAAAAATAAAAAATCTACATATATATATATATATAAATACTGTATTTGTATAACATGAGTTTTTATATTTGGGCTTGTGGAAGATATCAAGTCATTGAAGGTTAGAAGGCTAAAGTCCAAGTTGAATATCAAGTCATTGGCATTAAAATTAAGTTGCAAGTATTTTTTGATTTTGTCAAGTGATGTCATTAGATCTTTCAGGTTTATTCATCAAGTCTGTCTCAAGTCCAAGCTATGTGACTCAAGTAAAGCAATACTAGGATTATAAAGTACAGGCTGAATCTGATGGTATCACCATGTACTAATAAGAATGATAACGTTGTAACTTGTCTTAACAAAAGAGCTCCTGAAGTCCAAAAAAATCAAATGCTGGCATTGCTCTGAAATGGGCCATAGGCTACTGTATAGACCTAATGAGTATTTTACTTCTGGTAGCCTATAGGCCTATATTTTAATGCCAATACATCAGTAAATGATCTGATGAATACTACTCCATCACTGAGGGTACACAAGTAAATCAATGCACAGGTGCAAAGCTCAGCATCTCTCTCTCTCTCTCTCTAACAGTACTAACAGTAACAACTCTGCACACACAATAAGTTCTTAGGTTAACTATAATTAACTGTATTGAACCAAACAATGTGCTCATTAAACGTGACTGGTGATGTGTACGTAGGCACCATATTACATCACTGTAATAAACTACTGTTGCTAACATATTTCTTTATATAAGCCTATTTATTGATTGATTTTTTCCTTCTAACGTTACGCTGGTATAACGTTAGTGCTGCATATTATGACCGTTCTAAAAGCTTGGCTTTTATTTCTATAGGCTATACTTCCGGCCCGGGCCAACCCGTCTTTCTTTTAATGTAGATATTCAAACGGAGAAATGAAAAAAGGAATTTAAAAAAAACAAAATCAGACCGTTATTTGAATTTGGTTTAGTCGTTTTTCGTTTTTGGATTCTGTGTGTGTGTGTGTGTGTGTGTGTGTGTGTGTGTGTGTGTGTGTGTGTGTGTGTGTGTGTGTGTGTGTGTGTGTGTGTGTGTGTGTGTGTGTGTGTGTGTGTGTGTACCTGTCAGTGTGCTGCTGATGTTGGGAGGAGACACAATCAGCACGGTGCTGCCAGATGGTATCCCAGAATGCACCACTGGACCCTCAACGGACGGTGAACTCAGCTCCTGACACACACACAGTTATTAGTCATTATAAACTCCCTGTCCACTTTATTAGGTACACCTGCACAACATGAATTCTACTTTTACAAAGCTTGTGCTTTCTCAGTTTTTGTTGACACCGTCAGAAAGATGATCGTTCTACTTGACGTTTATTACTCAGTCCCTCCAGAAAAACGGGATTATGCGATCGCAGAATTCAATGCATAATCAGCCAAAGTCTGCATATTTATGCGGGGGGGCCGGATAAATATGAAACCAAAAACGGGAGAACGGCCCGTTTCTTTGTTTTTGGTTTGAAATGACAAACGAAAAACAGGTGGTTTCTCCTTATTTTGTTTTGTGGATCAAAACGAAAAAAACAAACTATTAAAACGTACACGGACCCGGCGTGCGTTTATTGGTGTCAATTAGCCAAAATGGTCACAAATACAGGCTAAAACATGATGGGGGAACAGTCTGTTATCAACAGACTGCTTTACAGAAAAACAGCAGGTTTATGTTGAGATCATGTATGAGAGAAATCCATTAATATGATATATAAATCCATTAATAGGACATACACCTGCTGTTTTTCTGTAAAACAGTCTATCAACAGACTTTTTACAGAAAAACAGTTTATGTTGAGATCATGTATGAGAGAAATCCATTAAGTCTCCAGATGTTCCATAAGGACATTATTAATGTGTTGTTATCAGTGTCACAAAAGAAACATATAATAACCTTACGTTCAACACACGTCTTTTTAAAACGAGTTTCCAGGTATTTTATGTATTTCCTCTGGTTCATTTGTTTAATCTTTCTTACAGATCTAGTTTCCAGAGTAAGAGATTCCATATACAAGAGTTTAGATTCCTTCTTTATAAATGAAAGTACTGAACGTCCAACAACAGAGGTGTCATATTAATATATTATTATATGTGTGTTCTGTGCAGGCTCAGCTCATTACCCCTCAGCATGTGTACCATGATACCGATGTCATTTTCACTTCTAATTATATTCAATCATATTCTGCTTCACCCTGTAATCGAGGAGCGTGTAGCAGACAGGGAAGTGATTATGTTAGCTGTGAGAGTGTGTGTCACGAGCTCACGAGACACACAAAAGGAGCAGAGAAAAAAAGTCTGTAATAATCAACCAATCACATAGCAGAATCTGGTCATTTTTTGGCATTAAAAAAATGATGTGAATTGTGAAAGAAGGAAGTAAGGCATGAGTAGGTCGAAAATAGTAATAAAAACTTCGAAAATAAACAATAGAAAGAAGGAAGGAAACACTAGGGTGACAGAAGTGACAACAAATTTGAAAAAAGTGACAAAAACTTTGAAGAAACAAAGACAGTAGAAAAAAAGTAAGGAAGAAAGGCAAGAACAGGTCAACACAAGCGACAAAGACTTTGAAAAAAGCAACAAACTTGGAGAGAAAAGAAGACAAGAAACTACAGCCTTGTAACTGAAAAACATTTTGCAAAAAATGCCACGTACCCCCTGCAGTCCTACAAAGTACCCCTAGGGGTACACGGACCCCCTTTTGAGAAACACTGGTCTATATGGTCTATATCCACGACGTAGATGCCAAACCACAACAAGAAGATGCATAACTAAAATTAGATGCAAATTCATCACATGGATGCAAAACGACGACAAAATGACACAAACCAGCCACAAAATGACCCCAAGGAGGTGCAAAATGACTAAAAATAGACCTAAAACGACAACAAAGAAGAGACAAAACGACTACAAACTACCCAAAATGACAACAAATAGATGAAGAGTAGAGTTGGGTATCATTTGGATTTTTTGGATCGGTACCCAACCCTAATGAAAAGTAGAGTGAGTTTGACGTCGTGTTCCTATGTAGGGAACATGTCTGTGCCCATGACCCCACCGCGCCTGCAGAAATAAATCTCATTAAAATAAACTTTCTCCAGTCCAGACAAAAGAAATGAGCCTCCGTACCACCACACAACCTCATCGTCATTTAACACAAATTGAAATAGTTTATTTTCATAACCACGAGTTCTCGTCATGTTATTATTTTAAATTATATACACATATGAACACGTAGTTTTGTTAAAGTTCATAGTCCCATCCTTCACTGTCTTTAGAGTCTCTTTGGCACACATTTCACATTTCATCCAGGGGTTCAGTATGAAGCCTAAACACGTTCACTTTCATTTACAGCTGTACAAGTCTACTTCAGACGAGTTCACAGTCCAACACACTGAGCAGACGGGCGCCGTCCTTTCTGTCCTGTTCAGCAGCTTCACCAGGGTCAAGAGACAGGACGCAGCCCCCTCCTGTCCCCTCCGTCTTTTAATCGCCGCCCGCCATCACGGCCGTCCAGCTTAGTCGGAGCCTTCCTGGTTCTCCAGGATCGGATCTGAGGACGTAGGCAGAGGACGACGTGAGGTCGGCAGATTTGCATTGTGAGTTGTCTTTCTGATTCATGTAGAAAATATGCACAGTAGGGCCGGATATTGATGAATATCAGGGATTAAAGACTCTTTAAATAAAAGAAAAATAGCTAAACATACAGTATATTCCCCAAACTAAGGCATTGAAAAAAAAGTATTGTTTTGGTATTGACACTGAAAACTCTGGGTGCATCGATATAGAAAGTGTGTGTGTGTGTGTGTGTGTGTGTGTGTGTGTGTGTACCTGTCAGTGTGCTGCTGATGTTGGGAGGAGACACAATCAGCACGGTGCTGCCAGATGGTATCCCAGAATGCACCACTGGACCCTCGACGGACGGTGAACTCAGCTCCTGACACACACAGATATTAGTCATTATAAACTCCCTGTCCACTTTATTAGGTACACCTGCACAACATGAATTCTACTTTTACAAAGCTTGTGCTTTCTCAGTTTTTGTTGACACCGTCAGAAAGATGATCGTTCTACTTGATGTTTATTACACAGTCCCTCCAGAAAAACGGGATTATGCGATCGCAGAATTCAACGCATAATCAGCCAAAATCTGCATATTTATGCGGGGGGGGGCGCATTTTTTCAAATACGCCGCACTTTCGCCGCATAAATTGCAGATTTCCACGCAAAATATGCAGGCCTTGCTTGATTTCATAATCCCCGCATTTTCGTTGCAAGAAAGTCACATATATCTCAGCAGAAAGATGAAAAATGTTGTGTTTACTTCACACAAGAGCAGCCATTTTCCCCTGTTGCCATGGGAACGTTATGAAGTGACGTAATTTCGCCTAGTGAGAACACGGTGTTGGGGGAATCACTTTTTTTTCTCTTTTTCATCAAACCGCAACTTTTGCAAGTTCCCGCAATTTTTGCAAGTTCCCGCAATTTCATCGCATAAAATTGCAAAAAATATCCCGCATATTCCATCGCATTTTTTAAGAAAACGTGCCGCATAATCAAGGATTTTTGCCCGCAACAATCACAAAAAAAACTCCGTGTTTTTCTGGAGGGACTGATTACTGAGGTTGTAGTGCGTGGCGGTGGTGTACTAAACATTATATTGATAGGACTCTGATATTTTGGCCACCCCATTTACGTACATGTAATTCAATTTTCAGAAGTTATCTCAAGACACTTTACAGATAGAGTAGGTCTAGATTCCCTCCAAGAACAAGCATTAGGTGCAACAGTGGCGAGGAAAAACTTCTTTTACAGGCAGACCCTGACTCTTGGTGAGTGGTCTTCTGCCTCGACTGGTTGGGGGGGGGGGGGGGACAAATATACAGAAATACAAAATGCATGAGGTGGGAAGAATATTACCACCTTTCTGACAAGTGTCAACACAAACTGAAAATGTTGTTTTTATTATGTCTATTAGTCATCTGAGGTAAATCTGTATGATATTATTATGCTTTTAATTTGAAAAGCATGTATAGTGCAGCTATATTATGATGTAACACTATGTTATTCTAGAAACAAAAACCTTGTCAGTGAAGTCGTCTGTGATTGGCTCCTGCGTTTCCGTGCCAACGCTCTCGGACTCCTCCAGGAGACTCGTGGCATCCAGATGGTCGTCCGGGCTCCGCCCCTCTGTCTCTACAACCAGCTGTGATTGGCTAAGAGGGTCTGAAGAGGCGGGGTCAGAGGTGACTGTCTGGATGATGATGCCGTCGCCGGAGCAGAGGCCGTCCGTCTGAGGAGGGAAACACACACACACACACACACACACACACACACACACACAAATTAAGTGTGTTGTACCATTCAAACAGACTGAAAACATCCCACAAACACTTTATCACGAACTGTGTGAAACTGACCGACAGGCTGTGAAGGATGATGTGTTCATGTGATGAGGGTGAGGAGCCTGTCGTCAGGGTAACCGTGCTGTTATTGGCTAAGCTGGTGGAGAGGCTGAGCGGCAGGCCCTGATTGGATGTTGTCTGGAGGTAGTAGGTCCCCGGGGTGCCAGTGGGCTGCAGGTGGAAGGACTGCAAAGGAAACAGAGCAGTGAAGAAGATGATTTTTTTTTGCGGGGGGGGCTTTTCCGCCTTTATTTGACAGGACAGCTAGGTGAGAAAGGGGAGAGAGAGGGGGAAGACATGCAGGAAATCGTCACAGGTCGGACCCGAACCCTGGACCCCTGCGCCGAGGCACAAACCCCTAAGCACATGTGCGCCTGTTCCACCCACTGATCCAACCCGGCCACAAATGTGGAACAAATTTTGACCAAATTTTCAGAAAATCAGTAAAGAAAATGCGCGTTTCCATCCACTACTGTTATGTGAATATTCAGAGTTGGTTCATCGAGATAAGCAGTAGGTGGTGCTGCATAGCTCAGGCAAACAGCAGATTTAAACACGTATTCATACACTGTTACTGTATTGGCAATGAAAAGCTCCTATGTTGTGCTTACAGGAAGGATCTCGAAGGTCTGCAGGGCTCCTGTGTTCAGGGTGATGGTTTCACTTTCGCTGGCTGCTGCTGAAGAATCCGAAGCTGCCAGAGAAACACAACGAGTCAGTCAAATACAAACGTCTGTATCATCAGCATAGAATGATTACCTCTACACAGTAATACACGCCGTCTCACCCAGGTGTGTGATCTGCAGTGGGATCTGTAAGGGAATCTGCAGCGCTGCCACGGAGCTGGGGGCCGGGCTGCCGCCGCTCTCCTCCAATCGGGCGAGTCGGATCTGAAGTGCAGAGGAGGAGGGACTCCCTGGTCCGGATGCGGTCTGCGAGGACGCCATAAGCTCCTGGAGACCCTTCAGGAGGACTGAGGACACACACACACACACACACACACACACACACACACACACACACACACACACACACACACACAGGTTTGAGTGTCAATAGCTTTTTGTGATTAATAATAATAACATAACATAACATAAAATCCGCTGTAACACAGAGCTGTAAGATTATTAGTTTCACATTGATTTATTATTACGTGTGTGTACCGTTGAAAGGGATCTCCTTGTGATTGGTCACTTGTCTCTTGATGCTCCACCACTTAGAGCGCAGCCACTGCGGCGACCGGACGCTGCTCCACCCGCCTGCGAGATCCTCCCACTTGATTTCATTCTCATCCTCCACCTCCATCTCCGATATCCTGAAACACATCAGTCAACTTTTTTTATTGATGTACTTTATAATAATTACAATATCTTACTCGTGGCTTCCTCTCGTTTTTTCCTCTCCTTGTTCCCTCTCGTTTCAACTTGTTTCCTCTCCTCTCCTTGTTTCCTCTCTTCTTGTCTCCTCTCTTGTTTTCTCTCGTTTCAATTCCTTGTTTCCTCCTCTTCTCATTTGCTTCCTCTCCTCTTCTCTCGTTTCAACTCCTTGTTTTCTCTCCTTTCTTGTTTCCTTTCCTTGTTCCCTCTCTTCTTGCCTCCTCTCCTCACTTGTTTCCCCTCCTCTTCTCTTGTTTCCTCTTCTTGTTTCAACTCCTTATTTCCTCCTCTACTTTCTTATTTCCTCTCCTTACTTGTTTCCTCTCCTCTTCTCTTGTTTCCTCTTCTTGTTTCGACTCCTTATTTCCTCCTCTACTTTCTTGTTTTCTCTCCTTTCTTGTTTCCTTTCCTTGTTTCCTCTCTTCTCGCCTCCTCTCCTCACTTGTTTCCCCTCCTCTTCTCTTGTTTCCTCTTCTTGTTTCAACTACTTATTTCCTCCTCTACTTACTTATTTCCTCTCCTTACTTGTTTCCTCTCCTCTTCTCTCGTTTCCTCTTCTTGTTTCAACTCCTTATTTCCTCCTCTACTTTCTTGTTTCCTCTCCTCTCTTGTTTCCTCGCACACACACTCCGTACCTGCGGATGAGGTTGATGTCGTCCTCCTTCATCCACTCTGTCCCTCCGCTGTGTTTCCAGTTCAGGTAGTTCAACCATTTGGACCGACACTGTTTCTCTGAGCGCGTGCGAACCTGATCGGCGACCGTCGCCCAGGAGACGCCACCTGTGACCGCCGACCCCGGCGACGCACCTGCCATCTCATACACGACCTCAGCGAGACGCCGCTCCTCCTCCTCGCTCCATTTACCTTAAAAAAAAATATTAAGGTAATAAAGTAAATATTTTATATGAAAAATATAGTTAGAATAAAAGTTGTAGACAAACCAAACACCGTGGAGGAAGCAGTCAGGTCCTTTACTTAACCCTCGTCTTCCCGTCGACCTGCAACTTTGTTTTTCTAGATCAAAATTTTAAACTAAAATTGGTCCACTCTTTTCCCGACGTTTGTCACTTTTCCCGACATTTTTGTTGGGGGGGTTTATTGCGCTGTTTTGACGTCTTTGTTCTTTTTTTGCCACTTTTTAAAATCTGTTTTTTTTAGACATTTTGTCAATTTTTTCAATGTTCTTGTATCATTTTTTTTTCTTCAAAATGCTATAAAATTGAATAAAACACCCAAATTCAATGAAGGTAGTGAACTGATGATTTATTTTACGGAACCATCCACGTTATTTTTAATTTTGTTGACAATGTGGTTGAAAGAAACCCAAATTTTCTGATATAGAAACTTTTTGAAAACGGCTCAAATTTGACCCGAGGACAACAGGAGGGTTAAGTAGAAGTACTAATAAAACGCTGTAAAAATACAAGTTAAGTACACACGGCTCTGTACCTGTGTTGCAGGTGTCCTTCATCAGTCGGCAGCGGTCTTTGACAGAAGAGGCGCTGCGACCCAGAGCTGCCCCGATAGTCGACCAGTCGTTCCCGTGTTTCTCCCTCAGCCTGAACCAACACGCCAGATATAAACAATGTATAAACAATATTTTTGTGTATGGTAATAAAAAAAACGTACGTGAAGTTGAAGAGACAAAGGTTTTACTCACGCTTTTAGTTTATCTATCTCATCAGGAGTATACCTTTTAGGAAGATCAAAAACAATGAATATTCAAACTGAGAAAGCAAAGTTTCGACGTGTTTTCCGCCATCTTTTCCTCGCAAGCTTACTTTCCGACGTGGTTGCGGTTGTCGTACATTCGTAGAACTCGTCTGTAGACGGCGAACAGCGGCCTGTTTAAGCCCAGCGCGACGGAGCGGTAGAAATCCTTCCTCTCCTCTTTGGACATCTCAAAAATGATCTCTGCCGGGTCCTCGATGCCTCGGCCCTGAAAAACACACGCACACGCACACACACACACACACACACACACACACACACACACACACACACACACACGCACACACACGCACAGTTAAGTACTGTTATGTTAATACGTACAGGACAGAAATAATGCTGCATTCGTGTGGTGTTGGAATAATTGGTAATCGCTTCATGTGAACACACACGTATTAACCTAGGGGTTAATAACAACGTGTACCGAGTCGACCGTTATTACAGTCTTTCTAAACTATGTTTTTAATAAACTGTCTGTACACTTACAAAGTTCTCAATGCTTCAGTTTACATGTAGGGACCCTCGTTATGCTGCCGTGGAAGTGTGGTGCTATTTTGAGCCTTGTTAGTGGTGTAGAAATAGAGATTTCTTTTTACTTTACTCTCTGCCCCTAAAACTGGTCACAATGGATTAGCATGAAAACATCTCCCAGAGAACGGTCGACTCGGTACACGTGTGTTATTAACCCCGAGGTTCATTTTGCGCCGGATTTGTCCTTTAAAGCTCATGAACACCGAAGTTGGAAGAACGACTTCCCAGCTCGGGAAATGGGACCATCAAGGAGTAAATGAATGCACCCTAAAGACAGAAATAAAGTCCTCCTCCTCACCCACAAGGCCCTTCACAACCAGGCCACACCCCCCCTAATAAATATTATTATTATTATTATTACATCAAGACAGAAAGTAACGTACTTTTACATATTGATCGATGTTGCTCATCAGAAGGTCGATCTCCTCTTTAGACCACATGCCCTGTTTCCACTTGTGACCTAAAGTGGAAGAAATGTTGAATAGATCACTCAGCAGAGGAGCATTTAAATCAGTTTAGAAAATAAGAAATCACGATGAAAACTGTGTTTTCCATAATAACAACATAATGAGCATAGTTCAAAAACCATCAAACGAAACCATGTTTAGTTTCCTTGATACGAATACAAATATGAAAAACTTTATTGTCCACAGATGTGAACATTTTTCTTCGGTTTCACCAAGAATACAAGAGAGACGGGACGTTACAAACGGTACGTAGCCAAGACGGCAAGATGGACAAAACTGACATAACATGACAATACATTTCATGAAAAGTGACTTTACAAAGGTTACATTTACAAAAGTAAATAAATAGATAAATATAGCCTACTACAAATGCTTGCTGTGCATAAAACCTGCAACCCAGAAGTCTGCCTCGCCCTACGTCCCATTCCTCAGTACGGTTCCCGGTGTTATTTAGCACCTTCACAGCAGTGGGATGAAGGATTTCTCTAAGATGTTTCTCTTCGCTGTTGGTACTCTAAAACGCCTCCGTGAGGGTAGGAGTTAAAATTTGCTGATGACCGCTAATAATTTTCTCAGCTTTGTTTGTAATGCGTTCCTCATAAATACTGCTTAAGTGCCTTTGTGGTTCCCTGATGAGACTGATGTTTGCATCTTTACTGCAGAGAAATTCATTTTTGACTGGTGTTGTGTTTTACTGTCCGCAGGCCTTCCCTTCAGTCTCCATGAGGCCCGACAACCTCCATCATGAGGCGGAGCGGCCTGCAGGTATGGGAGTAAGTGAGAAACGATGCCCTGCGTGTGTGTGTGTGTGTGTGTGTGTGTGTGTGTGTGACTGAGATTTTCACATTATTGACTGTGTGCGTGTGCTTTCCAGATAATGCCGCCCCATGGGATGCCTGCCCTTCAGCCTCCCCCTCCCATCGACAGCCTTTCCATGTCATCGCCTTCATCTCATCTGGCCCTTTTACCTTTTTCTCCCTTCAGTTTTCTGTTCGGTGAAGCGATTTATTTTGTTCTCTCCTCGACAGACGAGTCTCTGCTGCTTCAACATTTCACTGCTCTGATTCACATCCTCCTGTGTGTGTGTGTGTGTGTGTGTGTGTGTGTGTGTGTGTGTGTGTGTGTGTGTGTGTACCTTTGTTAGTCAGCGTGTCTTTGTCTTCTTTCGTAGTGAACCAGGCCTGACTGACAGGTGACACCTCTGTCTTCTGATCTGGCGAGAGAGAGTCCTCATCCTCCTGCAGAATCTACACACACACACCACACACACACACACACACACACACACACACACACACACACTGTCTGTTTTATGTATAAATATAATATGTATATAATTTGAAGCGCTTTCTAAAATTTATTTTGCCGTTCTGTTGATGACGTCATCGGTGAGCGCGGCGCGATCTCGCCTCGGTCTGTGCGGAGATTTGTTGAGGTGAGTTGTGCTTGTGTGAGTGCAACAGTTGGAACAGTTAACAGCATTGTTTAAAATGTGGTTGGTTAACAGTTGAAATTCGTTTAGTGCTGTTGAAACGCTATTGTTATTGAAAGGACTGTAGATAGGAATATTTTGTAATGTGGACGAGTATTTTAGTAGGCTAGCTAAACCTTGAGCTAGCTTGACTGCGCGTAGCTCCTGTGTAGCGTTGGGTAGCTATGGAACCGGTAGGAATCGGACCGGATTGCGCTGAAGGAGAAGCCCGCTCATTTTGCTGCATTGCATTTCCTATTTCTCTGTCCAGGTAATGTCACTTTAGTATATAATTCTGTTTATTTTTGGTACATTTTGCTAATTTATTTAGCATTACATTTTGCATCCTCTCTTGATGACATCATCGGTGTGTGCGTCGCGATCTCGCCTCGGTCTGTGCGGAGATTTGTTGAGTTAGCTTGCGCTGAAGGAGAAGCCCGCTCATTTTGCTGCGTTGTGTTTCCTATTTCTCTGTCCAGGGTACAAATAAATTCCCACACGGCCAGAGTGAGAAGTTGTCCGTATCGTTATTCACAACGCAAGTTACATAGCCTGGAAGGGTCAGTTGGACAGACCGGCTACAAATGCGTGAAAAAGGTAAAAAGCGAAAACAAATTGGCAAATACGGTCTTGTTCATACAGGATGCAAAAGAAAGGAAGAAGAGGTGGAAGCAGAATAAAGAAGGAGTTTTATCTGCACCTGAATCTGAGCGACCCCTTCCTCACAGAGATCCCCGTCGGCCGTGGCCGTCATCGTCACCTCGAAGCCTTCATCGCTCTCCGATACTGCGGAGAAAGAGAGAAAACGTTACAAGGTAGAATATCAAGAAAAGCCCGATTATGTTGTTTGTATGTGTTCTTTATCATTTTGAAGAAACTTGTAGGTGGCTTCAACCCTACAGGATTCAGGGTTTATGGATTTGACTGGTCCTTACTTCTCCAAAGGTGAAGTTTAAGGGCAGCAAAGGGCCGCAGGTCAGAGTCGAACCTGCGGCTGCTGCGTCGAGGAGTAAACCTCTATATATGGGCGCCCGCTCTACCAGGTGAGCTAACCTAAGGTAGACCGGGTAAACCAGCCCGATCTGCCGGCGATTTGATTTCTCCCTGCAGCTCGGGCTGGAAACCTGCACGTTTGTCTCTCCTGCTTCCGTTCGCAATCTGCGGGGACCAATCACAAACTGGCTTATCCACCTGGCGCGCTATTGGCTGGTTTAACACGATGACGATAGAGAAGCGACCAAGCAGCTTCTTGTTTACATTCAACATGGCGGCCACCGAAGCGCAGCAACCCGTTGATGCCTCTGTCGCTGCTACGTCACCCGGATTGTTGCTCTGATTGGTTGAAGGACTATCCAATTGCGTACAGAGTCATCTGAACTATGCACGTTGGTCCCGCCTCTTGTGCATAGAAAATACAGAGCAGACTGATGCTCACTCTGTAAAGACTGACTTTGGTCTGGTGATAGTCAGACTAAACCTAACGGCTTGTTTTAATCAGAATCGACTTTGTTGTTATTGTAACAAAATTAAAAGTGCAAACATAAAAACACACATTAACTAAGACCTTTTACTTTACTTTTTAGTTCTTGCACTTAAGCAATTATGTTACTTTTAATACACCTATTTACTAGTTTTTTTCAGAGTGTGAAGATGGTAAAAACTAGAGTAAATAATAATTTACTCGTACTGCATATCGTCAAGTTATGTGGGGGTGTGTAGCTTAGTGTTTTTCTTATTTAATGTGCAAACTGCTTATGGGATAAAACTGTCCCTGAATCTGAAGGTGTGTGCTTTGGCCGACCTATACTGCCTCCCAGAGGGTAACGATTCAGAGAGGTGACGGCCAGGGTGGGTGGGGTCGAGAGCTAATTGAGGTTAGGGGTAGATGTCGGGGGGGGTTCGACCTCATGTCAGTGATACAAAGTGTGCGACTCACTCGGTAAGGTGACCACAGAGAACCGAGGTGTGTCCGAGTCCTCCTGTTCTTCTGTAGAGAGGCGCAGTTTCTTCTGAAGGGGCTCTGAGTCATCATCTACACACACACACACACACACACACACACACACACACACACACACACACACACACACACACACACACACACACACACACACACACACACACACACACACACACACACACACGTTTACATAAAGCTAGGCAGAGTATTTCATTATCGATTCATGTGTCGATTATGTTTCCCAATTAATCGACTGTTTGGTTTATAAAATGTCAGAGAAGAATGAAAACTTAACCGAGTCCAACCTGACGTCTAAATGTTTAGCTCTGTCCGACCAACAGTCCAGAAACCTAAAGATATTAGGGCAGGGACGATATGCTTTTGTCCCAATTCAATTCTTTCACGTTACACGGGTGCCAATACGATTTTATAGTGAGATTTTCATATATTGCGATTTCTAGTAGTATTGCGATTCGATAGTATTGAGTATTCTTTAACAATAACAAAAAGTTGAATAATACACTTCAATAAAACACAATATACCAAAAACGAATTGTTTTCTCATATCACATGTCAGTCAGTCAGTCTGACGTTTATTTCATTTGTAAAAGAAGAACATAACATGGATTTTCTGCTTTTCCTGCTTACGGTGTGTTTCGCTGGAAACGGATATGATGTAGTCGCCGTCGGCGGTACCGTACAGAATATATTTAGGTGAATCATTGGTTTAAAATGTTTGTTTGTTTTTATTTAAGAGAAAATTGTTTTGTTTTTTAGATAGTTGCAAAAGAAATATACATATACATACATATGATTTTCGATTTTTTTTTTCTCCTAACCCTAAAAGATATTCAGTTTATTATCACATAAGATGAAGAAAATTCTCACAATTGAGAAGTTGGTCACTTTTTTCACTTTTTTAAATGACTTGCAGATTAATGTTCTAATTGCTGCAGCTCTACATAAAACACTTCATCAACCATGTTTAATCAGTATCTGATTTAGATAAATAAAGGTTGGATGCTAGATGGACTTTGCTTTGTTAAAGTGCTCATTATGCTCATATTCAGGTTCATAATTGTATTTAGAGGTTATATCAGAATAGGTTTACATGGTTTAATTTTCAAAAAAAAACACTATATATTTGTTGTACTGCACATTGCTGCAGCTCCTCTTTTCACCCTGTGTGTTGAGCTCTCTGTTTTAGCTACAGAGTGAGACATCTCACTTCTGTTCCATCTTTGTTGGGAGTCGCACATGCTCAGTAGCTAGGTAAGGACTACTAGCCAGTCAGAAGCAGAGTATGAGGGCGTGTCCTGACAGTACCTAGGTAAGGACTACTAGCCAGTCAGAAGCAGAGTATGAGGGCGTGTCCTGACAGTACCTAGGTAAGGACTACTAGCCAGTCAGAAGCAGAGTATGAGGGCGTGTCCTGACAGTACCTAGGTAAGGACTACTAGCCAGTCAGAAGCAGAGTATGAGGGCGTGTCCTGACAGTACCTAGGTAAGGACTACTAGCCAGTCAGAAGCAGAGTATGAGGGCGTGTCCTGACAGTACCTAGGTAAGGACTACTAGCCAGTCAGAAGCAGAGTATGAGGGCGTGTCCTGACAGTAGCTAGGTAAGGACTACTAGCCAGTCAGAAGCAGAGTATGAGGGCGTGTCCTGACAGTACCTAGGTAAGGACTACTAGCCAGTCAGAAGCAGAGTATGAGGGCGTGTCCTGACAGTACCTAGGTAAGGACTACTAGCCAGTCAGAAGCAGAGTATGAGGGCGTGCCCTGACAGTACCTAGGTAAGGACTACTAGCCAGTCAGAAGCAGAGTATGAGGGCGTGCCCTGACAGTAGCTAGGTAAGGACTACTAGCCAGTCAGAAGCAGAGTATGAGGGCGTGCCATGCTAGCAGCTAGGCGAGCATTATAACGTGTGTTCCAAAGTGACCACGTGTGTCTCTGAAGTAAAGGCTGGACTACAACAGAGCTGTTTGGAGCAGTTTGTGAACAGTGTTTTCTGGTGGAGATGGTAAGTCCCTTTGGGGGTACTTTGGGCTTTTTCACTTTGTAAACCTATAACGTGCACAAAAAAGATATCTAACACAATAAAGGAAAGGGGGAAAAGCCAAAAAGCGTAATATGAGCACTTTAACAAGACCAAAAAGGAAATGTGTGTTGACCCACCGTTGGGAGGACAGTGCAGTATGATGCTTCCATCGCTGTCTTGAGTGAGTGTGACCGACTTGACGGTTTCTAACGCTGCAGCCTCTTCGTCCTCTGCTGCTGAACTCATCGTGCACCTGGAGATGAATAAAACACACTGACTGCTGTTTGACGGCCACAGGTGGGTCTTATAAATGCCAGGAAGGGAAGCATGTTTACTTCTCTCCACTCATTCACTAAACACTGACAGGAAAAAAAGAAGCAGGACTGACTAAAGGCAAAGATTATAAAGATAGATAAACCTGACTTACAGTATTCATAACACTGGGGAAATCATACGTTTTATAACCCGTTTTATCACGTTCTTAATTACGGCTGCAACTAACTGTTGTTTTCATAATTGATTATTATTAATTTCATCAATAACCGATCATGTATAAGCTTCGTAAAAGTAGAATTCATTGTTGAATATTAGTTTTTATCAGGTCAAAATATTTACGTATGAACTGTAGGTTGAACAAATTCATTAGTTTGCTATACCAACTAATTATTCAATAGAAATGGTCAAGACCGTTCTATTGTAAGGCATTTTATGTAAGTGCTGTGTGCTTTAATTCCATTTTAGGAATAAATATTAAGATGTTATATATTGTTTTAGCAAAAATAAATGTATAAAATGTTTGTATATATACATGCTGAGAGAAGAAAGATTATTTTAGTGTACTTGTAGGTAGCAGTACATTGGATGCTTGGATAATTGCTTTATGATAGTAGTATTTAACCCTGAAGAACAGCAGTATGAGACACCTAAAAGGAATAAAGTATCTAAAGGTCACTCTAAAATGTCATGACAGTAATTCCAAAACAATAAAATGTCTTTATTTTTTTGTTCATTCTCTTGCTTAAATATACACCAAACTCCCTTCACAAATGTACCAATTTAAAGCCAAATTGCATATCAGCAAAGACATTCACCTCCCACATCAAAACTGGTGACATTTTACTCATCAATAGATGGGATGGTTAACTGCGGGTGAAAAGTGATCCATAAATACATAACTTATTCCAGTAAAACTATATATTTATCACACGCAGCACAGCCAGCACTGCCAGTAGATTTGGGCCATATCTTTGTCAAAACGCGTTGTGCTTGTTGGACAGTTTGTACGCCAAATTGCATACAGCATCACTTTTAATTAGCTTTTCCATTAAGTTAAAAATCAGTAGGGTATGTATTGTTTGTCATCAGCCAGTCTGTGTAGAATTTGCCTATTTTTAAATGGAGTTTGGCGTAAGGTCCCATGCGTCGCTATTTAGAACACGGACGTAAAAACAGAGATTTAGCGTAAATGGATGCGTGACTTTACGTGATGTAAGCTCCAAAAAAAACCTTTTTTATTCACACAATCATGCTAGTTTAGTGCACAAAAGCAGTAACTGTAGTATGTTACATGATGTTGCCAGGAGACAGACAGTATCTATCGGTGAAGCTGTGATGCTAACCGTTAGCATCCACCAAGCTACCCAGCTAAATGAAAGACGAAAAATCTCCGGCGCCATGTTCGTTGACAAGGTAAATGTTATGGCGTCTGTGCTGTTTGACTGCGTCCTGGCGCTTTATCTTCGTTTTTCTCTCACTTTCAGTGTCTCTGCGCTGCCCCCCCTCCCCGGCTCGGACTACCAAACAGAAAGTGATTTTTTTTACTTTTGATTTGGCTACTTACTTCCTGTTTTTGGTCCGGGGACTTGTGAGTTACCAGGATGAAGGTAAGTGCCAGGATGGAGGATCGTCCGTTCGAGGGCCGACGAGGTTGCCAGATATGAAGATTATCCGTAAACTGGAGGGTTGTATGTATTGTGTTCTTTTTTTAATTATTATTATTATTATTATTATTATTATTAATGTTTTTGACAGACAGTACAACCTATGTCACCATCACAACCAAGAAAAGAAAAAACATCATCATGTGCCTTACATTACATTGCATTACATTACATTATTCTGGGTTGTATGTATTCTGTGTGTAAAAAAATAAATAAATAAAATAACGAAATGGAAAGAATTTATATTAACTTTTTGATTTAATAAGTAGTTTTACTTCCATTGGAACTAAAATAATTCGTGCTGTAAAAAAACACAATTGATTAATTAGTCTGTTAACAGAAAATGATTTGGGCGACTATTTTGATAATGGATTAATAAGTATTTTTCTTCTAGCAAAAATGACAAATAAGTGGTTGCAGCTCCTCAACTGTGATACATGTCTGTGTTTCTGTGTTTTAGGCTATATCATTGTAAACTGAATATATTTGTGGTTGGTTAGACATAGAAAAGAAAGACACTGAAGAAATTGGACTTTAAAATCTAGAAACTACAACCCCAAATCAGAAAAAGTTGGGACAGTATGGAAAACACAAATAAAAAAAGAAAGTAGTGATTTCTAAATGTACTTTGACTTGTATTTCATTGCAGACAATGTGAACACAAAATATTTCATGTTTTGTCTGGTCAACTTAATTTCATTTGTAAATATACATCCTTTCCTGTCATTCAGACCTGCAACACATTCCAAAAAAGGTTGGGACAGGAGCAATTTAGGGCTAGTAATCAGGTAAATTGGTTAAATAATGATGTGATTTGAAACAGGTGATGTCAACAGGTGATTGTAATTATGATTTGGTACAAAAGCAGCATCCAAGAAAGGTCTAGTCCTTTAGGAGCAAAGATGGGCCGAGGATCGCCAGTTTGCCAACAAATACGTGAGAAAATTATTGAAATGTTTAAAAACAATGTTCCTCAAAGAAAGATAGGAAGACATTTGCTTATTTCACCTTCAACAGCGCATAACATAATTAAAAGATTCAAGGAATGAGGAGGAAGATGTATCAGTACTGTAGTCAGATGAATCAGTATTTCAGGTATTTTTCGGGCGAAATGGACGCTGTGTGCTCCGGACCAAAGAAGAAAAGGATCATCCAGACTGTCACCAGCAACAAGTCCAAAAGCCAGGGTCTGTCATTGTATGGGGATGTGTCAGTGCCCTTGGCAAAGGTAACTTGCACTTCTGTGATGGCACCATTAATGCTGAAAAGTACATAGAGATTTTGGAGCACAATATGCTGCCCTCAAGAAGACATCTTTTCCAGGGACGTCCATGCATATTTCAACAAGATAATGCAAAACCACATTCTGCACACATTACAAAGTCCTGGCTACAGAGGAAGAGGATACGGGTACTTGACTGGCCTGCCTGCAGTCCCGACCTGTCTCCAATAGAGAATGTGTGGCGCATTTTGAAGCGCAAAATGCGACAACGAAGACCCCGTACTGTTGCCCACCTTAAGACTTGTTTGCAGCAAGAATGGGACAAAATTACACCTGAAACACTTCATCACTTGGTGTCTTCAGTCCCTAAAGGTCTTTTAAGTCTTGTAAAAAGGAATGGCAACATTACAAAGTGGTAAATGCTTTACTGTTCCAACATTTTTTGAAATGTGTTGCAAGAACCAAAATAGGAATTTAGTTTTTTTGAAACAAAAAATAATAAAAATCATGAGGAACACGTTAAATGATGTGCTGTTGTATTGTCTGCAATGAAGTACAAGTCAAAGTACATTTAGAAATCACTACTTTCTTTTTTTTATTTGTTTTCCATACTGTCCCAACTTTTTCTGATTTGGGGTTGTATAAAGATAATCAAGTGATAAATATAATGCACACTGTAAACATGAATTGGACAAAACAAAGACATTTGAAGACGTCACCTTGGGTTTTAGGAGATTTTCAAACATGTAATAGACCAAACATAGACTGTATATGATGTATATATGATATACAGTCTGTGAGACCAAACCATTAATCGATACAATAATTGGCAGATTGATCAATAATGAAAATAATTGATTATCACAATAAAGGGTATCTGCTTTATAGACAAATATACAAATAAACAGAATAAAAGCATTAAAATAAGTTTCTGTGAGAATAGAAATGGAACTGTGTTTGTAAAAAATAAATTTAAAAAAACTACAAAATGTATCATTTTTAACTGAATGATTTTTTATTTTTATTATTCACTTTTGCATAGATTATATTAGAATGAAGACTGGGATGTGGTTGAGTATCCTGAAAAAAAGATAATGTCGTAATATAAGTAGGCATTGGGTTGCGATTATGCGGTTAAAGTGTGTAATTATTTGTGTGCAAGAATCAAACCTGGCAACCACCTTCTCCGCTGTAAAATGTGTCCGGGTAACAACTTTGAATTTCATTTATATTTTAGATTGACTGAAGTAACGTGACGTAGCTATCAACAATCTACTTTGACATAAAATAAATATGACTGTTTTATGTTTATGATGCAACTACATTTTGTAGGTAAACGATCGTGATTTGTTGAGACGGAAATCGTTCCGCTGTTGTTTCGATCGGACCATTATTAGCGACGAACCAGACGTTCAAGTTGCAAAAATCCAAAATCATACATTTTTCTCAACAACTGCAGCTGATATTTGGCCAAGACATGGCGGAACAACCAGTAAGAGTGTAAGTTAAACTGTATTAATACCTAAAATGTGACTTTAATGGCTCATTAAATGTTTAATATGTGAGGCTTTTTTTTTAAATTGTATTTCATCTTAACCATGTTGTGACATGCTGTCTATTTTCAATGTCTAGTAAAACGTGTTATGTAATACTTATATCATCATAATAATGCTTTTCTATCTATGCTGGACTGTTGAGTGTTTCTTATTTCCAATATCAAGCAGGTCAAATTGTGCCATTTTCTACCAGAATCCGATTAATTCGGTAGAAAACAAACGCGACGACCCCCCGCCGCCGCCGTACCTCATTCAAAGTTTAGCTCATTTAAGGTCGCGTTACTCATCGGCGCATTTATATACACAATAAGATGAGATAAAGACGCATAATCGTTATCAGCAGTGGGAACTGAAAAATTCGGCATACATACACTTCACCAAAATACCTGAATTATAAGAGATTTTTTCATCTGACTCCAACATAATGTGAGAGTTTCAACCAGATCCGTTACAGTCTTTTTAAATGTTCCTGGTGTAAAGGGCACGTATTATTCATGCTGTGTCTGCCGAATTAAACAGGAGGGTTTTATGTATTATTTTTATTTTTATTAATAATATTTTTGGCAGACAGTACAACCTATGTCACCATCACAACCAACAAGACGTCTATATCATATCTATATCACCCACTGTCCCGTTTTACGTATACCGAAAGAAGAAAAGACAAAAAACATTACATTACATTATTCTGGGTTGTATGTATTCTGTGTGTAAAAAAAATAAATAAATAAAATAACAAAATGTTAACCTTTTAATTTAATAAGTAGTTTTACTTCCCTTGTGCATATTTTTTACATTAGGAACTAAAATAATTCGTGCTGTAAAAAACAACACAATTGATTAATTAGTCTGTTAACAGAAAATGAATTGGGCGACTGTTTTGATAATGGATTAATAAGTCTTTTTCTTCTCGCAAAAATGACAAATAAGTGGTTGCAGCTCCTCAGCTGTGATACGTGTCTGTGTTTCTGTGTTTTAGGCTATATCATTGTAAACTGAATATATTTGGGGTTGGTTAGTTGGACAAAACATGTATGTATAAAATGTTGTCTTTAATATCTACCTGTACATTTTTACCAACGCACAAGACATAATAATAAATAAAATAAATAATAATAATAATAAGTCTTATTTATGGTGTAAAGAAAACGCCCAAAGTGTTGGGGATGGATTTCTGACGAGTTGATACTAAAATGAGTTATTTGGAGTCTTATATTCTTCTCTAAAGGAATATTCTGTTTATTTTGGACAAATAGAGTGACTATATGTATATTTAGAGTCCTTCCTGTTTATGTCCAATGGTGTTGCAGTGCTGCTGATATAAAGACAGGTTAAAGTATTAAAAGTGAGTGTGTTTGCAGCTTGGCGTGTGGAGATGTTGAAGGCAGGCTGACCGCGCTGTTCAATCGAGTCCAGACCATCCAGAAGAAGGCCGGACAGTTTGACGTGAGTCAGTGAAATTACATTTTTGAAGTTGCAGAAATTTATAATCTAATTGTGATGTTTGGTGCTGTTTTTCTTGCAGCTGCTGCTGTGTGTCGGAGAGTTTTTTGGGACGACGCCGGAGGCCGAAGCAGAGTGGCAGCAGTACAAAACAGGAGCCAAGAAAGGTAAGAACATCTGGGTAACCAGCTGTTACACCCGTTTTCAAAATGCATGAACTTTTTTACAGGAAACATTTTAGGAACTTGCAACATAAAGCTGGGTAGACACTGTGCATTTGTATGACTCTTGTACATTGTTTTAAGTTGCGCTACACATTTGAATTCTGTCAGGCCAGAACCTGCAACTTTTATGTACAACAAGATAAATAAAATAAAACTTTTTTTTACCTGAGGGAAATCGTTGTGCAGCAGTTGCAAAACAAAGTGGGGAAAAAATTGCAAATGTACACAAAAATAACATCTTTGCACAAGCTTTAATAACCTCGTATCAGATGTTTGTACATTTTGAGTTTATCCAAGAGACGGTGAAAAACAGGCTGATAAATTCTGGATTCCGCACTTTGATCGACTGATAAGAAAATCAGTTTTCTGTTTCTTTGTTCAACTAAAGTCTCTTTCGTGTCTTTTGTGCCTCCTCAGCTCCCATCCACACGTACATCCTCGGAGCAGCGAGCCAGGAGACGGTGAAGAGTTTCCCCGGCGCTGATGGCTGCGAGCTGGCTGACAACATCACATATCTGGGTAAGACTCTGCTCTCTCCTCCCGAACTTTGGCTTCTGCATCAAGCTTTCCGTCATTAAACACGTCGATCCCTGTGTGCTCTAGGTCGGCGTGGCGTGTTCACGGGCGTGTCGGGATTACAGATAGCCTACGTCAGCGGTCGCGAGGCCCTGCAGGAACCGGCCCCGGCTCACTGCTATACATCCAAAGATCTGTCGGCCCTCGTGGCCCCGCTGACCGGCAGCTCCAAGTTCAGAGGAGTGGACATCCTGCTGACATCACAGTGGCCCCGAGGAGTGTGGCACTACGGAAACAACCCGGTAACAAGTCCAGAATATATACTGTAAATATTGTTATTGACAAACATACAGTGTTTTCCCTGGCTTTGTGGACGACTTAGGTGCGCATATCTGGCAATTTCCTCCATACATTTTGTGTCTCTTTGTGGGATTTTGTCTCTTTGTAGTTGTGTTATGTCTCATTTTTGATCATTTTTGGCTCTGTGTGATCACTTGCCTTCTCGTCGTAGTCGGTTTGTGTCCCTTTTGTGATAGTTTTGCGTTTCTTTTTCACATCGTTTTAGACCGTAACGTTATTATGTCAGTATCTGTGTCTAAAACGTTGGGAAACGCTTAAAGTCGAAACTTGCTAAAAAAAAAGTTGAACTACAGATTGTTAGTTTTGAGAAAAGTCTTTTAGTTCCATTCGTTTGGATTAGGTTCTGCCCAACATGGTTTGAGTTCTGCACCTCGACCTTATAATGGCGGGGAAACCGTCACATACCGGACAATATCTGTTGGGTTTCATGAGTATGTGAATAGTATGGAAGTATTATTTCTGTGTGCTGTAACAATGCAGTACGGGAGCTACATCTGTTACTTGGTTGCTTCCACATGGAATAACTTTTAAACTGGATTTAATTGCAGTTTATCAAAAACCTTTTCTGGTACTAAAAGTGTTTGTCCTACTTTAAAACTGAACCGACTGTAATTTTGTTGCTGCAAAATATTTTATGTTGACTAACTTTAAAGGGGCTATAAGCAATGTTTAATATAGTAGTATAGTATAATATAGTGTGTGAGTGATTTGTAAACACCGTGTCAATGTTGTATATTGCCATGTGGAACATTTAAAGGTGCTGCAGGTCGGATTGTGAAGATCCAGGACTTAGCCCAAAAAAATGTGAACATCAACAACTTCTCAGTCCCCCCCCCCCCCCTTTCTGCTAAAGCCCAAAACAGTCTCCTAAGCCCCTCCCCCCACAAGGGAGAATTAATGCGTGTGCATGAGCAGTGATTGACACGCAGTTAGACAACCCCCCCTGGCCCTGATTGGTGCATCTGAACAGAGAGCGGTGGATTTTTGTAAATCTCACTCCAGGCTGTAGGTGGAGCCAGAGGAATGACCTGCTTCATGTAGTTCTACTGGAACATCGGGTCAGTTTCAGCAAATATGACAGAAAGTTAGTTTTATAAGTCTTATCTACTGCACCTTTAAATTGAGCTCAGAATCATCAATCCAACATGTTATAATTAAGGGTTCAAAATGTCCAGCATTGCTATCAATAATGTGAAATGTTTTCTTTTCCAAAGTTTAACACAACACACAGTGTTGGTGCAGTTAGGCTTGTTTGACGTCCTTTTAACAGCGTGTCATTGTGTGTCTCACCTTAAGTAGCTGTTCTGGAGTTGTTGGATCACATTGTCATCGGCAAGTGAAGTTCTCCCAGTTGTTGTGTAATTGTAGCTGCACAAATGTCTTTTTTTTTTTAGCACTTTTTAGAATTTCTTGGCTCAAAAAGTCGGCCCTTAAGTTGGCCCTTAAACAGCAACATGGACGAGAATTTCTGACAAAAAAAAATACATTCAGCTATGCAGATTTCATCCTCCTGAGGAAGACTGTGTGATATACTCGAAAGCTCCAGAACAACGGACCTTGTAGTGAGATTGTTTTTGTTTTTTTCAGCCCCTGTTTCCAAGGTCAACGACTAACTTTAGGGCTCTGCTGTTGTTCTAATGTGTCTCGTGTGCTGCAGGAAGTGAACACAAAGTTCTGTGGGAGCAGCTCCGTCGCCACGCTGGCCGACAAACTGAAACCACGATACCACTTTGCTGCACTAGAGGGCGCTCACTATGAAAGACTCCCATACAGGTGCAGGATGAATACTTTTACTTTTTTACTGAGAGAATTTTTACATTGTTTTATACTTTTACTTAAAGTGCTCATATTATGCTCATTTTCAGGTTCATAATTGTATTTGAAGGTTATATCAGAATAGGTTTAATTTTCAAAAAACACCTTATTTTTGTTGTACTGCACATTGCTGCAGCTCCTCTTTTCACCCTGTGTGTTGAGCTCTCTGTTTTAGCTACAGAGTGAGACATCTCACTTCTGTTCCATCTTTGTTGGGAGTCGCACATGCTGCAGTACCTAGGTAAGGACTACTAGCCAGTCAGAAGCAGAGTATGAGGGCGTGCCCTGACAGTAGCTAGGTAAGGACTACTAGCCAGTCAGAAGCAGAGTATGAGGGCGTGCCCTGACAGTAGCTAGGTAAGGACTACTAGCCAGTCAGAAGCAGAGTATGAGGGCGTGTCCTGACAGTACCTCGGTAAGGACTACTAGCCAGTCAGAAGCAGAGTATGAGGGCGTGTCCTGACAGTACCTCGGTAAGGACTACTAGCCAGTCAGAAGCAGAGTATGAGGGCGTGCCATGCTAGCAGCTAGGCGAGCATTATAACGTGTGTTCCAAAGTGACCACGTGTGTCTCTGAAGTAAAGGCTGGACTACAACAGAGCTGTTTGGAGCAGTTGGTGAACAGTGTTTTCTGGTGGAGATGGTAAGTCCCTTTGGGGGGGACTTTGGGCTTTTTCACTTTGTAACCCTATAACGTGCACAAAAAAGATATATAACACAATAAAGGAAAGGGGGGAAAAGTCAAAAAGCATAATATGAGCACTTTAAGTAAAGACTCTTGACTGATAACCCAATTTTTTATTCTTCCCTCTGTGTTATAATCTGTGTGTGTCTGTGTGTGTGTATATATGTGTGTGTGCTAACAGTATTGTACATGTGTTTTCAGGAACCATGTTATTCTCCAGGAGAATGCTCAGCACGTCAGCCGCTTCATAGCCCTGGCAACCGTCAACAACCCCGCCAAGAAGAAGGTGGGTGTGTGGGTGTGGGTGACATAATACACATACTTTCAGATTCAGGGTGACTTATACTTCCCGAGGATATCATTATCTCCAACGTCCATTGGGAATAAATGTCCATAAATCTGCATAGAAATCATTACTATAACTGCAGAACATGCCTGAGAATCATCACGTTTTTTAAGTTTCCTCTGGTATCGAACTAGTCCAGTGATAGTTGTCTGTACATCCTTGGGTGCGCAGCAAAGAGGAGCTGCTAATAGATAATTCGGCATACTTTTATTGGTGCCAGTTTGCCGAAATGTAAACAAATACAGAAAACACTTAGGGGGGGGGCCACGGTGTTAGACTTTGAAATCCTCTGCCATCCAGTGGTCACCATCGCATCCTGAGCTGTCTGTCTGCTTCTGTCTGTGTGTCTGCTTCTGTCTGTCTGTGTGACGGCTGCAGTATTTGTACGCCTTCAACATAATCCCCATGAAGACCATGGACCCGTCAGAGCTGGTGAAGCAGCCGCAGGACGTGACAGAAAACCCCTACAGATGCCCCACAAAAGACAAGACGGACAAACTAAAGACGGGCTTCAGCACCACCGAGGAGGAGGAGGTGTGTGTGTGTGTGTGTGTGTGTGTGTGTGTGTGTACTTGTGTTAACGCTAAACGCTAAACATTGGCTAAATGTTTCCCTTGTTAAATTTAGGGCAACTTATTACTGCACAATGACTGTTTTTCTCATCATTTGTAATTGATTTTATCTGATTATATTGTCTGATATGATTCTATTTGAATTGATCTAACTGGCCTTTTTTATTGTGTTATAAAATGTTGTTCTAATAAATTTCTTCACCTTATGTAAATCACTTTGAATTCCCTCTGAAAGGAGCAATACAAATGGACTTGTCTTTCCTAAGCTGAAGGAGATAAGGAAAGGAAGCACTACAGCTCGTTTTGTTTTACACTTGAAGATTACGACCAGCTCTTGTGATGGCTGACACTTAAACACTTTTATTTAAGAGACATTTAAGTTAACCTACTTATTTAAAACTACACCCCAGGTGCCAAATGTGACCATCTGATGCATTTGTACGTAGAGAAGCTCAACCGTCTCCCTGTCGTCCGTTCAGGAGCCAGGCCAGCAGTTCTTCTTCGACCTGAGCAAGAAGCAGGGCGGCGGCGGCGGTTTTCGGGGCCGCGGCAGGAAGAGATATTCAGACGGAGAGGGACGAGGACGAGACCAGCAGCGTGACGGAGGAGACGAGCATCATCAGGGACAACCCAAACAGCCCCGCAGGCCCCGTGAGTCCGACCATTTTGTTTTGTCGTTTGTTAGAAGAAGATTGTTAAGTGTGTTGATTTCCTGCGTGCTAACAGCAAAGAGAGTGCACTACAAAGCAGCGGTTGACAAACTTTTATCAGTAACGTATCCCCTGAAATATTTTGTCAGTTAAGTACCCCCTGACCAGCGCAAAGCCTTTTTATTAGAAATAAAAAGGCTTTATAAAGAGGTACATACACAGCGCTGCTTTGTAACCTAAAACCATCGACCCTTGTGTAGTCTTTCTGTCCAACAAGCAACCTTTTGTTTTTCTGGGTCAAAATTTCAAATAATCTTTTTCCTCTTTTTATGACTTTTCCTGACGTTTTTGTTGATTTTTTTTCAGTGATTTTTTTTGTCATTTCTTTTTCAAATGCTATGAAATTGAATGAAACGCCCAAATTCAATGAAAGTAGTGAACTGATCTTTTATTTTACTTGTGAAGAGCGTTGTAGGGAACCATCCACGTTATTTTTTTTGGACAATTTGGTTGAAAGAAAGGTTAAATTTGACCCGAGTACAACAAGAGGGTTAAATGCTACTTCAAATGTTTAGAATCCATAAATAAATTCACTTAATAATATAGTATAATTTATTTCAGGGAATTATGTGTCACAAGCCGGCTCACAGCCTGTGGCAAAGAATGAGGAGACACCAACAACAAGTATAGGCCAATCAAGATACTTTATTGTAAACCAAAAACTATTAACTTTAAATAAAGAAAAAGGGAATGTCAGTGTGAGAATGTCATAGTGTAAGGTGTATGTCCAGTGTATGAATGAGTGAAGCTGTGTATGGATGTGTATGAAGATAACTGAGTGGAAACTAAGTAAAACTATAAAGGAACAAACAAAACAGGATCGTACCTGGAGGAGCAGAGAGAGAGAGAAGAGTGGTTAGAAGCAGTTTAAATACCCTGAGCCCAGGTGGCTCCAATCACTAACGACCCCCCTCTGCCTGCAGGAGGAACCTCCCCTGCAATGCAGAGGGGGGGGGGGGGGGGGCGTAACATATGTATGACTGATATTTTTTTTTAATGAGCAATTTAAAAAGAAATCTCACATACTCCAACGTTAGCCCTTAGAGGTACACGCACCGCCATTTGAGAACCACCGCTATAAAGACTATAAAAAAACAACCAAAAGCCTCGCTGTTTGTTTTATTCTAGATTTCAAAGAAGCTCGGGTGTGTAATAAAATAATGATTAGAAGTGAAGTGATAAGGAGACCATTTGTCACAAAAGAGGAGTGACATCATTTGAGATTAATTTGATACTTTATTCAAGATTGAACAAAGGAGGCAGCCATGTATATACACGCAAGATGTGTGTATTCCATAGTGTCTAAAGTAACATATGAGTGGACCGTGCTTTATACATTTCGGTTGTGCTGACATAGGTGAGAACTATTTATTTCTGCTCACACAAAATAGCCTCCAAACCTTGTATGGGAGACTCAGAATAGCTCTGCACATTCCCGGCCCTCAGTTTTCCCCTGCAAGCAGTTTGTCTGTAAACCACATGCATCTGAAAACCCTGAATGCTGAAATGTTAACCTATCAGGGTGGTAAAGGGTTAAAATGGTACCAATAAACTAACACAACGACTGTAATGTTGTGTCTTTTTGTCGTGTGTAGCTCAGGCCTCCGGTCCCTGCTGGTTCTGCCTGGCCAGTCCTCAGGTGGAGAAGCACCTCGTCATCAGCATAGGAACACACGTGAGTTCATACCAGTAGGGGGCAGCGTCCAGAAATTCCCGATATCAATACTGGGACTTCGATACCGGTTCCTAAACGATTCTTTTTTTTCGACACCAATTTTATAAAAGAAATATCCTTTTAATAAAGAAAGTTTATATACAACTTTTAAAACTTTATAATGTTTAATAATCTAGCACTGGAAAGGTAGTGACAGCCCCATTGAACACACTTACCAGAGTGAGTTTTGTTTGGCAGTGCTACCTGGCTCTGGCCAAAGGCAGCCTGACTGCTCACCACATGCTGATCCTCCCCATCGGCCACTACCAGTCCGTGGTGGAGCTGAGCTCAGAAGTCGTGCTGGAGATGGACAAGTACAAGTCGGCCCTGAAGAGCTTCTACAAGAGCAAAGGAGAGCGCTGCGTGCTGTTTGAGAGGAACTACAAGAGCCAACACCTGCAACTGCAGGTAGAAACACACACACACACGTTTGTTTCTCTATCTCTGTGGGGACCCATAATTGACATAATGTATTCCCTAGCCCCTTACCCTAACCTTAACCATCACAACTAAATGCCTAACCTTAACCCTTACCATAACCTTAACCATCACAACTAAATGCCTAACCTTAACCCTTACCCTAACCTTAACCATCACAACTAAATGCCTAACCTTAACCCTCACCCTAACCTTAACCATCACAACTAAATGCCTAACCTTAACCCTTACCCTAACCTTAACCATCACAACTAAATGCCTAACCTTAACCCTCACCCTAACCTTAACCATCACAACTAAATGCCTAACCTTAACCCTCACCCTAACCTTAACCATCACAACTAAATGACTAACCTTAACCCTTACCCTAACCTTAACCATCACAACTAAATGCCTAACCTTAACCCTTACCCTCACCTTAACCATCACAACTAAATGCCTAACCTTAACCCTTACCATAACCTTAACCATCACAACTAAATGCCTAACCTTAACCCTTACCCTAACCTTAACCATCACAACTAAATGCCTAACCTTAACCCTTACCCTAACCTTAACCATCACAACTAAATGCCTAACCTTAACCCTCACCCTAACCTTAACCATCACAACTAAATGCCTAACCTTAACCCTCACCCTAACCTTAACCATCACAACTAAATGACTAACCTTAACCCTTACCCTAACCTTAACCATCACAACTAAATGCCTAACCTTAACCCTTACCCTCACCTTAACCATCACAACTAAATGCCTAACCTTAACCCTTACCCCAACCTTAACCATCACAACTAAATGCCTAACCTTAACCCTTACCCCAAGCTTAACCATAACCTAATTCTAACCCTAATCCTAAAACCAAGTCTTAACCCTCAAATGGCCCTTTAACCTTGTGGAGTCCAGTATTTTGGACCCCACAAGGCTGTGCAGACCTTTTTGTATACTGGATTCTCCGGTTTTTGGACCCCACGAATATAGTAAAACAACCGCACGCACACACACACACACACACACACACACACACACACACACACACACACACACACACACACACACACCAAAATTACTCTGACAAATAGAGTGGTGTTAAATGAATATTCTTGTGCAACTTTATCTTTTTATATAGAGAATACACTCTGTTGCAAGTTGATTTTTTTTGGGGGGGGGGCTGCAACTTGTATTTTTCTTAAATTTTTCAGCTAACTTGCTAATTACTTGTGCGGTTAATCATTTGGCCAGAATATTGTGAAATCCCAATTTGCGGTAACATATTCAAATTGATTGTTTTGTCCGATCAACAGTCCAAAAGTCCTACAAATATTCACGTTTGAGACACAGGAATCAGCGTTTGTTTCGACATTTTTACTTAATAATTAAATAAAGATGAATTACAGTGATCGATTATCAAAAGAAGCTGATTAGTTGATTGAGATGTTGGGTAGATGTTAATTGAATATACACTCAGTTGCCAGTTAATTAGGTACCCCTAGTAGTTTGAATTAATGCATTCTAATCTCACAACAGCCCTGCAATCAATCTTACATTCAGAATAGTTGTGATAATAATGCATTGGATTTGAAGAGACTTCACGTAACCCAGGGACACTTCACATAGAATTTAGTTAGTAAAAAGATGAGTGACAAATGGACTCATTACGAAGGTTATAATGTTCAGTTGTTGAAACTGTGTTGGAGAGGCGTTGATTCAACGTTATGATCATTTTGGAGGATGTAGTTTGTTGAATTGGCAGGTGTTGCTATTATTTTGTCCACCCCATGTATATCACTGGTTACTCACCGGAGGGCTGGGATGTTCCACGTGTCGACATTCAGGTCGTCCCGGTGCCGTTGGACCGCTGCACCACGGAGGACATCAAGGAGGCGTTCATGGTCCAGGCTCAGGAGCAACAGATGGAGCTGATGGAGATTCCTCAACACACCGACCTCAAACAGGTACACACACACACACACACACACACCTGGAACACACACACACACGCACACACACCTGGAGCACACACACACACACACACACACACACACACACACACACACACACACACACGCACACACACCTGGAGCACACACACACGCACACACACCTGGAACACACACACACACACACACACACACACACACACACACACACACACACACACACACACCTGGAGCACACACACACACACACACCTGGAGCACACACACACACACACACCTGGAGCACACACACACACACACACCTGGAGCACACACACACACACACACACACACACACACACACACACGCACACACACGCACCTGGAGCACACACACACCTGGAGCACACACACACACACACACCTGGAGCACACACACACACACACACCTGGAGCACACACACACACACAAACCTGGAGCACATACACACACACACACACACACACACCTGGAGCACACACACACACACACCTGGAACACACACGCACACACACACCTGGAACACACACACACACACACACACACACACACACACACACACACACACACACACGCCTGGAGCACACACACACACCTGGAGCACACACACACCTGGAGCGCACACACACACACACACACACACACACACACACCTGGAGCACACACACACACACACACACACACACACCTGGAGCACACACACACACACACACCTACCTGGAACACACACACCTGGAACACACACACACACACACACACACACACACACACACACACACACACACACGCATTACTGTGTTTTTCATCTCAGTTTTTTCTCTCATTCAGCTTCACAGGATATAGTAAATACAAAAACTGCATTCGGACAGAATTTTAAAAATAGGGAAGTATTAATTAGGGCTGTGCAATTAATCAAATTTTGATGCGATTTCAAAAACAGTTTAATTGAGAAACTGTTATTTTGCACATTACGTTTGCAAGTGAACTCTCATTTTGTCTTGTGTTGTGAATGACACAAATCTGCTCTGATCTAATTTATTTTAGTTTTTCTTTTATTTGGATTTTATTTATTACTTGTTTTCAAAAGATTGTGAAACTGTACTACAACAGTTGATCTTATTTTGTGTTTATTATTGAATACTATTTAAACGTTTGAAAATATTTTTATATTATTTATTTTAAGGGGAATTAAAAAATTTCAAACAGGAGAAGTATTAAGGGAAATTTCACAGTTCAAGGTGTTTTCACTGTTGATTTATTTAGCTGTTACACTGTTGTGTGTGTGTGTGTGTGTGTGTGTGTGTGTGTGTGTGTGTGTGTGTGTTCAGATTGCTCCTCCAGGGACTCCGTACTTTTACGTGGAGTTGGACTCGGGGGAGAAACTCTACTACCGCATCCAGAAACATTTTCCTCTGCAGTTTGGAAGGTAAAACAGTCGGCATTTAACTGTTAACATGAATATTTACTAACTAATACGTTTAAATAAAACTGTAATCTTCAGTCTACGATCATAAGAAGAAAAAAAGATACAGATTTAAGGAAATACTTTTGCTCACACCATCAAAAATCTTAATTTTGAGCCTAACATGAATTCATATTACAAAAAAAAACAGTCCTAATCTAATTTAAAATAGTGTAAAATGGCACAGGGTTATGAATACATTTGAAAATAAATGATGTAATTGTGTCTTGAGCTCCATTCAGACGGGATTAACATTACAGGGGAAGGTTAGAAATCATCGGGGGGGGGGGACATCCACGCCTGAGAATAATCACATTTTAACGTTTTCTTTAGTATCAGAGTAATCCAGTGATAGTGGTCTGTATATCCATGGGTACACTGCAAACAGGAGCTGCTAATAGATAATTCAGCATACTTTAGAATGGTGCACATTTGCCAAATTGTAATCAAATGTAGCTTAAAAAAACAACAGGGCTCAAAAGAGAATACCAGACCCACCTGTAGCTGAAATTACAACAGCCTATGTGATGATAAACTCATGAGCATTGGTCCAGTATTATCAGTCTTATTAGTGTGTGTGTGTGTGTGTGTGTGTGTGTGTGTGTGTGTGTGTGTGTGTGTGTGTGTGTGTGTGTGTGTGTGTGTGTGTGTGTCCTTGTGTGTCCTTGTGTGTGTGTGTGTGTCTCTGTGTCCCTGTGTGTGTGTGTGTGTGTGTGTGTGTGTGTGTGTGTGTGTGTGTGTGTGTGTGTGTGTCTCTGTGTCCCTGTGTGTGTGTGTGTGTCTCTGTGTCTGTCCGTGTGTGCGTGTGCGTGTGCGTGTGTGTGTGCGTGTGTGTGTGTGTGTAGGGAGGTTCTGGCCAGCGAGGCGCTGCTGAACATCCCGACTCGAGCTGACTGGAGGGAGTGTAAACAGAGCAGAGAGGAGGAGGAGGAGAGCTGCAAACAGCTGAGAGACAGCTTCCAGCCGTTTGACTTCGCCTGGGAAGACTAATGCAAACACACACACACACACACACACACACACACACACACACACACACACACACACACACACACACACACACACACACACACACACACACACACTCACTCTACAAAATCTTCAGTTCACTAATTGGCTTTCTGGCGGACATGAGAGTGGTATCAATCTCCTTTATATAACTCTCGGCAAATTATGTTTTTATGTTTTCTTTTTAATGTTTTGACGCGATGGAGGGAACTGAGATTTTTGCCGCAAAGTTTTATAAGTAAGCGCCATGAAAGCCATGAAAGAAATATCAACAGTGAGTGGATTGGATTGCTGTATGTTGGTTTGTGAAGATATCTGTCTTTTAGTTTTTTCCTGATACATGAACAAAAGACAAAGAAAAAATCCTTATTCCAGTGTGTGCAACTCCTTCACAATAAAAGCTGAAATCCACACAGACTGAGGCTCGAAAAAACTTTTATAAATTGAACATCGTAAAAACTGCTCAGCGACATTTTCTAAAGTTTCTATGGAGGCTCTTTTGTTTTATCCTCAACTCTCTTTTAAATGTATTTTGTAAATGAACTACAATTAAACTCTTGTTTTGGGTTTCTGGTGCCATGTTGTTCATTATTACCACGTAGCTCAGACTTAAAGGAGAAATCTGGCGCACAATGAGCCAAGAGGTTAATAACACGTGTTTATAGCGTTTGCTAGCGTTATAAGCTAATTAGCTTATAACGCTAGTCGTTGGGACACGGGTAAAGTAAAAAGAAATCTCTATTTCTACACCACTAACAAGGCTCAAAATAGCACCACACTTCCACGGTAGCATGGAGGTCTGGTAATGCGAGACTGGTGGTACTTTAAAGGTATAGTGGAGGATTTTCTTTTTCCGGGTGGATCATCAAGACTATTGGTCCTCCTAGTTGTCAATCATTCTGGGATACGTTTACGTAAGGCCGCCGTACGTGCCGTGACAGGTCAGCGAGCAGACGGCCACGGCCTCCGACCATAGACAGTATATAAAAGCCTCCGACCGCTGCCCCCCCCCCCCCCCCCCCCCCCCCCGCTCTCGGCGATAGCTTGTTTGTTGGCCTGTAGCGTGCTAACGTTAGCTATAGAGATGCTTGTCGTAAATAGATTTCCACTTACCGGTGGCGAGTCTGACATAGTGGAAAAAGTGCAAATCTTCTTTTGGAAAGTCGGCTTGTATGAGCCATGCCGACAGCAACTTGTAAACAGAGCGTGCACGAGGAGAACTAGGCTCGTGCACGCTCTCTCGTGCACACGTTTAATAGGCGTTCCCTCTCGGGAGCAGGCAGGGTGTTGCGCAAGGGGGCGAGCTTCTCTCCTCAGAGCGAAGCCGCGATTGCGCCATTTTGCTAGCCCTGTTCCCATCACCCCCGTTAGCATCCCATTGACTGCAATTCATTTTGGCGTCACTTTGACAGCCAATAACTTTACATCTGAAGCGTTTAAAGACTTGATTTGTCCGTTGTTTATTTCTAAAGAAACACGACAATGTATAAAAGGCTCCATTACCTTGTACCTCACGTTATGGCTCCGTAACAGACGTTTTTATAAAAATAGGCTAACGATTGTGTCATAACCACGAGACTTACTGTCTCATAGTAGAGGAATTACCGTACAGTACAGGAGAAGCTTGCAGGCAGTTTGGACTTACATCAGCTGTTTAGTTTAATTGCTAATGTTAACTAGCATTTAAGTTATCAGTAATTAGCCTGTGCCTATGTTATCTCCTTACATATACCTACGCTCTCCGTCTCTGATAGATTGGGAATGATTGAGATTTCTCTTGGCACAGCTACCAGAAGACTTACAACGTTCAGACACGTTGCTCACGTCACATCGGCGGCGGGAAGCTCAGTTTGCAGCTGCGCAGTAACGCTCGGTAACACTTAACCATCACCGGAAAAGTGCTGGTAAGAGGCTTCACTTGTCTCCGTCAAAAACAGCGGGATCGCTGTGTCCATTTTATATACTGTCTATGGTGTTGCGAATGTGCATTTTTTCAAAAAGTGGAGAGGGCGGTTCTTTTCTAAAATTTGGGAAAATCCTCCATTATACCTTTAACTTAGAAATAGACAATGCTGGAAGAAGTATTCAAGTAAAAGTAGCAAAACCACAGTGTACAAATACTCTGTTACAAGTAGAAGTCCTGCATTTAAAATCTTATTTATATAAAAGTACAAATGTATTTGCATCAACATATACTTTAAGTACAAAAGTATCTCAAAATTATACTTAGGTACAGTAGGTTACTTAAGTAAATACGCTTAGTTATGTTCCTGCACTGGAAATTAATATCATTTTGGATTAATACATGACATAAAGAGTCCTCAGCTGCTGTTATTTATCATTTATTAGTGGCTGATAGTTGGAGATACTAGATCATCTTTGGTCAAGTGCCCGAAGTGTGGGAAAACAACAAATACGAATGCTCAAAGCTGATTGGCTGTTGCAATTTGATTGGTTCTTTGCCAAAGTACTGATGTCCTGATTGGCTAGTTGCCGGCAGCCGTCAGTACGTTACAGAAGATCGTACCTGCGGTCAGCATGAATGAACGATGTGGATTATCTTCCACAGAACACATTTAAAAGTCTGTCTTTAGAAGAAGAAATTTGAGAATAAACTCCCTGGTGCCCACCGGTCTCGGGATATTATTATAAACCAAACTTCTGGTATAAAAAAAACAACTTGTTTTAACGTGTAGGGTTATCCAGGAGCAAAAAGGGCAAAGTGCTAACTTTAGCCTGTCAGAGAAGACGGCTTTATGTTGTTGTTGGTACAGAACAGACTTCCAGGACCTCGTGCATCTTTCTGAGAGGATTACCCAACACGAAAGCAGCCAGACGACGCGGTAAAATTGGGCAAACATGGCTAACTTTACCCAAACTGACAGCAACCTCAGGACAACAGGTATGCGCCCACTCACGGTATCACCTGTGTTTAACTGTAGAAAATGTGTACTAACCATTTAACCCTCTATGCTAATAACGCATATGTGTAATAATCGAGTTTTGCATTCTAGCAAAGTAACGTTAACGTTAGATGTTGTCTCACCATTTTTATTCCACCTAAATCCGCCACTTTGAATTTTCAAGTGACGCTACATGTAAAAAAAACATATGCTGATTTTATAGAATATGATGCATTGTTGTAGTTTAATCTAACCAGCAGTATATAAAGGAGTTAAAATGAGCACAACCTCATCATCACATCTGCAGCATTGAAATGCGACATATACACATTTATGCAGCAGGAATATACAGAAACATCAGATAGAAGAGGAAAACTCTGACAGGAAAAAATGTACTGCACAGTGAGTACATACTGATACTTTAAGTACATTGAAAAAACTTTAATTTACAGGAAGTACCAGTTGTTGTATGCATGTTTTTTTGTGTAGAAGCGAAGGCCCACAGTGTGGTCATTTAGAGCTGCAGTTGCCTCAGTTAACCACTAGAGGGCGCTGTTAGCATAACTGCGTTTTGTAACGTGTGTGTGTGTGTGTGTGTGTGTGTGTGTGTGTGTGTGTGTGTGTGTGTGTGTGTGTGTGTGTGTGTGTGTGTGTGTGTGTGTGTGTGTGTGTGTGTGTGTGTGTGTGTGTGTGTGTGTGTGTGTGTGCGTCTGTGGATTACTTCTAGAAAAAAAACTTTTAAATGCAAACTTTATGACTGCGAGCATCACAGATGAAATATCACAATTGTACTGGGAGAGAGGCAAAAGTCAGTTGGATATCTCAAAACATCTAAAACCAATATGTCTACTAACTATTTTAACTTTTAATACCCAGTTCTTCTTATCTCTAGTCAGGAATGGCTGCAATGCGGATACTCTGTCATGCAGCCGTTGGGGTTTAATGATACAATGATACTTGTTATTGGATTTTAGTAACATCACTCCCAGGTGAACCTGTATTGCTTTTTTTTTATTATTGGTTTTATAGCTTTTGCTTTTAAAGTACATGTGATCCATCATTGTACTGCACTTTATTTGTGCTTTTTACTCATAAATTGAGATGGTATTATTGTGATTTATGTTTCGAACACATATGTTTAAAGTCTTTTCTGCACAGAGCATGGCTTCAGCTGTAAATTTCATTTAAAGGAACACGGCGATTTATTGGGACTTTGTCTTCACCGTATCCCCCAGAGTTAGATGAGTCCATACATACCTTCCTCTGCTACTTCTGCTACTTTAGCGGAGTAATTTGCTTGCAGCATCTGAGAAGCGCCATGGTGAGGAGCAGAGTAGCAGTGCTTCGCCTTGTGAGAATATAGTTCCCAGTTTGTATACGGTTAGAAGATGGCTGTGTCTCATGTGACCTTGTTATTTGTACACGCTGTGACTATACAAATCACAACATGTAAATAGGAAAATGTTGGTGTTATTTTGTCACTTATTGGGAGCAGTAGGCTAAATGGAACCAGTTACCTCCAGGATCTGTGTTAAGCTAGGCTAGATGGAGCCGGTTACCTCCAGGACGGTGCTAAGCTAGGCTAGATGGAGCCGGTTACCTCCAGGATCTGTGCTAAGCTAGGCCAGATGGAGCCGGTTACCTCCAGGATCTGTGCTAAGCTAGGCTAGCGGTGGGTGCGTCAGACAGAGTTACGACACGCACGGAGATGAGAAGGGTATGTATGGACTCATCTAACTCTCGGGGATACGGTGAATAAGACAAAGTCCCAATAAGTCGGCGTGTTTCTTTATTATTTCTGATCTGATAGGCCGTGAAGGGTCTTGTACTCTTAAAACACCAACTTCTATCCGTGTTGTTGTTGTGTGTATCCATCCATCCATCCATCGTCGTCCGCTTATCCGTGGTCGGGTCGCGGGGGGAGCAGCTCCAGCAGGGAACCCCAAACCTCCCTTTCCCGAGCCACATTAACCAGCTCTGACTGGGGGATCCCGAGGCGTTCCCATGCCAGGTTGGAGATGTAATCCCTCCACCTAGTCCTGGGTCTTCCCCGAGGTCTCCTCCCAGCTGGACGTGCCTGGAACACCTCCCTAGGGAGGCGCCCAGGGGGCATCCTTACCAGATGCCCGAACCACCTCAACTGTTGTTGTGTGTAGTGTTGTAAAAATCAGTCTCACTCTCTTTTCTTTCTGTTAGCAGGAGTCACAGGCCGAACACTGTCCATATCTCTTATGGAAAACCCATTACGGTGATTTATAGCATCGCTCTGCACCTGCACATTTTTATGTAGTCATTTATATGTATGACCTGCCTATAAAGTTAACTCCTCTAAAAAGTTCAACATTACATAAGGTCCATATACTGCCCGGATTTCATGAAGGGAACATATTGTCTTAAACATCTCATATTTCATAATCCTCCCTAATACATTCATATACTTGCATAACCTTGTCAGGTAGTATAAAGACAACATCAAATAAAGCAGAATATTTGATTAAAGTCTGTGTGGTGTTCATGCCATTTTCCGAGAGTTCATATAAAAGCCTTGAACTCTGATGAATATCTGGACGGGTCTTTAAAGAAAATTAATGCAACAGAGAAGTGATTTCTCTATCTACACCAATGGTAATCTCAGATTAACCCAAGCCCTTCTTCTCTTAAACCTACACCACAAACTCTCCACGTATTGCAGAATTTAAATCGTGTTTACGATTTTGTCTCCTAATGATCACAAAAACAGAGTAATCGAGAAAAAAACATTATTTCGCACATTCATTTTGAAAGTAAGCTCTTATTTAGTGTTGTGTTCTGAATAAAAAAAATAAGTGAAAAGTATTAACAGGGTTTTTTCTGGCTCCGAATGGGCCTTTTGGGGGAATACACCCGACAGTAAACATGATTGGTCCACGTACAGTAAAGGCAGTGAGCCTGTGTTACCTAATTGGACAGAAATCTATGCATTTACCTGTTATTTCTGGCAATTTGATAATAAAAAATGTATTATGCTTGAGTAAATAAAACCCCAATCAACAAAACTTGGTTAATAAAATAATATTAATATTTAAATAAATCACAGGGAGAGTCAACTGTTGGTACATTGCTCTTCAACACATTTAGAGAGGATTTTAATTGTTTTTTTTACTCTCAGTTCTTGTAATTTTGGTGCTTTTTGGGGTTGGCTAAAACCTCTTTGGGGGGCGCCAACAAGTCCTCTATGTAGGAAAAACCTGGTCTGGCTCCGCCCTCCTACGTACTTCTACTCAATTTTCATTTTCTTTCAGTACTCTGTCTAGGTTTGTGGTATATTCTTGGGTTTTCTCCGGCCAAATATTTGCCGGTCCAATTAGCGAAACAGAGGGAGTGGCTGAGAACGATGACGTCGAGGTCGTGCGCTAGTTTGAGTTGTAGCTCCGTAATGGCGGCGGAGAAAGATGCGAGCGAAGCCATTCGGTCCGTTGTGGCAACGCTGCCGAATATCCAGAAGTTAAAGCCCGAGCAAGAACAATCTCTGCTGAGTTCTGTTGGTGGCCGTGATGTCGTGGTCCTCCTCCCCACGGGGGTCGGGGACAGTTAGATTTTCCAGCTCGCTCCGTTAGCGGTGAAGGAGTTGGCTAAGGCTAACGCTAGCGATGCTAAGCCGACGTCACGACCAAACGTTAGCGATTGGTTACGGCAGATCCAGAGTGGCTCTGGACAGATCCAATAGTTTTAAACTTCAACAGAGTTCCCGCCTTCAAGGAAGGTAACACTTGTCAGTGGAGAGTGGCCAGACTGTCTGGACTAATGAGATGGACCAGAGTCTGGTAGGACCAGGCTAGTCTGGACCAGAGTCTGGTAGGACCAGGCTAGTCTGGTAGGACCAGGCTAGTCAAAAGACAATGAGTAATCTTGTTAAATTATCATGATTTTAAATATTGACCAAAATAGTCGTGATTATGATTTGTTTCCATAATTAGGCAGCCGTATATTCACGGGACACGTGTTTGTGAGTCACTGATCTGCACCTTCAAGTTTCAACCTTGAGTGAATTACTGAATGGAGATCCTACATGAAGCCCTTTTAGCGCCCACACAGGATGCAGCTGACTCGGATCACTGTGGTCTGATCAGATTATGTGGGCATCTTTCCAATGGACAGCTTGTAGTTCCTGTCAGATAAGGTTCAGTTTGCAGGTTGTAGTAAATGTGAATCTGATTGCTCTTTATTGGCTTATCTGGACTGGATTTCTGATGCATGATCAGGCTGACATTTATTGCTCATTAAACATCGCGTGTGGTTCTGTCCGTGTTTCCACTTTGATGATTTGTATCGACCTTTTACACATCGGACATTTTGTCATGTTGAAGCAGATAAAGTACAGGCAATAACTATTATGGCTGAATTACATCTAAATGGAGCACAGACATCATTATTTTTGTTACCTGTGCTCTTCCTCCTTCAATTTGCAGTAGTCTGGTGTAGCCTAGTCTGTAGACCGTCCTCCACAGCGCTGCGGAGAAGGGTCTGGCTAGTCCACATAGCCTTCCGGGATGGGAGAAAAACATGCTCTGGTTTATTGGCATCTCTTTAAACCAATCACAATTGTCGCCGGACGGAGCCACGGTGCCTCCGCTAAATAGTCTCGGGGAGGAACTTGTAGGAAATTGTTTTGGTGGAGCATGTGTACGCTGAAAAGTTGTTTTAGTCGTGCAACAGAAAACTCAGATTGGACAGATAGTTTATTAGTTTATTTGTTTATTTAAAAGGATCCCCACTAGCTGACGCCGAGACGACAGCTAGTCTTCCTGGGGTCCAAACAATACATACAAAACCCAATAATTACAGTCACAATTACTCACAAAAATATCATATATAATTACACATAAAAGAACAAAAAGAAGTAACAATACAAGAAGTACTGATTAAAATAATGATAAAATAATGCAAAACAACATAGCACATAATACAACCTCACTTAACCAATCCAGACGATAGTATGATGTTGAAAACAAATACATTCTTAGTCTTTTTTTGAAACCAGATTTTCCCTTAATTTCACGAACCCCAACTGGAAGATTGTTTCAAAACACAATTGACCTATAAAACACGGTCCTCTTCATAGAGTCAGATTTAGGTAGGGGTAAAGAAATCTGTCCACTATTCGCCCCTCTTGTGTAATGTGAATGCATATCTGAATAGTAAATTATATTGTCATAAAAAAATTTGGGAATCCGAGTGTTAATAATTCTATGAAAATATACTAACATATTAGCGGATAGTCTGTGCTTGAACACCGGCCAAGCAAGACGTTCATGCATCTCAGCGACACTAGTTCTCGGAGAACAACCAAGAACCAACCAATAGTCTAGCTAGCTGTCTGGATTTACCCTGCAGAGATCTGAGGAGCAGTTAACCAGAGTCCTCACAAATCCACCGGAGGTTAGAACGCCAACACAAAGGAAGTGGAAGGATCCTTAGAAGAATCGGAATAATCATCTTCAAAAAGACGTGCATCCGGCAGAATTTCCCGCAGCAGCGGAGCAATCCCGGAAGTGGAACGTTGTGGATATAGACTAGAGCTGTGTTCGAAACCGTTTCCTCATTCGCTCACTGACTATTACCTATATAGTGTTTATTAAATAGTGAACTATATAGGCAGTCCCTCCAGAAAAACGCAGAGTTTTTTTTGTGATTGTTGCGGGCAAAAATCCTTGATTATGCGGCACGTTTTCTTAAAAAATGAGATGGAATATGCGGGATATTTATGCAATTTTATGCGATGAAATTGCGGGAACTCGCAAAAATTGAGTGAACTTGCAAAAACTGCGGTTTGATAAAGAGAAAACAAAGTGATTCCCCCCCAACACCGTGTTCTCACTAGGCGAAATGACGTCACTTGTTCCCATGGCAACAGGGGAAAATGGCTGCTCTTCTGTGAAGTTAACACAACATTTTTCAACTTTCTGCTGAGATATATGTGACTTTTTTGCAACGAACATGCAGGGATTTTTAAAAATGCGGCCCCCGCGGGGCGGCCTCTAGCTCACCCAGCAAGAGCGTTCGCCCCATGTCGGCTGAGTCCTGCAGCAGCGCAGGGATCGAATCCAACCTGCTGCCCTTTGCTGCGTGTCATCCCCCATCTCTCTCCCCCTTTCATGTCTATCCACTTTCAAATAAAGGGAAAAAGCCCCAAAAAATAATAAAAATAAATAAATAAAAACAATACAGCCCCCGCATAAATATGCAGACTTTGGCAGATTATACATTGAATTCTGCGATCGCATAATCACGTTTTTCTGGAGGGACTGGATAAGGAATGAGCAAACAAGATTTCAGACACTCACTAAAAATATCATTGCGTCAGTAGATGCGGCGGTTATTTGTGTGACGGAGGCGGCCGCGCCCAGCATCATGTAAACAAACCGAAACTAAAACACTTTGAATACGTCCCTGAACCAGAGTGCTCCGGAGAGTAGTAACAGGTTGTATTGATGCCGCATGTTACATTTCCTCTGTTTAGAAACGAAAGCCTGCTCCATTTTTCCTTTTCGGTTTTCGCGGGTCCTTTTGCTTCTTCTTCTCCTCGGGGAAAACACGGCTGCATTGCATTGTGGGATATGGGAGTAAAATGTAGGGCATTGTCGTATGTACACTCAAATTAGCTGTGCATTGTGGGTATGTTATAGTGGATATAGTGAATGAAATTACTATTCCTGTGATGGGGAACGGTTTCCAACACAGCTCAAGTGTAGCCTGACCTTTGTCCACAGCACTATTTCAGCACTAGAGAAAAGTCTGGAAGCACCCATTCATTATACACTATACAGTGTCAAATATATATTGTGGAGTATTAAATCTTTCATGTTCTCCCCGGGTTCAGTGCTCGGCTACGTCCCCTGCTGCCCGCGTGTTGCTGGTTCTGATTAGCCTCCTGCCAGTCATGCTTTACAAGAACCTTGTCATGTAAACTCACAGTGACACTCAGTTTACACCCCCACCTACTACAAACGCATTCATCAGGATGGCTCCCAGATGTGAGAACATCAGCTCCGTGTTGCAAGAGTCAAGAGTAAAAAAAAAAAAAAAACTCCTTGTTACTCGAGCCATCTTTAACTCTTCTTGGCACTTTAATGTTCTCAATATATAACTGTTATTGCATTCTTTTAAAGGAAGACCTCTTGTATATCTGACTTTATGGGACTGTGGGGCTCGTCCTCGTGGCATGTTGTTAGATGAAGATTTACATCTTTACTTATGTGCACAACATATAAGGATGCAGGCAGGGTTGATGGTTTAAAGATGGTGCTACTTGCTTTCGGGCAAAGATTGAAAGGAAAGGAATTTATTCAAGTACTAAGTGAAATTCTGACTTACTTGAGTCTTTTCGTTTAATGCTACTTTATGCTGCTAGTCCAATACATTTCAGAGGAAGACGTCTTACTGCGCTACAGTTGTTTGACGTAAATGTAATGTATTTTAATGTCGTAATAATCCAATCCAAATGTATTCATAAAGCACATTTAAAAACAGTTGACCAAAGTGCTGTACAATCAAAGATAACAAAAACAGAGAAAAAACTACAAAGACCAGTTTAAAGACAAAAAGACAATGATATACAAAAGGCAACTATCCTAGTGTGTTAAAAGCCTGAGAATAAAGACAGGATTTAAAAACAGGCAACGTTAGGGGCCTGACTAACATGTAGAGGCAACTCATTTCTGAGTTTTGGGGCTACAGCTGTAAAGGGGAGGTCTCCTCTGTCCTTAGCCTTGATTTTGGGACCACAAGGAGCAGCTGGTCAGTCTCGGGCGGATGTAAGGTTGTAAAAGGTCGGAGACATAGCTTGGAGCGAGCCCATTTAGTGATTTGTAAGTAAACGATAAAATCTTTAAATTGTACAGGGAGCCAGTGAAGGCAGGCCAGTGGGGGGGGGGGGGGTGGGGGGGGGTGCGCTCTCGCCTGTGTGTTCCTGTTAGAAGACCTGCTGCAGCGTTCTTGTTAGGTGTAAAATGAATGATGCAGACAGACGCAGAGCCAGGAGTGTGAATTAACAGGTTTATTCAAAGTACTCAAGTGTCAAGTCTGGTTTCCAGGGTGGAGAACAGGTCAGGTGAATTCTGGGAAGGAGCGGGTCCATCAGAGGGAGACAGTATAGGCCGGCTAGCGGCGGGGTCCGGTGGTGGTGGTGGTGGTGGTGGTGGTTCTGGTTCGGTGTATGGCAGGAGTGGAGTGGTAGTAGCAGTCAGGGTCCAGTGGCAGCTGGAGGCACAAGAGAAAGGATCAGGACAGGCAAACGTACAAGTAGACTAAACAGAAAGGCAACGGTTTGTCTGGAGTGAGACTAAAGGCTCAGGTATACTAGCGCTTTCAACAGTGCATGCGGAAATCGTGATGTCACGGGACCGCCGTGAGTATTTATACTCGCGCGTGGTGGTCGCGGCACTAGTTGCAGTCTTCTCCTGAACAGAGGCAAACAAAGGCTACCGATGTTTTTCTTTCTAAGGACTAGAAGAAGAAGAAAAAGATAAACAACGGCAGAACAGGCAGCAACAGTGCCGTCAATGCTTCGATTTGATTGGATGAGCTACTCCGTCAGATCAAGCCTTTCATTCACAAAAAAATAACTCATCTTAACCCAGTAAGTTTACCAGAGAGACTTGCAGTCAGTCGGCGAGTCCTGGCATCCGGTTTCCCAGGAGCTCGTTCAGGCTTTCTGTTTCCGGTTTGTCGGGCGCCGCTGAAAAAAATAGACTGGTGCGCGACAGACAGACAGACAGACAGACAGACAGACAGACAGACAGACAGACAGACAGACAGACAGACAGACAGACAGACAGACAGACAGACAGACAGACAGACAGACAGACAGACAGACAGACAGACAGACAGACAGACAGACAGACAGACAGACAGACAGACAGACAGACAGACAGACGCGTTCTACTTGCTACTTAAGATCTCTTACTTATTCACAGTAAACATAGCAATTTAAAAATGTTAAAAATACTATGACGCATTTTCAAAAAGTTTCTAGGTCAGAAATTTGGGTTTCCTTCAACCAACTGGTCAAAAAAATAACGTGGATGGTTCCTTACAACGCTCTTCACAAGTCAAATAAATGATCAGTTCACTACTTTCATTGGATTTGGGTGTTTTATTCAGTTTTATAGCATTTGAAGAAAACAAATGTCGGAAAAAGTGACAAAAAAAACTTGGAACTTGGACTTGACGGGGGAAGACAACACAAGAGTTAAGTATCAAAAGTAAGTGAGTGGTCTTGTGATTATTATAAGTGACATGTAAAACGCATCATATTTCATACATTTATCTTATGTTTTATCTGTAAAATACATGAAGTATTGTTAAAAACATCAATATTTTCATCTTGAATGTATTGGAGTAGAAGAATAAAGTAGCATAAAATGGAAATAGGCATGTAAAGTACATGCATCTACCCATGTAAAAGTACTTTCTGCCGCAGCAGCATGTAGGAACATGATACGTTGTTGTAGATTCACAGATTTACATTGAACATAAGATAAATTTAGCCGTCCCCGGGGCCTGAGGTCTGCGATAGGGAAACCACTTCCTGAACGCACAGACACATGGCACATAAACGCATAAACAGTGGAAGTGCTCGATTTGCACACATTTGACATTTTAAGTGTTTGTCTTTTTTTAAGAGACATGCTTTTGCACTATTTTCTCGACTAAAATAAGAAATCTGTAGCACATGCACATCACCACAAGCCTGTAAACGATGAATGAATAAAGAAAATAAAGTACGTACAGGCCATTTAAGTACAGTAGGCTACCAAAAATAGTGACATATAACACATTGAACTAAATATGGCCCTGATACAGGCTCTACCTGAACTAAATATGGCCCTGATACAGGCTCTATCTGAACTAAATATGGCCCTGATACAGGCTCTATCTGAACTAAATATGGCCCTGATACAGGCTCTATCTGGACTAAATATGGCCCTGATACAGGCTCTACCTGAACTAAATATGGCCCTGATACAGGCTCTATCTGAACTAAATATGGCCCTGATACAGGCTCTACCTGAACTAAATATGGCCCTGATACAGGCTCTATCTGAACTAAATATGGCCCTGATACAGGCTCTATCTGAACTAAATATGGCCCTGATACAGGCTCTATCTGGACTAAATATGGCCCTGATACAGGCTCTATCTGAACTAAATATGGCCCTGATACAGGCTCTATCTGAACTCCTTGAACATGTCTTTACATAATTAATTTACTCCCTTTTGGAGCCAGCCTCAAGTGGCCATTCAAAGAACTGCAGTTTTTGGCACTTCACATTGGCATTTCCTTTTATAAGTTAAGTATAAGTATGTTAAAAAATCTACATAGTTTGATTCCACCACTCTATCAGAACTAACAGTCAGTGTGATCGCTTGATCGACGATGCCAAAGGTGTTTGTGTCGGCCGAAGCTTCTTCATTGTTCATGTGAACAGGTGTAAACAAACCTCACAAATGTATCGTAGGAAGAAGAAGCAGCAATGTTTGGGTTTACAGAGATGGGCCAAGAGAAGGAAAAGGAGTCGGGGTGATGAATAGAAAGATAGAGGCCACTTAAATCCGTGGCACAGGATGGAGCTCCACCCGAGGTCATTTAATGATAAAAGCAGCTCCATTTTACAGCCACATTCATCTGCGTTTCCTGTCTTTAACAATGCACTTCCTTTTTCACAATTTCCTGCATTCAGCTCTTTGATAAAAATATATCCTTGTGGACAATGTGATCTATTCTACAGCAGACAGGAGGCTGGAGTTTGTTAAAGCCTAAACAGTCACACTCTGTGGGTAAAAAGGGAACATATAGCAACCATGTAGATAAACCTTTTATTTACTCACAGTAGTTCGGATGTAAAGTACTTTTAGATTGATTTCTTACCTCTGTAGCCGTCGGTGTCTTTGACGGCGTACTTTGTCGATAATGTTTTTTTTTACAGAGCTGGGGAAGGTGGGGGTAATATTCAGAGAATATAGTCTGAATTTCCGAGATTAAATTCGTACATTTACGAGAGAAAATACTGGATGCGGTACATTTACTAGAAGAAAATTGACACTGTGAGGCTGTAGCCCAGAATCCAGGTTTCCAGGTTTCCGAGTGGTGGAATTGTTGCATTCATGATGCCCATTCAATTAGCCAGTGTAGACCTTTTGTGATGATCACACAAACATTTCACAAGAATGTGAACAGGTGTGATTAGATGGCTGTGTGAACACAAAAGGCATACACTGTCAAATTGAATGGGCATCATGAGCAAAGTTGTCTGAATGCCAGTGCAGACTTTTTATTATTATAACACAGTCATCTACCGCCACAAAAGAGAAAAGGGAAAATAACCTGCCCGTGAATCATGCACTAAAAGAGCGAGAATGCAGCGTTAAGTGAGTGGCGTCAGTGAGTGTGTGTTGTCAAAGCAGGGAGAGCGACTGAGAAGCATGTGTGGCTGTGAGGGGAAAAAAAAGAGATCCCGGCTGAAACAGGAAAAAACACATCAGAAACTTCATCCAACGTCCTATTATATATCCTCGAGTCCGAGTCGAGTCTTGAGTCCTCAGTCTGCAAGTCCAAGTCAAGTCACGAGTCCAGAGCATAGAGACACGACTCAGACTCGAGTCCAGAGCATAGAGACACGACTCAGACTCGAGTCCAGAGCATAGAGACACGACTCAGACTCGAGTCCAGAGCATAGAGACACGACTCAGACTCGAGTCCAGAGCATAGAGACACGACTCAGACTCGAGTCCAGAGAATAGAGACACGACTCGGACTTGAGTACTCCATCACTGGTGTGTCTGTAGAATCTTTTTTTATGAAGTTCAGCATTGCCATTTCTTTAAGCAGTCCCTCCAGAAAAACGCGGAGTTTTTTTGTGATTGTTGCGGGCAAAAATCCTTGATTATGCGGCACTTTTCTTAAAAAATGCGATGGAATATGCGGCATATTTATGCAATTTTATGAGATGAAAAAAAACTGCGGTTTGATGAAAAAGAGAAAAAAAAGTGATTCCCCCATCACCGTGTTCTCAGTAGGTGAAATGACGTCACTTCATAACGTTCCCATGGCAACAGGGGAAAATGGCTGCTCTTGTGTGAAGGAAACGCAACATTTTTCAACTTTCTGCTGAGATATATGTGACTTTTTTGCAACGAAAATGCGGGGATTATGAAATCATGCAAGCCCCGCATATTTTGCGCGGAAATCGGCAATTTATGCGGCGAAAGTGCGGCGTATTTGAAAAAATGCGGCCCCCGCATAAATATGTGGACTTTGACTGATTATGCGTTGAATTCTGCGATCGCATAATCGCGTTTTTCTGGAGGGACTGCTTAATGAACTTTGGTCACTGTGGAAGGCTTCTTCCTCCAGTCCAGTTGGCCACTGACAGCAGCAGGTCTATGAGTTGAATTATACAGTAGTAAAGACTTTTATGTTTCTGGGGTTAAATACTATTAAATATTTTTTTTGTTTCTGTGCTCCTCACTCAGCCGTTTAACGTCATCTCCTGAGTTACCTGAGTCGGCCCGGGTCACTCCCAAAGTCCACCTTCCTGCACGATCTGCCGTGTGTCAACGTGAGTCTTGTGTTTTTCTGGTTTACGTTTTACACCAAAGAAATCACACACAACTGAAAAAAACAACGTGATATCATGACTTCACGTAAACATACACGCCACTGGCGTGTTATCTGTATGCATTTTAAACTATCCGTGTGTATGTCTACGCTGTATACAGCGGACGGCAGTCTGCAACGTCACAGCGTGCAACATGCACGCCACGTGGCACTTTCTAAAGCCACGTGGCGTGTTATCGCGAGGCTGCGGTTGGGTTTAGGAAACGTGACGCGCGGGTTGGGTTTAGGAAAACAACAAACGTGGAAAGGAAACATCACACACGGGACGCGATCCCCGCCCTCCTGGGTGAAAGTCCTGTGTTTTACCCATCCTCCACCTCGACCAGCCTCCCTGAGCAGATTTTCGCCTTTGCATACGGCGTCAATTCACATGCAATCGCAAGGTAATGTAAGTCAATGGAGGCCAACCGGCATCGATAAACGCGCTAAAAAGCAAGTATGCGTCTTGATAACACGCCAATAATGACATACGAATTGGCGTGTCAGACATACGCCACTTCATGAGATCAGTCTGGAAAAAACACATGTCCGTCTTGTGATGAGTCCTGGAGTAAGAGGGTTAAACAAGGACAGGGGGGGGGCTGCAGATCCCCCAAAGCTTTCAAATATCAGGGTTTTACTTTACTTTTTTCGTCCGTTTATTGTCAGCGCATTGGTCCATTATTCTGTTCCTTGCAATCCGACTCACTGCAGGTTGGAGTTTTTCTATCAAACAAACACATCAAGGTGTTTTTCAAGTACTTAAAGGCAAGGCTAATGTATTGATGTAGCTGTAGGGAGAGTACATTATTTAAGTGTAATCGCTGCCCCCGTGCAGTGATTCTTACATTTCATTTGTGCAGTCGGTGGTACAAACTAATCAAGGTAGCTCAAAAAGGAACTTGTTATTTTCATCACCACCTCTCAGGTTCAGCGGGAGGTTATAGTGAGCCTTCAGACTCTCGGATTTCCCGGCTCAACTCAATCAAGATGCGATGTGTGATTGCAGCACTGAAAGCTTTTTATTTCCCCTTTTCCATTTCTGTCAAATCAAGGCCAGACAGTCCAAGCCGTCAGCTCGTCAGTCGAAGAGAGAGAGAGAGAGAGAGAGGAATCCTAGATCTACAGTATAGAGAAGAGCTGTATCTCGCTGCCATTCTGCATCCACATGGAAGGCGTTTTTGTTATCAACCGTTCCTGTTTCCCACTGTGAGTAAAAAGGGATATGACATGGTTAATAGGGGTGCGACGATTGTGTAACATTGATCTGGTTCGATTAAACGATCAACGATTCCAATATCATCGTTGCAAAGGGAAAATATTCATACTTAACATGCGCCTTAATTTTGAAATTCCCACTTTATATTTTTTTCATCAAAAAGAATTAGTTAGTTTTTCATCTAAATGTCTGGAGGAGCTCCGTAATAAAATTGTCATATCATATTTCAGTTGATTTTTCTGAGTGGATATAAATGTAACTGATTGTGTTATATCGATCGCAGGCCCATGAATTGAATTGAATTAAAGTGGCGTACGTACGACACGCCAATTCGTATGCCATTTGTGGCGTGTTATCAAGACGCATAATCACTTTTTAGCATGTTTATCAACGCTGTTTGGCCTCCATTGACTTACATTACCTTGCAATTGCGTGTCAAGTGATGCCGTCGCGAGTAGTATGAAAGGCCAAAAATCTGCGTAGGGAGGTTGGTTGGGGGGGTGGATGGGTCAAACAACACAGGACTTTCACCCAGATCGTGTCCCGCGTGTCACGTTTCCTAAACCCAACCGTTGCTTTCTTCTTTTCCTAAACCCAACTGTTGCTTTCTTCTTTTCCTAAACCCAACTGTTGCTTTCTTCTTTTCCTAAACCCAACTGTTGCTTTATTCTTTTCCTAAACCCAACTGTTGCTTTCTTCTTTTCCTAAACCCAACCGTTGCTTTCTTCTTTTCCTAAACCCAACCGTTGCTTTCTTCTTTTCCTAAACCCAACCGTTGCTTTCTTCTTTTCCTAAACCCAACCGTTGCTTTCTTCTTTTCCTAAACCCAACTGTTGCTTTCTTCTTTTCCTAAACCCAACTGTTGCTTTCTTCTTTTCCTAAACCCAACTGTTGCTTTCTTCTTTTCCTAAACCCAACCGTTGCTTTCTTCTTTTCCTAAACCCAACCGTTGCTTTCTTCTTTTCCTAAACCCAACCGTTGCTTTCTTCTTTTCCTAAACCCAACCGTTGCTTTCTTCTTTTCCTAAACCCAACTGTTGCTTTCTTCTTTTCCTAAACCCAACCGTTGCTTTCTTCTTTTCCTAAACCCAACCGTTGCTTTCTTCTTTTCCTAAACCCAACTGTTGCTTTCTTCTTTTCCTAAACCCAACTGTTGCTTTCTTCTTTTCCTAAACCCAACTGTTGCTTTCTTCTTTTCCTAAACCCAACTGTTGCTTTCTTCTTTTCCTAAACCCAACTGTTGCTTTCTTCTTTTCCTAAACCCAACCGTTGCTTTCTTCTTTTCCTAAACCCAACCGTTGCTTTCTTCTTTTCCTAAACCCAACCGTTGCTTTCTTCTTTTCCTAAACCCAACCGTTGCTTTCTTCTTTTCCTAAACCCAACCGTTGCTTTCTTCTTTTCCTAAACCCAACCGTTGCTTTCTTCTTTTCCTAAACCCAACTGTTGCTTTCTTCTTTTCCTAAACCCAACTGTTGCTTTCTTCTTTTCCTAAACCCAACCGTTGCTTTCTTCTTTTCCTAAACCCAACCGTTGCTTTCTTCTTTTCCTAAACCCAACCGTTGCTTTCTTCTTTTCCTAAACCCAACCGTTGCTTTCTTCTTTTCCTAAACCCAACCCGAGCTCCAAATGCAACGTCCCGTTCTTCTGCGTAGACATTGTTATGGAAAAATCATTCAGGGTGCAGCAAGTGTAGATTAGTTACTAATTTAGAGTAATTGAGGATGAAACAAATACAACGAAATAGTCGTAGACTGAAACCAATTGTGGGTTTTCTTGTAATTTATTAAAGTACATATATTCTGCAGAATAGGAGGACTGGTTCACAGGATGCACGGAGCAAGATGTGGAAGAGTCTTCAAAGTTTACACATCAAGAACATCAGCTTAAATACACAGATAAGAGAGAGGGAGTGACATCGGCATGTGATCTCATCTATACATGGCGTTGTGCATGTCACATGTATAGTATGAACTTTAAGCACACAATTCTATCTTTGAGCAAATGAAGATGGGACTTTCTGGTGCCAATGTGACTACCCCTATTGCCCCTGGTCAATTCAATAAGCTATATCGTAAACTATAGATACACACAAAGATGGCCTTCTGCTCTATCTAGTTCACAGAGAGGCTACTACACAGTTAGCTCGCCCTAGAGGCGCTCGAGGTGATTAAAACAGTAGGACATCGTGTCCCGTAACTAATCTATGTTAAAAGCAGTAGATGAGATGCGTACATCTGACTAACTCAAAGGATCATGAGGAAAAATACAAGAGTCATAAGATAAAAAACATATGAGAGTAATTTTGCCATCACAACATACACGCGGATACCTCATAATGCGTAGAGATAACACGCCACTTGGCTTTAGAAAGTGGTCATGATATCACGTTGTGATTTACACCCCTAATGGTTCAAGGGGTGTCAGGTAGTGCATATAACCTCCATATAATCTCGGCTTAGCAGAGCTTTATAGTTTTAGTTTAGTGTTTATCTCTCCGGCTGATGACTTTACTGTTCCGGTTCACTCTCAGCGCTCTCATAGCGTTGTTTTCTGAGAAAAAAAAGCTGAAAAAAAAAGCCACTGTACACTCCCTGCTCAGCAGCAAACCGCAGCCAGGAACAGTTAGAGACGAGCTGTGAACATTGTGAAGCATTTAGCAGTAAAGAGACAGATATTTCCCTCAGGAGTTGGTGGAGCCCAACAACAACTAAAAGAGAAAGAATATTGGACTGACATTCATCAGGTGGACACAAAAAACAAAGATAAGATAAGTTTGCCAACAAGTACATCAACTGCATAGGTGGTGATATGTGTTTTGATAAATGAGATTTCCATTTAAAACCACAAAGGTTAACCTCATGGTGGCCCTAAAGCACATGTGTCAAACTCACGGCCCGCGGGCCAAATGCGGCCCTTCACAAATGCTGATCCGGCCCGCATATCAATTTTAGGTCCACAGTACATTCTGGCCCTGGCTAGTTGAGCACCAAACCAAAAAGATGGAAAACTGTTTTCAAACTCCAAATGACGCGACTCTCAGAGCAGAATTTGGCAGATTTACCGACTTTGAGACTCAGAAACTCCCCCAGAACCAGAGAGTATTTTAATATTCAGGAGATGAAACAGGCTGTTTGCATGATTTGCTGAACTCTGCGATGGCTAAAGAACTCTTTGCTGACTTTCTAGGAGTTTATGTCGAACGAAGTGCGACAAAGTTAAAAAGAGCGACAAAAAAGCAACAAAACGATGCAAAAAACAAAAGAAAATCAATTAAAACGCCTGAAAAAGCCACAAAAATGACCAAAAAGGGGACATGCAGTAATACAGTCAAAGATATTTGACTTTTTTGGATGTATGCATGTGAATTTAACTCTCCGTCTGGCCATTGATTGTAATTCTCTTTCCAGTGTGGCCCTAAATGAAAATGAGTTTGACACCCCTGCCCTAAAGGAAAAGTCAGGAGGATTACCAAAGTCAGTGGTATTCATCCTCTGGAAAACATGAATGTCTGTCCAAAATGTGATGAAAATCCAATTAACAATTGTTGAGATATTTTAGTTTAGACCAAAGCGGTGGACTGACCAACTGACAGACTGACATTGCTATGAAGTCACTTTTGCCACTATTGCTAAATTTTTTTTAAATGGAAACGTTTTTTTTTTTAACTTGAGCTGTTTACCGCTCTGTGCTAAGAGAGGTTGTGGTTTTCTTCTCCCCTTACCAAGAAAGGCTGAAAGCAGCTGTGACCCGCCAGCAGAAAAGCCCCCGTTACATAAGGCGTGTACAGTGTGTGCAGACAGAAAACAGCCACACATCATATGACGATACAAGGAATAACATTTATCTTTCTTTGCATGTGCAATATATTACAATATATAGATGACAGGAAACATTACACTGTCGAAACATCTTTACAACAACAACATCTTGGAAAATATATAAAGAGAGCAGACCTCTGTGTGTGTGTGTGTGTGTGTGTGTGTGTGTGTGTGTGTGTGTGTGTGTGTGTGTGTGTGTGTGTGTGTGTGTGTGTGTGTGTGTGTGTGTGTGTGTGTGTGTGTCATAAGTTAAAATCAACCATGTTTCAAAGGAAGTGTATTCACAGGGTTAATGTTAATTTTTTTGTGCTAAACAAAGTACAATTTGATCATTTGATCAGTTTTATCACTCTTCGATTTAATAGCCAAAGTGATAATAATTATGCTAATGTTCACAACAGAAATAAGCTCACAATAACTTTAATATGTCTGTAAAAAGTAATTACATTTCAGGACATTCAAATTGCAAACTAAAATATAACAATACTGTGGATACAGAGGAGTCACCTTTTAGAGCTGATAGACAGGAAATTAATGGAGATAAATTGCTAAAGTCGTTTTTTTTTTTTTTTTTTTTTTTTTTTTTTTTTTTAAATTACCCCAAATTCCAGCTCCTCAGACTATAATATAATAATATTTTCTGGTTTTCTGACAGTAAACGTTGACGTTTGAACTGATAGTTCTACAAAACAAAGGATTTGAATATGTAAACTTGTTTTTTGGAAAATACTGAAGTTTTCTAGACCAAATAATTAACCAACAATCAAGAAAATAAGTCAGATTAGTTGATAATGAAAATAGTCATTAGTTGCTGCAGCCCTTGTACCTTTTTTTTTTTTTTTTTAAAGTGTTGAGACTGTGCTGTGATACATTTGTGTGTAATACTGCAAATATCAATAACTATATTTGAATAGTCTGACATGATGTTAATATCGAATATCAAACATGTTTTGTCAACAAAATCTTTATGAGTACGACCTGCAGCGACTGGATCTGAAGACTTTAGAGTCAACTCTTTTACATTTCACACATTTAATCTGGTGACTGTCAACACCAGCCGACCCAGACTGGACCAGACCCGGACCGGTCCAACTAGGTCCCAGCAGTCGGCACGCCCAAATCATTTTCACAAATAGCTCAACAGTCGTTATGTGCGAGTAGTTCGCTCTGTTATACCGAGTTCACTCACTAACTATAATCTCAAAGAACTACAGAAAACAACCCCACATGCAGCGCCCGGGCTCGTGGGTATAGAGACAAGCATGTTGACATATGAAAGCTGTAGTTCAGTCATGCATCACAAAATGAATCTCAGTGTGAACAGATGATTCTAAAGAAGTTGCATTACAGCAAAGAGTGCAGACGAGACCATCATGCTAATAGTTGAAGTTAAAGTGACTGGATTTGTTTTGGCTCCGTTTAAACCCACACAATCTCCAACCTGGCAGACTTGAGAAGCGTTAATAAAACTCTTTTTCTAGCAGCCGTGTGAAGCCAAAAGAAACAATCACCCAACATTTGCCACAGAGTAAACATTTCCACTCTGGATCGGACCAGAGTGAGCGAGCTGTAGATTTTGACCGCGCCCTCAAATGAGATCATACCTTCCTTCGCCCGCTACAAGCCAGCAGGTTGAGACCAGTTCATGTTTTACAGACACACAGGTAGTGTTTCCAGTGTTCAGGATGCAGATTGGAGCTGCGGACAGGTTCCAGGGGGTGGGTTGAGGTCTCTGAACGGCTCCGAGAGGCGCGGACCCTGCAGGCGGGACAGCAGCGTGGTCCGGCGGCTGCTGCTGACCGAATCCTGTTGGCTTAACTTGGCATTCAGCGGGCGGCAGCACGGCACGCTGCTCGCAAAATCCGAGAGGAGGTGGCCGCTGAAGATCATGTAGATCCAGGGGTTGCAGCAGCTGTTGAGGCTGGCCAGCAGGGCGGTGAGCGTCACCGTGGTGTTCTCAGAGTCTGCAGGGAAACAAAAAGATTCATGAGGCACGCGCTGAGATGTTAACAACTAATCAGAGGTGTTTACTCTTTCACTGGAGTCACTGACATGCCTGCCAAATGTTTATTCTCCCCTCCAGCCCCAGTTTGAGCCTGTAATCACTGGATTCACAGTTTGGGACTTTTGCATTTAGGATTTTATCCAGTACAACAGAACTGCGTCCACGCTCCGACACTCACTGTTTGTATACAAATAGATATGATCTTGTAATGTTTTCAGTTTAATTTAATGGTGTAAAACTAAAGTGTAACTTCTAACCTTTCTAACAGAATATCATTTTAACCATGTACGTTAGCTTTGTCTTTACAGTCGGCAAAAGGAAGGTAATACCGGTGAATCAGCCGTGGCAGCGCTACCCTTGGCTGTACTGGGACAGCCCTACCTCCCCGCTGGAAAAACTCACTGGGGCTTTCTCGGGGGGGACCGTACTTGTTCTTCACAATAAAATGGCATGCATCAACAATTCCAAATTATGCAGTAAAAGCTCTGGTAACACTTTACTTGAAGGTATCTACGTAAGAGTGACATGACACTGTCCTGACACATGAACTCTAACCATAACCATAACCATAACCTCGCCTCTTCTATCTCCTCCCGAAAATCCACAAGCCTCCTGTGACTTGGACGGTCGGCCGACCCATAGCAAGTGACTGTGGATCAGAATCATACAACATCACAGAATACATAGACCATTTTATTAACCCACTTTCTGAACTTCACCACTTATTAAAGTTAAACTTAATAAAAGCGTTATGTCATAAACGTTTATGACTTGTTTCTAATGTTTATGACACGTTCATGACAGTGTCACTTCACTCTTATGTAGATACCTTCAAGTAAAGTGTTACCAAAGCTCCTTAATTTCCACTAAAGTTACACCAACCACCTGAGCGTCGCCCCAAGTGTTCTTACTGCTGTCTCTTATCAAAGTCACGTTCCTTTACTAATTAGACATGTAAATGTCCATGTACGTACACGAAAATTCACACATAGATTCATAGATGTGTATAAATTACTTCTGTTTGCACTACGGGGACGATCGCCCAGGAAAAGCACGTCTCTGGATGTGGCCGATCACAGCGAACGGTGTTACCTTCTTATACACTGTGTAGGTCTGCAATTGCCAATTATTTCCATTACAGAATCATTTTACAATTCTTTTCTCAATGACTTTGTAGTATTTCTCCACTATGTGGAAGCCGGTACTGGATACTGTCAGACTTTAGGCTAACGTTAGCGGCTCTGTGCTGCTTCTTTATTGCATTTGGGGGAGTTTACACTCCAGTTACCCCAAAGTCACGATCAAAGGTAGCTTTATGTTTACCAAACACATCAGGTAGTCCCATCCTAAAAGCCTTCTCTGTTGTAATGATTAAATTAAAATCATTATAGATACCAACAGGTATGTAAGCTGAGGAGCATTTTTTTTTCTTTCTTATGCTTATAACTCGCTCTGCACTGCAGTACAAGCACAAGCATTGTCTTTTACATGGATCATATGGTGAGGATGCTGACTTTTTGCCAGGGGCGTGTTGGCGTTCGCCTCGGTATCAACATAATGTATGCAGACATGAAATGTCAAAGACTCCTTTTACAAGGTTCTCGTTTTAGAACAAGTCAGCTGGAAACATTAAAAGTTAGCCAGAAACTGTTTTCAACCAGCTTATGGAAATCATTTTTATTTTTTTTATTTGGAAAAACAGCTGATAAAATCTGCCTGTGCCACTTATGATTTCAGGTTAGAAAAGAGAAGCTGCTTTTGTCTATAGCTGTCTGAAATAAAGACCCATTGTTACAGAAACTACCAAAGAATGATCTAAATCTAAATTTTGAAAAACCTTGTTTTGAACGCTGTTGTATCGATTGTTGTGGAACTGAAGTCTTACGAGTGGAGATGATCGAGACGTTGGGAAAATGAAAATTAATTCCAGTCAGAGTCAAAAAGCCTCTGAAAGCAGCACTTGTGGACTGTCCGTAAAACTCTCTTTGGAAGCCATAATGAAATTCTTTTGTGCAGCAGCTCCTGCAGGCAGGTTTTTTTACAGACTTTTGAGGCAGCAAAGTAAAATTCATATCCTTACCTCCATCACATGAAGATCACACCACGCTGACTGCACAAATATTTCATTTATTCTTTGGAACAGTTTGGCCTCATGCAAAGTTTCCAGTTGAAATATTTCCACTTTTTCAGTGTGACATAGTACGCTTATATATTTTGTATACACTTTAGCTGACGTGAAGAGATTATTTTACACGTTACGAAACTGTTTCAAAGGTAAATTAGGAATGCAGATATTTGGCCTATAATTAAAACTCAAACATGAGTCCGTCAGTGTGGTGACAGGTTATATATTTTCCAACTTAAATAGTTCCACTTTTGCATCGTGATCTTCCACACCTGCACACCTGCTTTTTTTGGTGAAAATACTAGTCTGGCTATCACCAGACCAAGCTCAGTAGATTTAAGATTGAACATTAGTAGTCTGCCTGTATTTTCTCTGCACAAGAGGCGTGATCAACAGGCATAGATCAAGTGACTCTGTACGCAATTAGATAGTCCTTCAACCAATCAGACCAACGATCCGGGTAATTGGTCCCTGCAAATTTGTAATGGAAGCAGGAGAGATAAACGTCCAGGTTTCCAGTCTGAGCTGCAGGGAGAAATCAAATTGCCAGCAGATTGGGATGGTTTACCCAGTCTATGGAAATACTTTTTGGGTTTTAGTGAAATATCTGCACAACTATTGGATGGATTGCCATGAAATGTTGGTTTCACGCATTCATGTTGTTGCTGGTCTTCTGACTTTTCATCTAGCAGGTCAAAATTATAATGTGTCCAGCGCTATGGTTTATGACCAAGCCTCAACTCTGTACTTTGTGGTCGGTGCCAATTAGCCAATGTTAGAATACTAAGTCGCGTTCCACTTCCGGGATTGCCCCGGTGCTGCAGGAAATTTGGAGGAGGGTCTGGCAAAGCGAGACCACTAAGTGAGCAGTATACTCGCCGTTCCCAACCTGTCGCGCGACAGTGTGACATCATGGGAGCGCCGCAACTATTTATACTCACGCGTGGTGGTCGCGACACTAGTTTCAGTCTTCTCCTGAACAGAGGTGTCGCAACTAAGGAAAGGCTACCAACTTTGCTATTTCTACGGACTAGAAGAAGAAGGAAAAGGTAAACAATGGCAGAATTGGCAGCAGCATTGACGTCAATGTCAACAAAGGCTAAGATGATATTGGAGTCAATGGATGAGGAAGAACAGCTGCTTTTGAGCCTGCTTGCAACGAAACAAAGAAAAATAAGGTGGAATGAATGAATTGCTCGATAAGCTTGCCCTCGAACTCGTCCATGCTTCCTGTTTCCGCTTGTGCGCTGCTGAAAAAAATAGAGTGGTTTAAATCCAGCGAGATTTACGTCACTTTGGCGTCCCATTGTCGCGCGACAGGTCGGGAACGGCAACTGTAAAGAGGCCTTTAAGACACTAACCTAAGATGGTGAACATGGTAAGCACTCGAGGAAAAGTGAGGGGATCACTAAAGTAAACACAGTTCATCATCTATAGATGTCCGTTTGTGACTCAATATTCCAGGTTTTCTGTTTGACATACAACACGCAGACACCTGCCTTTATTTTGAAAATCTCTATGCATGGCCTACAGTAAAATGTGTGTGAACTGTGGTGAGGAAGCATTTATTCACAGGTGGAAATGTTTTGCGGATCTGCTTGTTTTTCATTCAGCTAAAAAAAACATCTGCAGTTGTAAATACAGTCAACATTTTCCCTAAATAATCAGATCCATAATACCAGATAATAGATGGAATTCTAAGCATTGCTGCATTGTTGATTTTGAGTTCATTTATAGACCAATCACCTAAGTGGCATCAATAGTTTCTAGAAACAAAACCGTTTAATGTATAAGTTTGGTTTAGTAACTTTGGTCTGTGAAAGCAAATGAAAGCAATCCTAATGTCTATTTTTTTTAAGATTATTTTTTGGGCTTTTCTGCCTTTAATTTTGACAGGACAGCTAGGGGATAAAAGGGAGAGAGAGAGAGGGGGGAAGACACGTAGGAAATCGTCACAGGTCGGATTCGGACCCTGGCATAAACCTCTCAGTATATGTGCGCCTGCTCTACCCACTGAGCCAACCCGGCCACAATTGACTGGATGGAAAAAGAGAGGCTATGATTTTCAGTCTGTAATCTTTTGCTCTTTTTCTGTGAAATACTGGATAACTGTTCCTCTTCAGGCCTCTAGAAATGTGGCAAATGAAACGTTTAAAAAGACATATAATGTAATGGCAAAAATACTTTTAAAGCACATTCTTTTATTAGGATTAATCTGTTTACTGTATGTGTTAACATAAGAAAATGGTTTCTAACAGATGAACAGCTAAAACTATAAACTCTGATTAACTGAAGACTGAAGTGTCTTTTTCGCGAGGTCTTTACTGACGTGTGTTTAGAACAAGTTTAGATTAGGCACCGTAAACAATATCCTACAGTGTCTCTAAAACAGTTTTGTTTTTCCCCGGCAGCTGATACAAGGAAAGGTGATATGACTTGGGTTTGACTGGGCCAAAAGGCGTGACATGACTCTTTGCTTTTTGTTTGGGTAACTGGGTCTTTGTAAGATCCATGAGGGGGGGGGGGGGGGGGGGGGAGGAAAGCTGTCACCATTTGTTTTGATTCTCTATATGTTGGTTTTCTGTGAGTCAAAGACTCAGAGCGCTCTTGCATAGCCACCGAGGTGGCCGTGTTACAGCGTTTCTCCATTTGCAAATGAGAATAAACACTCAATAACCAGACTTTGGTTTCTGCTCGATGGTCTTCATTTGTTTCACTACAAGCTTTAAACCTTTTATTTACTTACACTGTGTTAATAGGAATTATTTCCATGACAATGTATTTTATTCTGTTTTATAAAAGTATGTGTGTGTTTCACTTGGCTGCAACATAAATTCCCCCTTGGGTACTATAGTGCTGACATGATATGCTTTTGTCCTGATTCAATTATTTCACAATACATGAGTGCCGATTTGATTTGTGTTGCAATTTTCATTTATTGCGAGTTGATAGTATTGAGTATTGCGATTTTCTTTTCCTTCTTTAACAAAAACAAAAGTTGAATAATACACTTCTAGAGACAAAATATCATGAGACATTTAAAAAAAAAAACTAATTGTTAAGAAGAATGCGCAATTTTCCCACCCCTTTAGGGTACAATAAAGTGCTGCATTTTAGGAGGCCATACAAATAGGACTGATGTATTTAATAAGAGTTGTTAGTATATCACTACTGTCTAACGTTAGTGGAGAGATGGCGTCCTCACCGTCCCAGGAGAAGGTCTTGTCCCACACGGACCACATCTGCACGGTGAAGAAAGGCGTCCAGCACACCACGTACGCCAGCACGATCACGAAAGTCATCTTCACCGTGCGTAATTTGGCGCGGGAGATGGTGCTGACGCTGCTGACCGAGCTCCGGCTCAGGACCCCGTTTTTGGACTCCGCCGCCGAGCCCGCGGTCTTATTCCTCCGGGTCTTATACTTGAGGTTCATCCAGATGGTGCGGCAGATGAGTCCGTAGCAGAACACGAGCACGGCCACCGGCACGAGGAAGATGCCGACCGTCATCCAGGTGATGTACGCACGCAGCCCCCACGGCTCCACGAAGTGTCCCCAGCAGTCGTAGACGGCCGAGCCGGGGTGCACCTCGCTCAGGGAGAAGATGAAGTACTGCGGACTGCTGAGCACCAGGCTGCACGCCCAGGTCGAGCCGATCATGATGTGCGCGCGCTGCGTCGGCTGCTGGAGCGTCTTCAGCGGGTGGCAGATGGCGATGTAGCGGTCCAGGGTCATCATCACCATCATGTAGGTGGAGGCGAACATGCCCAGCACCTGCAGGTGCTTGACGATGCGGCACAGGAAGTCCGGGCCGTGGAAGCGGTAGGTGATCTCCCAGCAGAGCTGCGGCAGCACCTGGAAGAAGGCCACCACCAGGTCCGCCAGGCTCAGGTGCTTCATGAACAGGTGCATGCGCGACGGTTTCCTCCGCGTTTTGTACATGGCCAGCAGCACGCTCACGTTCCCCACCACTGCCGCGACGAACGCGAGGCTCAGGACGGTGATCTCGAGCTTGGCCACGTCCTCGTTCCGTCCGAATGGGTCGGTGTCGTTTCTCTTCCCGCCGATGTCTCCGGCTGCTGCACCGGACTCCAGCGGCTGCGTTGAGTTGAACCCATCGGTGCAGTTTCTGCCCGTGGTGTTGCAGGAGCTCTCCCAGGGGAAGAGCATGGTGGCCACGCCGCTTGTCCTCCGTGCGCGCGGAGCTGGCTGCCCGCCTGTGCGCTACCGTCACCACCGGGCGACTGTGACTGAAACTCCCCGATTACTCCAACATGTATGGGATTATGACCGGGTTGCGCGGAAAGGGAGCCGATCAAAAGTCATAAACAAGAAATCCACAATTATGTTTCCACCCGTGGCGCACAGCAACTCTCTGAATCAGAGCAGCACTGCTGCTGATCCAGCCTCTTTTAAAGGCTCCGAGACTAGAGACCAGCCCCCTGTACCCACACACTCAAGACCCGTACCCACACACTCAAAGCACACACAACCCATAGACACACACCCTTTCTCTTCCCTCCCACTTAACAACACGCAAAGTCAAGTGGAGCCTGCAGGGAGGAATCTCTGCTGTAACTCAAGCGTCTGTGTAATGAAAAAGCCTAATAGACCCGGCTTTTTGGGGGATCATCAAAAACATCAGACATCATCAGAATTAATTAAGGGAAAGACATGAAATGCCAATTGGAAAAGAAAAAGAAAGGCAAAAGGGAGATAGGAAAATGAAAAAACAAAACCATAGGCCGTGCTTTCGTTTTCAAGATTTTCAGGATTTTAAATTTCACTCTTCCTTTTCAAACTGCCATTTTCAGGTGAATAATAATTGTTTATATTATATTATTGTAACTTTTAATTTGTTAACTTCCAGTTAGCCCATCTGTGCTGCATCTTTCCTCTTCACTCCCTTTCACAACTACAACAACCAGATCTTTATTTTCAATGCCAGAAAACCCAGAGGTGACTTTAAAAAAAAATGTCTAAGCAATTTATTAATTAAATTCCGCACAAGCTGTAATCACTCGGTAACAGAGGAACATCCATGGAACAGATCTAATTAGTATCTTATTAATGCTGACAACCCCCCCCCCCCTACCCCTCCCCCCACACCTAAATATTGATTTAACCTTTTCTTTATTCTGACCATGACATTTTGTGTGTGTGTGTGTGTGTGTTTTATCGGGGGTCTGTGCGACATTGATGTGTTTATGTGGCGATTACCTCAGACAGCGCTCGTTTCCTCAGCATTGAACGAGAAACCAAACGGAGAGAGAAGTGAAAACTCCTGCAGGCGGAAACATGAAACATCACAGCTACAGCTTTCCTTCAAAAGTCCACACAAAGTTTTCCTAAAGAGGCCTACACATGATCCGCGGCGCTGCCCGGTCCATGGTTTTCCTCTGGGGAGAGCGGTGCTCGGAATTGCCCCCGTGCGCTGGGCCCAAAGTTCAAATTATTTCAACTTTGGCCTTGTTGCAGCTGACCTTTTGAAGGCGCAACCAATTCCAGTATGTTCCTGCGCTTTGACTCTTTTCTCTGTGCCTTGCTTCGCGGTTTTTCCACGGATCATGTGTGGGCGGCTTAGCAACAATAATCTCCTGCAGTTCTCTCATGAAGCAGCAGTCTTACTTATATTCATCTTTTGTCGTTTGCCTCAATGAATTCCTTAAAATCCAAACTTCACAACGAGCCAATAATTTCACCAACAATGTATAACAGAGAATAACACACTGAAGAGATTATATATCTCCTACACACCATATACTGTAATTTCCCGATAGTTCAAATGTCCTGCGGAACGATGAATTCAATTACAGAGGAGCACAGTGAATATTTTGTTCCCCACCTTCCCCTGTAATGTTAATCCTGTCCGAATGGGGCTTAAGTATTTAGCTGCTAAGAAAACAGTTTTAGTTGCGAAGTTGTGGAACTTTTAACCATAAGAGAAAACATTTTCAAAGCAAAAGTCCCACATTTTGGGAACTACAATTATTCCCTTTCTGGTTGAAAGTTGACAAGCTCAGAAGATTGATACCACTCTAATGTATGTTAGATATGAAGCTCCAGCCAGCAGCTGGTTAGCGTAGCTTAGCATAAAGACTGGAAACGGGTAGAAACTGCTAGCCTGGCTCTGTCCAAAAGTTAGAAAATCCAACTAGCAGCAACTCTAAAGTTTGCTAAACTAACAAGTGTTATCTCGGTTGTTTAAAGGTCCCATGACATGGTGCTCTTTGGATGCTTTTATATAGACCTTAGTGGTCCCCTAATACTGTATCTGAAGTCTCTTTTATATAGGCCTCAGTGGTCCCCTAATACTGTATCTGAAGTCTCTTTTATATAGACCTTAGTGGTCCCCTAATACTGTATCTGAAGTCTCTTTTATATAGACCTCAGTGGTCCCCTAATACTGTATCTGAAGTCTCTTTTATATAGACCTCAGTGGTCCCCTAATACTGTATCTGAAGTCTCTTTTATATAGACCTTAGTGGTCCCCTAATACTGTATCTGAAGTCTCTTTTATATAGACCTTAGTGGTCCCCTAATACTGTATCTGAAGTCTCTTTTATATAGACCTTAGTGGTCCCCTAATACTGTATCTGAAGTCTCTTTTATATAGACCTCAGTGGTCCCCTAATACTGTATCTGAAGTCTCTTTTATATAGACCTCAGTGGTCCCCTAATACTGTATCTGAAGTCTCTTTTATATAGACCTTAGTGGTCCTTTAATACTGTATCTGAAGTCTCTTTTATATAGACCTCAGTGGTCCCCTAATACTGTTATTTCTTTTATTAAACTCATATTAATGTTAAAAAACCTCATAAAGTGAAATGTTCATGCCATGGGACCTTTAATCCGTTAAAAAGTTGACACTTTGCCATTTTACTGGGGGTCATGTAAAATTATAAGTTGGTAGTCCCAGCCCAGAAACAGTCCGGCGCACCAAATTGCCATTTTTCTTTATTGATTTTACAGCGCGTTTCTGACATTTTATAGACCGAACAACTAATTGATTAATTGAGAAAATAATCAACAGATTAATCGACTGTGGGAATAATAGTTAGTTGCAGACCTAATTCTTTTATTCTAACAATAAAAACAGCCCACTATTACGATTATTAAAACTTTTGATTTGTTTATAAATGCTTCTTGCACGTTGTTGCTAAGTGGGAACGATAACAACGCTAACCTGCTTCAGGAGACTTTGAATGGTCTTCCTCTGTGACAGAATGTGGTTTTCCCACCGTCCTCTGATACTGGATATAAAGCGCACCCGGGTTTCTTGCAACCGCTGCCCTACAAGGCCACAACTTAGTTTGTTAATGTTCAATCTATATGCAAGACGTGAGTAGAGGGATTTGAAAGTCACAGAGGCCGACTGTGTTTTTCATGTCAAGTAATTGTGTGGAAGGAGCGCAAGCTGCCGATGCAGACCATTACATAACATGCTGTGGTTAAACAATGGTGGGTAATGGTCGGGGCTGTCAGGAGTTTTAGATTTATTACCATGTGATTATGAAACCTGTCGGACTTGCATAATAATGACAGATAACCCAGGCTGGTGTGCGCACTGATAAGAACTCAGATACTGGCACACATGTTAGATACCGGTATTTAATCACAAAACACACTGTTTTAGATATTTATGTCACCAACATTTACGAAAGTACATATTTTCCCATTTGGTTTTGTTTAATCCCACATATAACAACACACATATAACACACTCAACAAATATTCACCTAAAAAACTAACAAAAATGCAAATTAAACAAAATAAAACAACATGTAGACATTATATGACCCAAACAAGGTGCATAAATTGAAGCATGAAACAGGATAAAAAATTTGTCAAAATTGGTCAAAGGTTAAATAACTTTAGTGGTCTTGGTTCACCCCAAATTAGGAATAAATCAAAAGTTTTTACTACTGTAATAGATTACGAGTATCTGGCGTCATCTAGTAAACTGTTAGTCACAGCATGACAAAAGTGTTTCCCTGTAAAATAGCCAAATATGATGAACTTGACAACAAAAATAATGACAAAAATTAAAGCCATTATTATAAATAATATAAATTTTCTTTGAAAGACAAACACAATCCAAATTTGGTGGCAAAAGTAAGTGTTGTCAGTGTTGTAGGGATAACCTTGACTTTTCATCTTATCCTGTGCTATTCCCAATTTTTCCGTGCTATCTTCGACTTGTGTTATCTCAATCGTGACTCAGGAGTTTGTCCTCCTCCAAAATATCTCTACAATATTACAACAAATCAACCTTTTACTGAAGCTGAAACATGTTTGCATGTTTCTCAATCTGTACGGGTGATGAAAACATCTTTAGGTGATTCATAGGTCTAGACCGGGTAAGCCCCGCCCGATCTGCCGGCGATTTGATGTCTCCCTGCAGCTCAGGCTGGAAACCTGCACATTTATCTCTCCTGCTTCCGTTACAAATCTGCGGGGACCAATCACAAACTGGCTTATCCACCTGGCGTGCTATTAACACGATGACGATAGAGAAGCGACCGAGCAGCTTTTTGTTTCCATTCAACATGGCGGCCACCGAAGCGTAGCAACCCGTTGATGCCGATGGTGCTGTCGCTGCTACGTCACCCGGATCGTTGGTCTGATTGGTTGAAGGACTATCCAATTGCGTACAGAGTCATTTGAACTATGCCCGTTGATCACGCCTGAAAATACAGAGCAGACTCCCCAGACTGATGTTCAATCTGTAAAGATTGAGTTTGGTCTGGTGACAGTCAGACTATCATAGGTTATCATTTTGTCATACATTATGTGGGTATCTGCAGTATGTGTTCTAGGCAGGGTCTGAAATTAGTATCCACCGAATGCGGGTAAGTTGTTAGTTGTGGCGAGTAAAATCATCCGGCCATCAGCAGACAGAACGACACGTTTAGGGAGGTTAGCAAACTATATAAAAGCAACCAAGTTACCCGAATGTTCTCCCATTACCATCAATAAAAAGACACACGCATATTGTATGTACACGCCCACTTCAACTTCACTAGCTCACATATCAATTTTGTCTGAAGGAGTAGCTCAGTACGTAGTGAGTGAGACGGTGGATGCGCTCAGAGCGGAAGAGAAATGAACGGTAAAGTTGCCTAGCGGTAGTAAATATAGAGCGTACGTTTCAGTTTGTCCATTAACTCTGCAGCTCCTTAAGACCCAAGTAGAGTTCCTGTGTCTTACTTTCAAACAAACGGTAAATCCCTTTTCTTCTTCTTTGTTGGCCCGGGCTAAATATTCTCTGTATGAATTGAAATGTAATTGTAAATGTAATATAATTACATATATAGATATAACATATAAATATATATATTTGCATGTAGGCGGGTGCATTCATGTGTACAGTACCTTCCCACCCCTGAAAAAAATAAGGTTCCCCCGAAAGCCACGGTTTAATTTGAACACTGGAATTTACCATGCATGTAATGTTTTGTTGTGTAAATATATAGAACGTTGAATTACATCATTCTTTACGTAACATTTCCAAATTATCTAAATGTTATTCCTTTATTTAGTGCACAGGTTTCAAAAGTGGCAGATCAAATTTATGAGTGGCAGACAACAACAAAACTAATAAATAACTAACTAAATAATTAACTTTTTGTTTTCACTAACTGCCACTGTGGCAAAGTTAATTTCAGACCCTGGTTGCAGGTCAGTCGTGGGTATTGATCTACGATACTACCCGGACTCGTAGATGTGGATGTTTTCTGCAGTGAGACCATAAATAAGTCCCACTTACTGCCCCTTTGGGTTTAATTCTCACTATACTTTAATTAACTATACATTATCCTAGTCAGTCTGCTGGGCTTCTCTCTCTGTTATCTCCCTGGGTCCTGTTTGGACACTTCAATACACTGCAGTAATTCAATACTAGCAGTCCTTGGGGCAAAATGTGAGGGTAAATAAAGAGAAAACACATCAGTGAGAGGGAGAACGGATATGAACTGAGCTGCCACAGACGGACCTCCTGAAGCTAAAGTAATAAACCACAGTAAGGAAATGGGCCTTAACTGGTTAAAGGATTTATAATAAGCAATTTATAATAAAAGAAGTATTAGCAATAAAAGTCAATGTCAGTGAGGAAAAAAATTAGATAATGAAAATGGCCAAAATTGGAGATGTTAGGATTTTAGGAATATCATTAATGTCATTGCAGTACTTTGCAGATCAGGATTTTACATTTCACATGAGACCGTATAAAGTAGCTCATGAATCAAGTACTTTTTTTTTTTTTTTTTTTGGAACATTGTGCGGTTTTCCAGATGACAACATCTGCTCATTATGTTGATAAACCATAACCATAATCTAGGTAGCATTAGGTTTGGTTAAATGTTAAAACAAAAGTTTAACATTTTAGGAAATACAGGCCCGGGTATCGATCGAGCACACGTGATTGGTCCATGCATGTCTCGTCAACGTGAGTCTCTATGATCACCTAATCTGACCGTCTTGAAAGACAAAGATATTGCGCGGTCTGATCCAGGGGCATTTAAATAAAAGGAAAATGCTGACGTTTTCTGGCGAGAACAGTCTCCAAGAGTTTGTTTCTTCTTTTCGATTGCTTTTTATTTGTAAAACTCTTCACATAACATAAATCTTTACAGAGTTAAAACAAGTTAAATACATTTCAGAGATGCACCATTTTTACCTGACAACAGTGATACGTGTAAGCTTTTATTATATTCAGGTGAACTTCAACTGTCAACTTAATTTCCCTCTGTAATTACTAAAAAAAAAAGTACAGATGAAGTATATGGCGTCCAAAAAGCACCTCCAAACTGTGCGTAATGTGTGAAAATGGCTTCATAATGAGATGTGTATTGTGTCTCAGCTGCAGGACCTTCATGTCCGACAGCATTGAAACTCATTCCTGTGTGAGAAAAGTCAGAAGAATAACCAGCTCTGGGTTTGAGTGAATTCAACCTCAGAAAACTACCCAAGTGGGAAACGGCCTATATTTAGTCTTCTTCCCAAATAGGTATTGTTTTCTCTGCATGTGCAGTGTGTTTGTGTGTGTGTGTGTGTGTGTGTGTGAATGTGTGTGTGGGTGTTATGGGAATTATGTGATGTATGGGAGCTGAAACAATAGAAGGAGCTATTCACAAATCTGACCTCGCACTATTAATCTCCTCTAAAATCCTCGAGCGTCCAATAGATTAAATATCATATTTAAAGCTGTCAAAAAATACCAAGAATAGATACTTAAACAATAACAAGGATGCTCTCGGAAGGCCAATATATTCTTTGATTGTATGTTTTATGTTATTCCTAAATTAATATATGTACAGTATGAGAACATGTGTGTATTAATTTGAGATATTCATATTAACCACCATTTTATTGGGTTCACAAAGTATTTATTTAAAACAATTTTAGATTATTTTTTGGGCATTTGAGGCCTTTATTTTTATAGGACAGCTGAAGACATGAAAGGGTTCGAGAAGTAAACCTCTATATATGGGCGCTCGCTCTACCAGGTGAGCTACCCAGGCACCCCGCAAAGTTTTTCTAAAACAATTAGGAAACTTAAACATTCCCAGTAGAACTTTCCCCTTTATGTAGGATCATCCACACAAAGAGAAAAGAGAACATCGAGAGCGTGTAACAGAAAGAAACGGCTGTCCCAGTACAGGATGTGTCAGGGGTCAGAGAAGGAGGCGCTGAGCAGACAAACAGGAGGAAACATTCATCATGAGCTCAGCTGGTTTGTTGGGTCACTGGTTGGGGGTGGCAGCAGCTCAGCACGTTGGGTTGGGAACCGGAGGGTCACCGGTTCAAGTCCCCATACGGACCGACGTATGGAGGTGGACTGGTAGCTGGAGAGATGCCATTTCACCTCCTGCCATTTCACCTCCAGCCATTTCACCTCCTGGGCACTGCCAGGAACCGCACAGGGCTCCTGTTCAGCAGTCGCAGTCCATTACTGCATGTAAAGGACCTGAGCATGTGTGTGTATGCCAGGCCTGTGTGTAATGTGTAATAACAGCAGAGTGTGAATTGTAATTTCCCCCTTGGGGATCAATAAAGAGTATAAATTATGCCTGCACAAAGTCTTCCCTCTCTGTACTGTAGGCCTACATCTCCATATGTATGTAAATGAATGATAAAGTGAGTAGATGTGTTACTTGTTTGACACTTTCTGTACAGTGTGCATCCCTGAGTAGCTGGTTACATGGATTTATGCAAATCTTTCATTTTGTGTCAATATTGAACTCTTAATGTCCAGTCGTTCTTGCCTGCCAAGTCAAGTTAAAAGTTGCGTCCCTGGTCGGTTCACACGGTCGGCTATAAATTTCTCAAAGCTGGGAAAACACGTCCATGTTTATAAGGCCTGAAAATAAACAAATTCATTCTCATAAACGAGTTTGTATGATATATGATATAACTTATGCACAGCAATTCATATATCATACAATATTACAGCGACCGGTCACACATCGGTTAAGGTTAGCCGTTTCAGCGGCTGTTGCTGTGGTTTAGCCGACAAAAGGTGACTGTCTGTGGCGACCAAAACGACTAATTAACATTAGGAAAAAAGTTTGTGGCTAACTGTCAGTGATGGAAAGTAACTAAGTACGTTTACTCAAGTTCCGCACTCAAGGACATGTGTGAGGTACTTCTCTTTCTGCTACTTTATACTTCTACTCCACTACATCTCACAGGCAAATATTGTACCTTTTTACAGTGATTAATAATACAAAAGATAAGGCTGTATTGATCCCCGTGGGGAAATTCACAAGCTGATTCATTAATTTAAATTAAAAAAACTACTTTTCACCCAACTAAGTAAAATGTAGTACATATTTTATAGTATAATTTGAAGCTGATTAGCTTCTTGGTCAATAATAAACTCATTTCATGGAAAACTGGACTCAAATAAATAACCAGATTTTGGATGAAGAAACATTGTATGACCAGACATTTTAAACACTTATTCTGTTATGATAAACACAAATACTAACACATTGACCAGTTACTGTGACTGCTGCAACAGGAGCATGAGCGGCTGATCCCAGAGCTGTGCAGGACCACTAATCTAATTGGCATCGCTACGTAAATTGCGGCCAATGTTTGTCAGACTGCTGTAGAATAAAAAGTCTCATTTTGTCAATCAGCAACCCCACTTCCAGAGTAGACGGGAAGTTGAAAGCCAAAACGGTCACGGCACTTCCTTGTTGCTTAAAGGTCAATATAATTCACAGACCGTTAACGCTCCTGTTCCTCTGACCTCCTCTGCATGCGTCGTAAATGTGACAACACCTCCTGCTCTGCTCCCGTTCTGTTTCTTCTCCCCGTCGAGGAAGTGAGCTGGCAGGTCGACTGTTGTGTGTGTTTTTAACAAGAAATCATGGCGGCTCCATTTTAACACTGCGTACCTGACAATCTGCCGCCTCTCTCTGGTGCCCTTTTACTTCTATTTTATTTTATTCTACTTCAACTGATTTCATTTTGGCAAAGCCGGTCTGTCCCTGTTCCCTAGCAACATCATACGGTACACTTGACTTCTCACATCGAAACACATGAGCATTAAAGGCAGCATTAAAAGCTGCTTGTTGAACATTAAGTTAACCTCCAGACCTCATGTCTTCGTGAAAGGTCTTTAACCCTTGTGTTGTCTATCCGTCGACCGTGAACTTGTTGAAAGTTGAAGCTGCTTTTTGCTGCTTTTCTCAATGCTTTTTTTTTTAATTCATGGTCAATAAACTTAATTTATATGACATCATACCTAATTTTTGAGTTTAAAAAAAAAAAGCAAAATATATGAATTATTCTGAAATGCTATCAAATTTAAATAAAACACTCAACATTCAATGGAAGTAATCATTATATTTTTACCTTGTAAAAATGATGCATGGGTTCCATACAGTGGCCCAATCCCAAAGTCCGGACTCACAGACTCACGGACTTTGGTGCGCGTTCTCGCGAAATTCGTAAGGGCTCATCGATGCAGACTTCACCAAAGGGAATTACCCACAGTTCAAAGCGTTGTGACGTTTACCGCGGAGACGATAGGAAAATCCGGAAATAACAAAGGTAAACAACAGCACGACCACGGGAACGGAACGGACCTGATGTCCAGATGTAAAACAAGAGTTTGAATAAATGTGGAATCAGGCAGCCGTCTACTGTGTCACGGCCGCGTGGAAAAGCAACAAACTTAAAATGAAAATTCCCGGCAAATGTCAGCAACATGTTTGTTATTAAACGTCGCACAGGTAACATGTGATCTGGTGAAGTGCTGTCCCGATCCCATTCTACCTGTCTGAGCCCATGTGGCCTCACACACTCACTCACTTAGCACCTGAGATCAGTTAAGTCTGTGAGTCTTTAGTCCTTAGTCCTCAGGGCTCACTTTGGGATTGGGCCAATGTACACGCATCCAAGTTACTTTGGGCAATTTAGTTGAAAGAAACACATATTTCTGATATAAAAAAAACTTTGAATATGGGTCACATTTGACCCGAGGACATCACAAGGGTTAATTGGTCCATTTAATACACTTAATTTCTTACATTCGTATTAATGTTGTGAATCTTGTCAGCAGCTGCACAAGGAGAACATTTCCCTGATTTTATTGATGTTTTGGGATTTCAGTGCTGCGGCTGTAACAGAATCTGTGAGTTTATCTTCAACTTCAAATGAAGCGTTGCTGACAGACTGTGTTCAGTTCTTCGTGTTGCTTCACCACTTTAAACCCCTCGGCCACTCACTGTTTCTAGTTTGTGGGACTCGTGATATTTTGGAAACAGCAGACTTCAGCTGTGGTTAAGTTTGAAACAGTGCACACACACACACACACACTTATGTTTGTGTGAGGATATGTGGAGACATATTGTGTTCCCTTACATTAACTTTACCCATCCCAGCTACACTACCCCAAAACTTAACTTTACATTAAAGGTGCAGTAGGTAAGACTTATAAAACTAACTTTCTGTCATATTTGCTGAAACTGACCCGATGTTCCAGTAGAACTACATGAAACAGGTAATAAAAAAATAAAAATAAATCTGGCTCCTCTGGCTCCACCTACAGCCTGTAGTGTAATTTGCAAAAATTCCACCGCTCCCTGTTCAGATGCACCAATCAGGGCCGGGGGGGGGGGGGGGTTGTCTAACTGCTTGTAAATCACTGCTCATGCACACGCATTCATTCTCCCTTGTGGGGGGAGGGGCTTAGGAGACCGTTTTGGGCTTTAGCGGAAAAGGGGGAGGGACTGAGAAGTTGTCAATGTTAAAACGTTTTGGCTGAGTCCTGGATCTTCCCAATCCTACCTACGGCACCTTTAACTAAAACCTAAGTTAAATGTAATCGAAACCATAAAACAGCCCTTTAATGAAGTGAGGAGCCAACAAAATGTCCTTACTCAAGGTTTTGGTCCTCACAAAGATAGAAGAATAAGACGGACATCCTGTGACAGCAGGATATTGTTATATAAGAGGATATTGTTTGAGTCACTTGAACTGTCAATATTTAGTAATCCATTATTTTAGTTAGCTATTTGAACCTTTTAAAGCTAACTATTTGAACTGTTTTAGCTAACTATTTTAATCATTTATCCTAATTACCAAAGTAACCCTTTTTTACTAGCTAGTTTAACCATGTATGCGTTATTTTTAGTTAGCTATTTGAACTGTTTATAGATAACTGTTATATGTGTTTTTAACTTGCATTTTAGGTGTTTTAGCTACCAATTTACCCATTACTTCTAACTATGTAACTGTTTATAGCTAACTATTTAAACTGTTTATGAAGTAGCTATATAAAACATGTAGGGCTGGGCAATAAATCAATATTATATCATTATCGTGATATGAGACTAGATATCGTCTTAGATTTTGGATATCGTAATATCATGATATGACATAAGTGTCTTTTCCTGGTTTTAAAGGCTGTATTACAGTAAAGTGATGTACTTTTCTGAACTTACCAGACTGTTCTAGCTGCCTTTTCCCCACTTACTGTAGACATTACTGATGATTATTTATCTAAAATCTAAGTGTGAAGAACCAATTGTCAACCCTAGAATATCGCCGCCATATCGATATTGAGGTATTTGGTCAAGAATGTTGTGATATCTGATTTTCGCCCAGCCATAAAACCATGTATCCATTTATTTGTTGTGCAATTTTAACCATTTATTTATAACTTGTAGCTAAATGTTTAGACCTCTAACTAGTTTTCACACATTCTCAATCGCAACAAGCAGTGTTGTGATGTCACAACTGACTCAATATGGGGATTTTAACAAAAAAAAGCAGAACAATGTGACAAGCCAAGCGGCTTTACTGTGTTTGTTTTCTATATAATATCCCTTATATTGTTTCTATAACTACCCAGTGTTTGTTTTCTATATAATATCCATTATATTGTTTCTATAACTACCCAGTTAATTGACACCACTATCTATAGAAGCTGTTAGATCATAATGCGACAGCATGTTTGTGTACAGTTTGAGCTCAGGTGGTGCGCCTGGCCTGCGTCAGACATGAAAGGACAGTAGATTGTGTGTGCAGTTGGCCGTGCTGAGAGGAGGATAAGAGGTTAGTCTGATCAGCCGTTTAACAGTGAAATGTGTCCAAACTGATAATGCTCTCCTCTGCCAAACACTTATCCACTTCATGGGGTCGCTTCATGGAAACAACGGCAGACAGAACGTCTAACCTGGCTCAGGTTTTGCCCAATGTCAGCAGATAATGATTTGGCCAATTAAAATCGTTTAAGCTGACATGCCAGGGAAACTGTCCTAGTGTCTTCTGGGTCATGTCAAGTCATTCAAGACTAAGTCGCAAGACTTCAATAATTCAAGTCAAGATGAAGTCTTTTAGGTCTTTAAATCCTGACAATTAAAATCACACGGCATTCCAAAATGTTCCTTCTTCAAAGGTGTTAACGGTGTTTTCATTTGGCTTACACACGGTCCATTAAGGCCCCATCCAGACGAAGACGTTAGGATAAAAACGCATCCGTCTTCCCTGGATTCGGTTCAAGAAAATTCACGTCCACATGAATCCATATGTAAATGACTCAACACGCTACTTCATATGCCAGGCCTGTAGGCGGCGCTGTTATTGCTACAGAAATTAACGGAAGAGCAGCCTTCAGTGACTTCCTTTCATAACATGACTGTTAGCTAGTTCTCTTAGCAACACATCCATGGACTAGACTTTAAACACCACTGCTCGTTATATAAAGGCCACCTAGAAAAAGAATGTAAACTTTGTTTACATTCTATCGGACATGATTGCAGCTAGCAGAGCTAGCGTTAGCCGATGTTAGCTAGCAGAACAAACATCAATGATCCGATGTCTTTTTGATAATCTAGCTACACGTTTTTCTTGCGGTAGCCTTTCTACAATAAGCGGTGCTAAAAGTTACTATAATCCGTTCAAGGAGTTGATGAGCAGACAGATTAGCGAGCTAGTTGATAAGTTCTCTACTTCCACTTCATAGTGTACATATCTATGCTTCCACTTTATAAGCAGCATTGCGTCCCTGCTATAATAGCCGTCAGCTGGGTTGAAGGCGGAGCTTTGAGTCCGAGGTGTGTGGGGATGACATCATCGATACGCACTTATGCGGTTTCACCGTACACACGAAGCCAAACGTGAGCCGGCTTTTTTTTTATTCACCCTGGGACCAGGTTTCAAAAAAGTGCGTTTACGGGCAGTGCGTTCACAGGATTCGTGTGGACAATCGGCCCAAACGATGCAAAAGATGTGCGTTTGCATCGAAATACGTTTCCATGTGGATGGGGCCTAAATGTACAATAATGTAACATCCATGGTGTTTGGCCAGGCATGTCCTGCTTGAGTCTCTTTGTTTTTGTTAGGTTTTCTGGGATTTTAATCAGTGAAAAATGGACACTTAAAAATGGACACTTAAAATGTGTTTTGCTTTTAATTTGTAAGACAAATCAAGTCCCACAGCGGTCAAGTCCTTGTTTAAGTTTGGGAATTAAATGATGACTCTGGTTTATTATAGCGTAAAACTTAGGTAAACAGCCCAGTGTTCAAACAGGAAGTCCAGTTTGAGTGAGTGAAAGTTTTTCAGATGCCCAAACACTGCTCAGCTGTTCGTAATAGTCTGAGACAGTTTTCTTTGTTTTTTTCACGGCAGCCATTATTTTATGTTTTTTCGCCAGAAAATTGCAATACTTTATAACAGATACAGCACATAATCCGTATTAATTAGGCTCGATGATGTTTTAAGCCCCCAACGTCGACTTCAAGGCAGCGCTGCGACAGACTTCAAGGCACTTAACCCTAACCATTGCCTAAATCTAGTGCACAGCCTGGAAGACAACGCTGGGGGCTTAAAACACCAAACGCCATTAATTAGTGAGCTTTAGAGGTTGGCTATATGTTACCTTTAGATATAGCCAATTCAAGTCTTTTTGCTAAGCTAACCTGTACTGTAGCTCTAGCTTTATATTTACTGGATGAACATGAGAGTGGTATTAATCTTCTCATGTACCTCATATTTCCCAAAAAGTCAAAATATTACCTTAAGTTTGACTTGAGTATCTCGCCTACTGTTCAAGAAGAAGAACTAATGATTGTGTGGCTGTATGTGTGTCCTGTTTTCTTGCTACCCGAGCCTCATTCATTTAGGCTACGAAAAGGATATTGAAATCAAATGAATCCATCTGTGGGGGGGTTAATAATGCCTCTGGGTTCGTTAGCACAGTGACAATTTGATTAAGGGAACCAGCGAAGAGGCGGGAGATGACAAGAGAGGGAGAGAGGATACTGATGGAGGGAAAATGTTGGACTTTTAATGCATTTAAAATTGCAGTTCACTGGGTTTGTCTGCTGCTGAATCTGCGATTGTGTGAGGACCGAGATGAGAGCGAACTCATCTAAACGTCAGCGAGAAAACAAGGGCGTTAGCGACAGTATAAGATTTGAGTCAAACACTTCTATGATTGCAAGATGATATGAATGAGCATAAAAAATTAATGACATATTTCAGGAAACGTACAAGAGCTTCAGGTTAACTGCACAGATTGAGAATGGTTGCCACTGTGAATACTGATGTAATGTGGTGCATGTCAATAAATAGGAATACTTAACCGCATGCTCACAAGAATTCATACAAAAGCTATTATACTCCATGCACAAGCCTGTATCGTGTAAGTAGTGTTACTTTTACCTCCTTTATGTTTTCTAAAATGGGATAAATTATTCAGCTTTTAGCCAGTGGCCTGGTTTGGAATTAGGGCTGAAACGATTCCTCGAGTAACTTGAATAATTCAGTTACTAAAAAACCTTGATGCAAAATGATTTGCCTCGAAGCTTTAGTTTATCAAATGTTACCAACGTTGTATCACTCGCGCTGTTTCCGCACGGATGATTATTGCTGTCGCACACCGGGCTGACGCTGATGGCGACACGTGCCATGAAGGGCGCAGATTACAAAATGAAGAAAGAGCGTAAATAGTGAGGGGCTTAGAGGAGAGACAGGCTGGAGAAAACGACAGAAAGTGTCCAAAGTTTGGAATCAGTTCAAATGTAATTAAAACGAAAACTCTGTACAGTCTACGGCCAAATCAAACTAGCTTACCACAGTAATAGCACGACGTCTGTGCTTCAGCATCTCAACAGAAAACATTGAGTCTTATGGTGCGTTCTTTTTGCCTCGGAAGTCAGAGGTCGTAACTGGGAATGACGTCACACACGAGTTGAATACGTTCTTTTTGCAAGTCGGATTTTCATTGTTTTCATTAGCTCTAGCCAGGTTAGCTATTGTTAGCAACGCCAGTTAAACAACGTATATGCTGCTTTTTTGTCATACAAACCGCGTGACAACACAGATAGAAGACAGCGCTGCGTGTACGACTGATTTAGTGAGACACAAATACCTGATGAAACTGATAACCGATATTTGGAACCGATATGCATTTACAATGAAAATCTTTAAGTTAAAATTAAGATTTTGGAATGTTACAAACTGCACACAAAACTTAGTTTAGAAGCATTGAGCAATTATTTAATAAATTAGAAGCATTTGCAACATAACACACATTAAAAGACAGATAGTGTTGTGTGTGTGTGTGTGTGTGTGTGGGGGGGGGGGGGGGGGCATTAAGTCAGACTCAGTGGAGAGAGAAACCGAAGCAGAGGGACAGACAGAGCTGCAGAGGAGCCAACGTACAACACTTTCAAATTCATTAACTTTATCGGTTATCAGGCAAATAAAACGCAGATACAGATAATCTGCAAACTGCCAAAAAACAGCACTATATGGGGAGAGGAAAAAAATTTGAAAAACTGTGATTTGTACAGACTTTAAACTTTACGTACCAATGCTGTTGCACCTTTAATAATTATACTTAAAAAACAACAAATAGGGCCGATAATTGGTCTATCCCTAGAACCACTATGACAAAAGAAAAATGTAAGCCATCAGGAAAGCACGACCCTTTAAAAGCTCATTACTTGTATTCTCTTCTAATCCTTAAATTTCGTAGCATGACGTGGTCAGACTCACATTCTAGTCAGAATATGAGTCTGATCTGCTCCATTGGGCTGTGATTATGGGGCGAGTTTCAACCCAACCAGGAAAGAAAATGCCTCTGCACTCAATTGGTTAGACCTACAACCAATCAGAGCAACAGATAGACCTACAACCAATCAGAGTAACGGATAGACCTACAACCAATCAGAGCAACAGATAGACCTACAACCAATCAGAGCAACGGATAGACCTACAACCAATCAGAGCAACGGATAGACCTACAACCAATCAGAGCAACAGATAGACCTACAACCAATCAGAGCAACGGATAGACCTACAACCAATCAGAGCAACGGATAGACCTACAACCAATCACCTATTCTATCCTGGTTGTAGGATAGACCTACAACCAATCAGAGTAACAGAGACAGACATCACAGAAGCTGCATGTCAAAGGCTTCGACAGAGCAAAGGCAGAGGCGGCAGTTTCCGTGTCGTGCTGACGGGTGTGACAATGTGTATAAATACGTGATCGCGGTTCTCTGTTCCTCTTTTAAAATTAATGCGCTGTCAATATCTTCTATAACAGACGCAATGGCGGAATCTACACATCTCAATTCTCCAGCAGCAGCCATCTTTATTGTAAACAAATTCAACGGTTCAATGGTGACGTTGACGTGGTTGATTACGTTACTGTCGATCATCTGTCCATCATCGTATAAAGCCTGCCCCCTGACAATTTGATTGGTCCGAACAGCTCTGGTTCGAGCATAGTCGCTCCACAACACAACGGATCAAGTCCAGACGGAACTTCTCGACCTCAAATGTTGTGGCATCCAGGCTATAAATTTAGCCTATATTGCAAATTGTCAACTTTAAAAGTATTTTCCGAATTAGCTATTATCAGCTCCTGTTGGCAGTGTGCTCATGGATGTACAGACAACTATCACTGGATTCTCAGGCAAGTTCTGGAGCATATTTATTTTTCTATGATTGTGTGATGTCATGATGATCACTGGCAGTACCCACTCCAAAAAATAATAATCAGTTTTTCTTATGCCCATGGATGAGTTTTCCACCAAATTGAATTAAAATCTGTCCAGTTGTATGTCCTGTTCAGTAGCACAGAGACTCTCTAATGGAGGTAATTAGGGATTGATTTATTGCCCTGGTTACCAAATTTCTCTAAATGTCTCTTTGATTTTCAGATAAAAACCAGCATGACAGGAATGTGTCCATTTTCCTGATGTACACTCTGGAAATCACATTCGGTCCGGGAATTTTAATTACTCCTACAGATGTCTAGTATCACAGTGTTAATGTAGAAATCAGGGTTGGTTTATTTAGTTCCTAGTGTGACCTTGGCTAATTCACACAAAACCTCTACTATTTGACCTGGAAACTGTGTGGTTTTTGAGGGGCCGTGTTTTTTTTTTGTTTTTTTTAGTTCAGTAAATTTCACACTGACATGCCCACGCTGCCCCGGTGTAATCCCTGCTCTGGGAATACTGGAATGTGGAATAAAGGGTGTTTATTTTCCACAAGTGTGGCAGTGAGAGGGAAGGAGTTTCAGAAGGAGTTTTGTGATAGAGGAGCTGACAGAAACAACATTTCACCCTAAATACCAGTCTCCAGAACCCCCAGTATGACTCCGCACAGAATAAGTAGGTACAGAAAATGGATGGATGGATAAAAATAATCTGAAATGTGGCATGTTTACCACTCATGTTGACCACTAGAACTTTAATGCACCACCACTCCAGCTTGTTACATCCCTCAACAAACATAATCACTTTATTTTCTTTGTGTTTTCATGGGTAATTGTGTACTTGTATATTGAATATCTAAAATCTTTGTAGAAAAGCACATAGTTAATCGTCAGTTGCAGCAGCTCTTCTTAACTTTAAAGTTAGTCTAGTTCTTTTTTTTTTAACCCTTGTGTTGTCCTCAGGTCAAATTTGACCCGTTTTTAAGTTGTTTTTGTATCAGAAATATGGGTTTCTTTGAACTAAAGTTCCCAAAAAATAACTTGGATGCATGGAAGACCTACACAGGTAAAATGAATGATTACTTTCATTGAATCTTGGGTGTTTTATTCAATTTTGGAGAAAAAAAATGTAATGGTTTCTAAACACTATCTTGTCTAAACTTTGACATAAACCAGTTTGTGATTCACTCAACATCCTTTGACCTTAACTATCAGTCAAAAATAATTCATCATTTCTGCTTTTTTTTGAACTCACAAATAGGTAACATGTCATTTAAGTTAGGTGTATTGACTGTGTATAAAAGCTCAGAAAAAAGAGGAAGTAAAAGGACAAGAAGTTGACGGTCGATGGGAAGACAACACAAGGATTAAGATAATTTTTGGGGCATTTTAGGCCTTTATATAGGACAGCTGAAGACATGAAAGGGGAGAGAGAGGAGGAATGACCTGCAGCAAAGGGTCGCAGGGTGGAGTCGAACCTGCGGCCGCTGCATCGAGGAGTAAACCTCTATATACATATGCACCTACTCTACCAGGTGAGCTACCCAGGCACCCAGAGTTACTCTAGTTCTAACGTAAAGTGTTTACTAAAGAGTAGAATTTTAAACATCACCAAATTAAAACAGATCGGAAACATGAATGCCCCCCACCCTGACAAAAAGCTTTGAGACTCTTTAGATGCAGAGCCTTTTATTTTTATATTTCCCTAAACATAACTAAGTAGCTTAAAGCTATAGTGCGTAGTTTCTGTCTCCCCCATGAGGAATTCTAAGTAACGGCAACAAAACTGTCGGCGCGTCCTCATGATACAAGCCTTAAGGCCTTTTTACGGTTGTGCGGAGGCTTTCGCCGTAGCCTACGTAAGTGGCCTGATGTTTATACTTGTGCGCTGGTGTATGTGTGTGTGTGTGTGTCGAGGCGGCATGTGTGTGTGTGTGTGTGGGGAGTGTGTTTTAGAGCGAGGAGGAAGTGAGAGAGTGACGGCGATTAGCTTCGGAGCGAGTAGCGACTCTAGAGTCATAGTGAGAGAAACAAAGTGTCTCCTCTGTTCTTTCTGACCACGGTGGTAAACCTGGAGCAGGAAACGTTAACCCTCTCCTTGATTTCATGTTGTTTATGGAGAAGGAGAACCAGGAAATGAGTTGGGGGGGGGAATGCAACGCTACCAAGCCACGGCCGAGCGACGTGCGTCGCCGAGACGTGTAGTTACATTTTTTGAGAGGTGCACGTCGGGTTCACGGCGTAGGCTCCAGCGTAGGTTTGCGTAGCCGGACGGCACCGTTTTCTGAACGTAGCCATACGGAGAAATACAGAGAGTTGTGTGGAGCTAATAGTCTTCATTTGGTTTGTATCAACTTATTTGGCAACGGCTTGAATGAAGAGTTACGCACTAAAGCTTTAAAGACAGTGAAATGAAAAATGCATACAAGTCCTGATCCTGTGTACCTGTGGTAACTGTTTAGTTATCGCTTGGTACATCAGGATCAGGGTTATTGCTGTTGTGGAATTTATCTGAAAGCACTCAAACAAGTGTAAAATAATGCACAAACAAACACTGATGGATTGATGGTTAAATGTATTATTATTGTACAATAATTAAAGGAAGACTAACCTCGTCACAAAACACTGAAGTCAGGAAGAGAAAAGAATCTCTTTCTGACCAGGGAGACTGAAAGTGCTTCAAATATAGTTTTCTCAGAACAAGACTGCCTTAAGATATGATATAATCTGGTCATGTGTACATCATCTGATAACTCAATATAGAAATATATGTAGGAAGAGCACCTGACATTCGTCGGACCTATTTTGAAGTCTTGATGTCATACGACTAGTCCTCTGTTTACAGAGGAGCCGAGGATCAGTAATCTTGCAAGTTTATGTTCACATTATCCAAGTAGGTTTTTCACATGCAAGGAATTTACTTTGGTGTTTTGACGCATAGCAATATGCATATTAAGAGAAAATGAAAGATTAAAGCAATACTGCAAAAATCAAGAAATATCAATATAGAAAAGTAGAATTTACAATACAAATATGTACATTTTAACTCTTTGGTTTTGGGGGGTCTCCGAGATCTACGAGGGGTTTGAGGCATTTTGAACACTGTGGCCAATCGCTCCAAGACTTTTGCTCTTTGAAGGGTTTTGCTCAACCCTGCTGGGCCAGTTATAAATCTCTCACTTTCACACATAATGTAACATTTACATTTTCCCAATCCGTCTTGGAGCCTGTGTGCTTTACATGTTCTTACTGTGTGTGTGTGTGTTTCTGTAGTTGTGTTTATGTCAGAGATCTTCAACAGGAGGTCCGGGACCCTTAGGTAAAGGTAAAGGTAAAGGTACTTTATTGTCACATACACATACATGTAGCAAAATTCATTTTCTGCATTTATCCCATCCCTCAAGGGAGCAGTGGGCAGCCAATCACATTGCCCGGGGACCAACTCCAGATCTGAGCCAGTGCCTTGATCGGGGGCACTGACTGGAGAACCTAGTGCATGTTTTTGATGGTGGGGGGAAACCGGAGCACCCGGAGGAAACCCACGCAGACACGGGGAGAACATGAAAACTCTGAGTTACTAAAAATGATTTTATCACGCATTAACGCAGTTTTTATTATTTCTTTTATTTTGTAAAAGTATGTTGCTGACTGCTGCTGCCGCGCTAAACAAACAAACCAACAAACATTTAAAGTTCTTCCAGACGGCGCAGTCGATAGAACCAAAGTTATTTGGAACCACTGCAAAGTTGAATTTTCTTATCACTGGAGTACTTCCAGTCTGAAATATCACCTAAATGCACTAAATACACACATTTGATACCAGCAAACCATTCAACGAAAACAAACGGCAGACTACGTTAGATGCAGCGTGTGGTAGAAGTATAGATAAACAAAGGAAAGAGAAGCTAACAAACGCCATGGCGAAGTGGATAGCTACAGACTGCAGGCCGATCAGTGACGTGGAGAATCTCAACAAATGACGGCAGGTATGAGATTCCCTCAAGACGCACCATCACAAGAAGAACACACCAGTTGTATGAAAAGGAAAGGACTGCAAAAGCGACAACTTTTGTTATGATTGTGGCTCAGGATTTTGTTGGCGTTTTGTTTTTTTTATATGTATATAACAAACAGGATAACATGAATGCCCTGGCAGTGGCAATACGCTTTCATTTTGTATTTGCTTTGATTACATTGTTTAAGTTGAGATTTACACTAACTATTTTATTTAACTGCTACTGTATGAACAACATGCTGATGTTAAGTTTTTACAGAACAAATGTTATGGCACTTTAGTTCATATGGCAGAACATTTCAAATCAAATTGCGCTATACACTACTTTTGAATTCATTATTGGATTTTGCGTATAACAATGCAATTAATCGCAATAATAATATAATTTATACTGTTTATTGATCCCCTCGGCCCAATTTACACAATTTAATCAGGGAAATCATGCGATTAATTGCGATTAAAACTTGTAATCGTTGCCCAGCCCTAATGAACATATACATAAACACGAGTCCAACATATTATTAGCAAATGTGCCTATTTGTGATGTGTTTTTAAATGTACTCATTGATGACATGCTTACTGGCCTGTAGGTAAGGTAGCCATCCACAGATACATTTAAGCCTAAGGATTCGCTGTGCTACATGTATATTTAACATGAAAACATGATGTATAGATATGTGAATATGTCAATAATTATTATTTCAATAGCTTAGTATTGTATGCACCATAATAAGGTATGTTTGAAGACTTTAGGCCACCCTACACGTTATTGTAGGCCCAGTTTAATACGCAACTCAATTTTATTTCTCTCAATTTCTGTCTTTCAGCTAAGGGGTCCTTGGCCTAAGAAACGTTGAAGACGCCTAGTTTATGTTATAGAAAGCTGTGCAGGACTGAGTCACGGGATGTTTACATCTGGAACATCAGGGGGCTGAAGGGGAATCTGGGGTCAAATCCTGTTTTTTACATGTCGACGTGCTCTCCCACCCTCCCAGTGTAACGCTGTCACGCTCTAAATAAGCTGAACCCCGGTTTGTGTAATCTGCTGGTGCCACCTCGATGATTTGTTCTAACTTTACAACATGTACAACATGAATGTAGTGTAAGGATACGCAGTGGTTGCTTAAGATCTGTTTCCTGTCCTTGTGTAGTGCAAAGATTAATGTGGTGATCCCAGAGAGCATAAGTTAGCATTTTTCTCCTCCGTGTCATGAGAAACGATTTGAATGGTTGGGAACTAACACTTCTTATACTGCAGAGCCAGGCCAAAGAATGTGTCCAAGATAGCCTGACAAGCCCGACCCACATCCAGATGTTGGGTCTGGGAACTCACCATTGTTCAGGGCTCAATCCGAGAGGCGGGATAAACGTTTGTCTTTCAAATTCCCTCTGCATGCAATAGGATAGCGCTACAACCAGGTTTCAAAATTGACTTTTTCATCCACCAGCCAAACGGCTAGTGAATGTTCACATTTTACCAGCCACTCAATAGATTACCATTGTTTTTTGGCTAGTGAGTGAAGGAAATTTACCAGCCACTTGCATATTTTACCAGCATTTGGCTAGTAAATGGTGCTAATTTTGAACCCTGGCTACAACCAGGCAGAGTAACGAAGAAGGGGGCGGAGCTAGTTGAAAGATTAAACTTTAAACTCCGAACACATCTTCCTTTTTTAAGAATTACTTCAGTGCGGTTCTTTGTTCTTTTCTCAAAGAAAAGCTTAACTCCAAGTCTTCCAGAAGACCGCTGTTCGCCAGCAGCAGCAGCCATAAGCCCCGCCCACCTACTCTATACACGATGTGATTGGCCCGACAAGAATTTAGTTTTTCCAGCTCGCAGGCCAACGGAGAGTTCCTAGACTGACAAAACATATTTTTAGGGCTGTCAATAGATTAAAAAACTGAATTGAATTAATTACACACTCTGTGATTAATTAATCTGAATTAATCGCATACATCATTTTTGCTGTGAAAGTATTTTAAATATTTCAATTCAAATGAATAATCATCATTAGTGACATTATTAGTTAAACTATTTTTATTATTTTCACTGTTCAAATATATATATATATATATATATATATATATATATATATATATATATATATATATATATATATATATATATATATATATATGTGTGTGTGCATGTGTGTGTGCATGTATAAATAAATAAAACAATCAACAATATGACCTAATATGCTGAGGAAATAAATTCAAAAGGGTATTTTACAACAACTACGAATGCACCGCGTGGCTGTAGATTACCAGCTTCATTGAACGCACCGTCTCTCGGTACTACAATCTAATATGTTATAGCAACCTAAAAACTATCGCAGTAATCACATTGTCTGGCAATATATTGATTATCGCAGAATTGCTGTGTTGTGATATTATCGGTATCGTGAACCATGTATGGTACCCTGTGGTTCCCACGCCTACTACATCTAGTGTCTGTGTTCTGTCACTCTCCACCGCCTCTGCTACCTCTGCTGAAGCCTCGCCACAGGTCTGAGCTACAGTGAAGTGTAAAGACACTTTGAACTGGGCTCAGTGCGTCGGTGGTCCTTTGCAATTTGTACCTCCTGCGAAAACACTTTTCGGACAGTAAAGCTCTCAGGAAATCAAATCTCATGGGAATCCCGGGCAGTAAAGATGGGGGGATGAACAGTCATGGGGGGAACTTTCAACAGCAAAGTGCTTCTCACCTAGCCTGGAAATCCAGACCCAAATCCCAAAGATTAATGGTCTGGCATTGACTAATGAAAATGGCCCAACTCAAGGGGCATGCTCAATCTCAATCTCACTGCACGCAATTGGATAACACTACAACCAATCACAACAATACACGGGGTGACGCATCCGGAGCCCCGTACGCTTAGCTACCAGCGGAGCTAACTGGTAGATTAAACTGTCGTCATCTGTTTAGCTCGCCTCTGGCCCGCCTACATCAGACACACCGATGTGATTGGTGCAGCTCGGCTACCAGGGCATAGTTAATGAGCATCATTACTGAACGCCAGAGTGACTCGCTGAGCAAATTCAACTTGTGCTCTCGCGGGAACTCTGGATTTCTACGGTACTCTTACCTAGAAGTGACACAAAATACACTCGCTGGACGGTGCTTGACACACACATGGGACCATGTCATGTAAAATGCCCCCCCCCCACACCTCCTACTATACAGCCAGGCTAAAACGCAATTGAGTCTTTTTGTAGTAATTTTACGTCTCATTTTGAGTCTCTCTGTAGTTGTTTTGTGTTTTTTTTTTTGTAATTTTACATCTTTGTAGTTGTATTTGTGTCTCTTTGTAGTCATTTTGAGTCTCTCTGTAGTTGTTTTGTGTTTTTTTGTAGTCATTTTACGTCTTTGTAGTTGTATTTGTGTCTCTTTGTAGTCATTTTGAGTCTCTCTGTAGTTGTTTTGTGTTTTTTTGTAGTCATTTTACATCTTTGTAGTTGTATTTGTGTCTCTTTGTAGTCATTTTGAGTCTCTCTGTAGTTGTTTTGTGTTTTTTTGTAGTCATTTTACGTCTTTGTAGTTGTATTTGTGTCTCTGTAGTCATTTTGAGTCTCTCTGTAGTTGTTTTGTGTTTTTCTTGTAGTAATTTTACATCTTTGTAGTTGTATTTGTGTCTCTTTGTAGTCATTTTGAGTCTCTCTGTAGTTGTTTTGTGTTTTTTTGTAGTAATTTTACATCTTTGTAGTTGTATTTGTGTCTCTTTGTAGTCATTTTGAGTCTCTCTGTAGTTGTTTTGTGTTTTTCTTGTAGTAATTTTACATCTTTGTAGTTGTATTTGTGTCTCTTTGTAGTCATTTTGAGTCTCTCTGTAGTTGTTTTGTGTTTTTTTTTGTAGTCATTTTGCATCTTTGTAGTTGTAATCTATTTTTTCTTTTTTTTAAGATTATTTTTGGGGGCATTTTAGGCCTTTATTTTCATAGGACAGATGAAGACATGAAAGGGGAGAGAGAGGGGGGAATGACATGCAGCAAAGGGCCGCACGTCGGAGTTGAGTCGAGGAGTAAACCTCTATATATGGGCGTGTGCTCTACCAGGTGAGCTACCCAGGTGCCCTTTGTAGTTGTATTTCTGTCCTTTTGTTGTAATTTTAGTTTATTTGTAGTTATTTGGTGTCTCTGGTGTCTCTTGTAGTCAGTTTGTATCTGTTCGTTGTCATTTTGTATCTTTTTGTAGTCATTTTGATTCACATATTGTGTCTCTTTCTAGTAGTTTGCCTTTGTAGTCGTTTTCGTGTCTCTTTGTGTTATTTGGCGTCTCTTGGTAGTCATTTTGTATCTGTACGTTGCCTTTTTGTATCTCTTTGTAGTCATTTGTCATCTGTGTCATTGGTCTTGCATCTTTAGTTTTGTGTCTCTTGTATACATGTGTATGTCTCTTTGTAGTTGTTTTGCATCTGATGGAGTCGATCTTGTGTGTGTGGTTGTTTTGCGTCTCTTTGTGGAGGTTTTAGCATCTCCTTTTAGTCCTTTTCTCTTTAAGTGACATTCTGCAGGCGAGCAAGGCTTCCTGCCTCAGCAGATCCACACTGCTCTGCTCAGATATTACACTAAATACTACAGCACACCATACAAAACATTATAAGAAAACATCAAAGGAAAGACATGCACGTTATCCGTTCTTAAAGATGAAGAGTCGTTCTGACTGAAATGGCCTCTAAATGGCCTCAGTGTGTTGTGCAGCTGTGATATAAAAAAGAAAATAAACCAAAACAGATATTAGAGTGGATTTGGTTGACAGATACTTAAAGCTACACTGTGTAAGAATTTCTCCCATCTAGCGGTGAAATTGTATATGACAACCAACTGAATGTTACTTTCTAGCCCCTCCCATTCCGAGCGCGTTTCAACTGCTACGGTGGTCGAACCCGAAATGACCTCTTAGTATTGTCACTGCGCGATGTGAGTCTCAACACGATCTGAGTCGCATCGAGTTGCGCATGCTCAGATTTAAACAATTTACGGCATAACAACAATAACGGAAGATGGGAACAGCAATAATAGAAGATATGGAAGATGGAAATCATTTCAAAAACGTTTTAGTTATCAAATGCTATCTATGATTGTTTGATTGCTAACGTTAGCTCATAACACCATTCAAGTAACAGCCGTTGTTGTGTTTGATTGCCAACTTGTAGCCAGCAGTGAACCAACTTGGTCATGTTGCTCCATTTTTACTGACTTTTTTATTTTTTTATTAACTGACGTGAGGGATCATGCCGTGAACATGTGATGTGTTACGCTAAATAATACATTACTGCCATTTCCACCTTCTATATCTTCTATTATTGCTGTTCCCATCTTCCGTTATTGTCGTTATGCCGTAAATTGTTTAAATCTGAGCATGCGCAACTCGACGCGACTCAGATCGTGTTGAGACTCACATCGTGCAGTGACACACGCAGCTGTTCTAGCCGCTCCAATATTAACTCTGGTCTTGTTGCTTTGCCTGTCGCGTTGTCGTTTTAATTCTCTTTGTCCCTCCCGGCTGGCGTTCGTCACGCTGCCGCTGAGTCTAAACGCGGAGGAACAGTATGTCCGTCTTTGGCTAATGTATTTTAAAGATGGAGGCGCTACATGGCGGCTGTCATTCGAGCGACTCGCCTGTATGTATTCTGAATGATTCTGAATGTCAGATTCTACTCTTACGAGAGTACTTTGATTAGTTGGTGGAAGTTATTACACATGAATGAGCTCATATTGGTGAAAGAACAAAGGTGTTTTTTACTTATCAACTCAAAAATATTAAAAGACGTAGGTAGCATAAGTGTGCTTGTAAAGACGTCCAGCTGGAGTAGAGTAACTAATCTTGCCTTCAAAGAAAAAGTAATCCGTTGGCCGTTGGTCGTTTGTGTTGACATTTCCATCCATCATGTCCTGCACCTCCTCCTGGGCTCCTGACTCTAAATGTCTCCTCCTCCTTCACAGACAGGGGGCCATCTGGAGCCCCCGAGGTGCAAATCCCATCTGAAAATGTAATCATTTTCACCCCAAAAAAATGAATGTAGCAACTCAGCAAAAACAAATAAAACAGCCAAATTCACAGCTATTTGCTTTCTGATTTGGAATTTATTTAGTTTTGTGAATAATTTTCCTACTGGACTCGTTTATTTCATCAAGTGTTTTCTCTCTGTGAGAAGTTTTCTCTTCACTCATTGCCGTATACACTGTTAATTGTTAGTTTTTTGTGATTCGCCGTTTTCTGCTTACAATGCATCTATCATGTTTGTTTTTTCAGAAAAGTAGAACGAGTGGCTTCTTTTCAACAGCGTATGTTGTGTTTTAGTGCGATTGCGAGTGTGAGGCTAACAGAGCTAAAGGGAGTCATAAATCAGGCAGAGAGTTAAATCAAGTGAAATGAATGGTCTGTTGAAGTGAGAAGGACGAGGCTCTCCCTCCCGGCTGGCGGGGAAGCCTTTGGCTTTTAATCAGCTTATTTTTTAAAGGCTGTGAATCCCCCAAAACAACACACAGGCTCTACGTTGGGGTATTTTTGAGGCTGTGTGCTGACGACTAATTGAGCATTTAGGCATCTACAGCAAACTGGCTCCACACAAATAAGACGATATACCACCCACGTGCAAAACAAACATCCACTCATTGCTGGCCTTGAACCTGTGTGCTGCCTGTGTTTGTGTGTGTTTTTCAGGATGCAGTCTGCTCAGGGCCAATCTACTCTGTTTGTTTGAGCAGAGCTGCAATAATCCCTTTAAGCCCGGGCTGGTTAGTACAGCAATATGATGAGTAGTTTGCACTCAGGTACACCAAATAGAACAGTAGAAACTATAATAACATTTTCCAGAAAAAGTTACATGTATGTTCGTTTGTATTTGCTGCTCAATTTGCGGTCACACCGCAAGTCTTAATGCTTAATTCTGATTTTTTTTTGCTCAGATCTGATGTGTTGTTAGGCTGTTCACATCAACTTTTAATTCAAATGTGGCCTACATCAGATTCCAGTGTGAACTGTTTGCGGTTTCAAACTGACCCGCGTGCGCAAAAAGAACAATAACAGTGACGTCAGACGCAGCACGATGTCGCACTAAACAGTCCCTCCAGAAAAACGCTGAGTTTTTTTGTGATTGTTGGGGGCAAAAATCTTTGATTATGCGGCACGTTTTCTTAAAAAATGCGATGGAATATGCGGGATATTTATGCAATTTTATGCGATGAAAATGCGGGAACTTGCAAAAACTGCGGTTTGATGAAAAAGAGAAAAAAAGTGATTCCCCCCCAACACCGTGTTCTCAGTAGGAGAAATTACGTCACTTCATAACGTTCCCATGGCAACAGGGGAAAATGGCTGCTCTTGTGTGAAGTAAACGCAACATTTTTCAACTTTCTGCTGAGATATATGTGACTTTTTTGCAACGAAAATGCGGGGATTATGAAATCATGCAAGCCCCGCATATTTTGCGCGGAAATCTGCAATTTATGCGGCGAAAGTGCGGCGTATTTGAAAAAATGCGGCCCCCCCCCCCGCATAAATATGCGGACTTTGGCTGATTATGCGTTGAATTCTGCGATCGCATAATCGCGTTTTTCTGGAGGGAGTGACTAAAGTTAGGGAGGTTGTAGAGGAAGGAAGCATTTTTGCTTTTGTTTCTAAATGTTTGTGTAATTGCAGCCGTAACGTTAACGAGCAGGTGCTGAGGAGGAGAAGACTCGCTCCATCACTGTTCTCCATGTTGTAGGCCTAGTCAAGTTTTACATTTTACTGCCTGTGTCGAGGGCTAACTCCCGCCGGCGCATAATTGTGACAAATGTCGACGTAGATTGACGTAAAAAAGTCGCATCAAATCCGCCTTGGTTGTTCACACTGTGGCCACATTGAAACAAATCAGACCTGGGTCAGATTCAGGACCACATATGGAAGTGGTCTAAATCTGATTTGAAAAAATCCGATCTGGGAAAGATTTGAGTGTTCACACTACTTCTGAAGAAGTCTGACCTGGTCACTTGACCCCCCAAAAAATCAGATTTGGGCGACTTTTGCCTGCAGTCTGAACGTAGCCTTAGATGAATAGTTTGGCATTTTTACCAAGTGATAGATGAAAAACTAAATACCACTCTTATGTCTGTAAATGTGAAGCTACGGCCAAGAGACAGTTGGCTATACATCCATCCCCCAGCCTCTAAACCTCACAGATAATAAACACGTTATATCTCGTTTGTTTAATCTGTACAACAATCAAAGTGTTTTACAAGGGGTTACAGTACGTGCCAAACTTCTTCTGGTCTCGGCCAAGAAATACTGCAGCAAATCGTAGTTGTTGTTTTTAACAAGCCATGCTAGATGCTCTGTGAGGCACAGCGTAGCATTGAGCTAACATGTAGATTTCTGGCAGGTTTGTAGTTATTACAGCTCATCCTGAGGGGAAGTTTCATGGCAATCCATCGAAATATTTCAGCCTGGAGTCTCTGCCTCTGATAGGTGTTTATGTAAAGATTATTTTAGTACGTTACCACGCTAACATGGTTAGCAGGTTTAAAACCAAAACTCATAACCTCGTGGAACTTTTTTCTAAAGACCGCAGTTACGTGTGACTTTCTTTCTAGGAATTTTTAAGGATACGATCTGAACTGTCAGCCTTGGTTTCTTGATAGAACACTGCACACTTTATCAGATGAATTTTATTTTTCTTCACCTCCCTCTGGCTTTGAACTTTCTGTGAGTTTTCTGGGGTCCTTATCTCTGTGTAATTTACAGCGGCTGAATGCGTGCGCTCGCACACACACACACACACACACACACACACACACACACACACACACACACACACACACACACACACACAAGCTGCCTGCTCTCTGCTTCTGCCCAAAGGCTCTGAGAGTGATTTAATGCCCGCTTTGGAGGAACTGCAGGATTTCTGTGATGGATCAGCACAAATTCTCATAAACCCCTTCACTCGCGCTCCTAGATTACCTGATCTGACATGATCCGTGTTTGATCCCCATTTTATTACAGTGGCTCCGTGTCCGTGGACAGCCTCAGGGTAAGTTTTGTAAACGTATCTCTGCTAAACGTCTATGAAGCTCTGCCCGGAGACAGTACAGCTGAGGTCTCAGTAGGGCCGCACAATTTCGAGAAAAAGTCATATTGTGATCGTGTGAGAGCAAAGCGAGAGGAAAAAGAGATAGCAAAGACAATGTAAAGTGAGTTAACAGTAAATACCAAGTAACACACCACGGGGGCTTCATCTGTTCAGACAGGCACACAGCACACCTTATTGTTTACTCATACTGTTATGTAATTGCAGAGAGTGGCATCGCGGTTGGGATTAGATTATTCGTGCGGCCCTGTCTGGAGGCTCTTAACCTTCAGCAGCAACAACCAACCAATAAAATGTTGGTGTTTTTAAAACACCAAAGTCCCACAATAACACAAACTAACTAACTGATGGAGGCAGCGGTAGAGCAGCAACTCCCGCGTTCTGCAAGGTAAAATGACTGTTTTTGTCGAAGGAGTCTGGTGGCTGTGAAAAGGCCGTCTAACCGCTAGTTAAAGCACTGAAAATATTCTAAATATAGCGTACACTCGGGCCTCTGCAGCGCTCAGGGTTTGAATCATTTAAAAAATATAGCGGAAACTTAAAATTTAAATGTTTTAAAGCAACACTAAAGCACTTTTCCGTCCCTTTGGTCCCCCTACAGGTTGGAAGCTGAATTGTCCATTACATTACATTATGCAAGTTTACCAGTTCGGGTAGCGGCTCTGGAGTTCATTATGCAAGTTTGTTAGTCAGTCCCTCCAGAAAAACGCGATTATGCAATCGCAGAATTCAACGCATAATCAGCCAAAGTCTGCATATTTATGCAGGGGGGCCGCATTTTTTAAAATACGCCGCACTTTCGCCACATAAATTGCCGATTTCCGCGCAAAATATGCAGGGCTTGCATGATTTCATAATCCCCGCATTTTCGTTGCAAAAAAGTCACATATATCTCAGCAGAAAGTTGAAAAATGTTGTGTTTACTTCACACAAGAGCAGCCATTTTCCGCTGTTGCCATGGGAACGTTATGAAGCGACGTATTTCACCTACTGAGAACACAGTGTTGGGGAATCACTTTTTTTTCTCTTTTTCATCAAACCGCAGTTTTTGCAAGTTCCCGCAATTTTTGCAAGTTCCCGCATTTTCATCGCATAAAATTGCATAAATATCCCGCATATTCCATCGCATTTTTTAAGAAAACGTGCTGCATAATCAAGGATTTTTGCCCGCGACAATAACAAAAAAACTTTTTCTGGAGGGAGTGATTAGTTGTAGTTCAAATGAGACATAATGAGACATTACGACAGCGGCAATGGACAATTCCGCTTCCAACCTGTAGGGGGACCGAAGGGACGGAAAAGTGCTTTAGTGTTGCTTTAAGGTATCTAAAATGTGTTCAGCTGCTGCCCCCCCCCCCACCCCCGTCCACAGCAGGACGCTGCTTAGCTTCCCTGTCGGTACTCCCAGTGCTCGAAGTGGGCCGGTACGCACCGGTACGCAGTACCGGCACTTCTACATTTTACTCTTAAGCGTACCTGCACTTTTTCTTGCGTACCGCTACTTCTCGCATGCAGCCGGTACGCTACCACTGACAGAGAAAGCGTCAGTGCCAGAGAGATGACCCTAACGTTACATAAACTACACTACCCAGAGGACACTACGTGTTTACATTTTAGATCTTGACGAATCACGTAAAGGCAAGCAGTCCGCCCACCCAATCAGAAGTTAGCTTCTCCACGAACGCTAGTTTGAAAAAGCTGTCAGCGTCAGCCTGACCGTAACAGATTTTTCACTGCTGAAAACCTAGAAACTAAAAATAAGTGTCTAGTTTGTAAGTCGTTATGTTAGCCGCATGGCTTCAGAAAGGTACTAAAAGAACGCGTGTGCCAGAGCCAGACACGTCAACAGAGGTCCAAGTCCAACCAGAAACATCAGGAGGTAGCTAGTACGATTCATGAGCTTCAAGCTAGCGTTGATGTGAGCGCAACAGCTGGCGTTGAGGAGTCTGCCGCTACCATAGACAGTATATAAAAGGCCGCTACCAACCTTAACGTTACACCGACGTCAACAGTAACGTGAGTAACGAAACACACGGATGGCCTGACTGTTGGTCAAAGGACCAAATTATGTATTTTTGCTCCACGAACAGCTGGCTTGTTTTTAATGATAACAAACTGGGCTGCAAAACATGATGTAGCAGCATCCCGTCACTAGCTGCCCAGACAGAGGGGACTGAAGCTGTTCCCCCTGTCTCTGTCACACACACACACACACACACTGAGACTGACTGTTTTGCATCTGTTTGAGCACCAAATTATTGTTAAAATGTATAGTTTTGATGAATGAATGAATTTTTTTTCTTAACATGGCTCCAACATATTAGCAAATATAAATCAGCTTATATGTGGAAAAAATAAACAATATTGATACTAGCCTATATGTAAATTAGTCGCTTAGGCCATCCATAGATAGTTAATAAGCATTCACTGTGCCACATGTATGTTTAAAATCAAAACATGATTTTTTGAATAGCTTACGCACTAAAGTTATGTAAACTTGTTTAAATAAATCCATACTTTTATATAGTTAATAAATGACAATAAATTGTTGTACCAGCAATATCTCCAAGTTTTGGTTTTCACTATAGAAATCTCAAATGTCATGATGATCTGCCAATGCAAGAGAGTACCGGCACCTTTTTTTTCCCACTTCAAGCACTGGGTACTCCTGCCTGCTTCTCCAAACTTGGAGGCGTGCCGACCTCCATCTACTGTAGCTAACACACTGACTATGGAGAAGTAGCTCATACAACCACACTTCAGTAGATCTGAACTATCCCTTAAAGTGTTCTATAGCAATGTATTAATCTCTTGTAGCGGGAAAGTTCGGACTGAATTCAGACAGCCTCTGCAATATAAACCTCGTCACCATGGGACTAACATCACAGACAGAGGTGAGGAATGAAATATTCATTGTACTCCTCTGTGATTACACTCATCTTTTATACAGCCATGGCTTGAGATAACCTCACCAACGCCTTCTGGTGTTCTCCAGTCAGCAGAGAAAATACCTTGAAATGTCAAGTGCTTGTTTTTTTGTCCTTGACACTCACACCTACATAAGAGCAAAATATGAAGAAACCTTATAAGATTGCAGAGTTCTTTGGAGAATAACATTTTGAGGCATAGCAACGTTTTAGTACAGGAGCAAGGACACTGAAGAAGACAGAGAGAGAGAGAGAGAGAGAGAGAGAGAGACAAATGCATTACTTGAAGCAAATATGCTCAATAACTAAAGATAGCTCATTACAAGCTGCACAAATGGTCTGAAATGGTACCCAATACCTGTCTCCCAAATGGACTTGTAGTAAGCCTCATGTGGACCGATTAAAAAGTTACATTTGCATAATCAATTATGTTTTATTTTGGCAACATTAGATAAAAGCCATTTTTGGCAAGAAAATTGGTTTTGTTAGGGCAGTTGGATTCGTTAGCCTATCAGTGTTGCCAGATCTCGAGAGGCGACAAACTGCCGAGACAGAAACAGTTCTTGAACACGATGTGTCCATCTGGAAAACGTCATTACAGTGTCAGAATGTTCTGGAGGTATGTGGCTTGTGACAGATTTTAACAAAACAAAACGATCTCTCACAGTCCAGCACGCTACTGCATATAAAAGGAGAGTTTAATTAGTACATCAACTATCAGCGGAGACCATGAACTCACCTGGCACTGCTCTCCTGATCTATCCCCACACTTTTCTCCACTGCAGCTGATTGCAGACCGCGCCCACCTCCACAACTACCAAACACGTTTGATTTTGTCGGAACATCAAGTCGGGAAAAGACTGACTCGGACTGAGTTTTATGACCACCTTACACCTAAAAGATTAAGATGACGGGAGCGCCCCAACTCTAGCAAGACTCACGATTTAATTACGATATGGAAAAGTAGTCTGCGATGGTGGAACCGCTTGAAAAGGTCGGCATACGTTGGGGGCGTTTCTGTTCTAAAACGTCTCATTTGGGCATTTTTCCCAACAACATAACTCTTAAACATATGTATAATCTCACCCTGCATAAGGTTTTAAGATCAGCATACATTCCTTCAGCTGACCTCTGTCAAGACTCCTCCATCTACAGTAAAACATGGACGGAACAGATGACCCTCAGAGAAAGATAACTCTAACAACTCTAACTTCTAACAAGGACAACAAAACAGCTGTGAGTCACTCCTTTTCCTTCAAATTACAGCTGAAATACAACAAGGGCTTTCCAGTATACTGCTCATCTCTGTAAACACATTCCTTACACATTAGCAACACACTAGGCTTCTGAGGTAAGTGGTGGCTGGTATTGATTAGGACAACAAAACAAATGCAGGCTTTACAAGAGCTTTTGAAAAGATGGAGTGCTGAAAGAGATTTACGGGGGAAGGGGGAGGCGGGGGAGAAAACAGAACGGCTCAATGTGACTCTGTGAATGCATCCACGTTGTAGTCATTCACTATAATCAGTAGTGTAGCAGCCATGCAGGCTGGGATCCTTCTGAGATGATTTAACATGCCAGGAATGCAACAAAAACAACACATTTCAGCTACACAAATGTGTGTTTATTTGTTTTAACGCTTGCTCTTTTGTGGATTACTGGAAAACTCAACTCCTTCTGGCCTCTGAATAAATAAAGTTAAGTTAGGTTGAACATACTGTAGCATTCTGTCAATGAGCCAGCTGTGTTTCAACCCAAGGAGTCGTATTCCCAAAACATCCTCGGGCTCCTGAAGTAGCTCCTGAGTTAAGAGGAAACTGCCGAGAATAAAGAGCACGTGTCAGTCCTAATTCTTAGGTTTTTGGTCTAAAGAGTAATTCACAAAACATTTTAGAAACATGAAGATGTACGTGTAGAAAAAAAGGTTAGTTATAAACTTAGTGATACATCAATTTAAATGTATATACAAGTGACGTAGCAATAATAACACTAGAAAGGGCCAAGCCCTATTTCACAATGTAAACGAAAGAAAAAAAATAATTGTCGCCCTGCAGTTCCGATCCACTCCAGAATTTAATGGGTTTCTCAGGAAAGCTCATTGTGGGACTGGCTCTAGTGGCTGTAATTCTGCACCAAGGCTGAATTTCAGGAAAGAGACTTCAGATACAGTATTAGGGGACCACTAAGGTCTATATAAAAGAGACTTCAGATACAGTATTAGGGGACCACTGAGGTCTATATAAAAGATACTTCAGATACAGTATTAGGGGACCACTGAGGTCTATATAAAAGAGACTTCAGATACAGTATTAGGGGACCACTAAGGTCTATATAAAAGAGACTTCAGATACAGTATTAGGGGACCACTAAGGTCTATATAAAAGAGACTTCAGATACAATATTAGGGGACCACTAAGGTCTATATAAAAGAGACTTCAGATACAGTATTAGGGGACCACTAAGGTCTATATAAAAGACTTCAGATACAGTATTAGGGGACCACTAAGGTCTATATAAAAGAGACTTCAGATACAGTATTAGGGGACCACTAAGGTCTATATAAAAGAGACTTCAGATACAGTATTAGGGGACCACTAAGGTCTATATAAAAGAGACTTCAGATACAGTATTAGGGGACCACTAAGGTCTATATAAAAGAGACTTCAGATACAGTATTAGGGGACCACTAAGGTCTATATAAAAGAGACTTCAGATCCAGTATTAGGGGACCACTAAGGCCTATATAAAAGAGACTTCAGATACAGTATTAGGGGACCACTGAGGTCTATATAAAAGAGACTTCAGATACAGTATTAGGGGACCACTGAGGTCTATATAAAAGAGACTTCAGATACAGTATTAGGGGACCACTAAGGTCTATATAAAAGAGACTTCAGATACAGTATTAGGGGACCACTGAGGTCTATATAAAAGAGACTTCAGATACAGTATTAGGGGACCACTGAGGTCTATATAAAAGAGACTTCAGATACAGTATTAGGGGACCACTAAGGTCTATATAAAAGAGACTTCAGATACAGTATTAGGGGACCACTGAGGTCTATATAAAAGAGACTTCAGATACAGTATTAGGGGACCAGTAAGGTCTATATAAAAGAGACTTCAGATACAGTATTAGGGGACCACTAAGGTCTATATAAAAGAGACTTCAGATACAGTATTAGGGGACCACTAAGGCCTATATAAAAGAGACTTCAGATACAGTATTAGGGGACCACTAAGGTCTATATAAAAGAGACTTCAGATACAGTATTAGGGGACCACTAAGGTCTATATAAAAGAGACTTCAGATACAGTATTAGGGGACCACTAAGGTCTATATAAAAGAGACTTCAGATCCAGTATTAGGGGACCACTAAGGTCTATATAAAAGAGACTTCAGATACAGTATTAGGGGACCACTAAGGCCTATATAAAAGAGACTTCAGATCCAGTATTAGGGGACCACTAAGGCCTATATAAAAGAGACTTCAGATACAGTATTAGGGGACCACTGAGGTCTATATAAAAGAGACTTCAGATACAGTATTAGGGGACCACTAAGGCCTATATAAAAGAGACTTCAGATACAGTATTAGGGGACCACTAAGGTCTATATAAAAGAGACTTCAGATACAGTATTAGGGGACCACTAAGGTCTATATAAAAGAGACTTCAGATACAGTATTAGGGGACCACTAAGGTCTATATAAAAGAGACTTCAGATACAGTATTAGGGGACCACTAAGGTCTATATAAAAGCATCCAAAGAGCACCATGTCATGGGACCTTTAAGCCCACTCACAACCTTTCCTTAACTCAAGGGGCCGTGTTCATTTCACAGAATTCTGTGAGATCAGGTTGTTTGTTTTGGCATAACAAACTTGACAGCTTGAGGGAAAGATATATGCATGTGGGAAAAGGCACACACCCTCAGAGTTTGCCGCGGCACCAGACGATTCTGACGGTCTGATAACCTTCAGCAAAAATATCACGGTTTCACGGTATTGCAATTACAGCTTTAAAATGTATTATTTTTGGGTGTCTGGGTAAAAAAACAACACTTTTTTTTTCATTGAACACAATGTGTTTTATTTTTAAACACATTGCACACTGGCAGGGAGTCAGATTACTAAAGTGCAGTTTCTCTCGTTTTCAAACCATGGTATACCTTATCAAATACCTCAAAATCAATAGATGCTTGTGTATTAGTCATCAAAGTCTCCCGAATTTCCATGTATCCAGAAGTCAAGCTGCTCCTCAGTTTCTCCATAACACTGCTGACAAACAGACAGACAGACAGACAAACGGCGCTCCTTCTCTCAGCCCAGGGTTCTTAGTTTTTTGTTTCTTGCAGAGGAAACTGATCATCAGGAGCTTTAATTGCCATTTAGGATTCCTAGTTCAAAGATAAGCTGCTCTGCAGGGACGCCGGAGACAGTCAGAGTTGGTCAGTCCATATAATGTCGGTGAGGGAGACCTCAGGAAACCTCACATATCACATTTCTAATCTATAGGGGGGGGGGGGGTGTGGACATGTTTAAACCAAAAACATATACATCAGGAATCCCTGAAGTATTGTACTGTGATAAGCTCACTCACAGCTTAACAACTGAATTGGCAAACACACCAGGAAATAAGAATTAGTAGTAGGTTTACAAATGAAAATTCAGTTTCAAAGAAAAGGGTCAAAGTTTAAGATGAAAACACGGACAACATTCAAAAACAAGTCCAGAGGTGTGTCCCAAATCGCGCACTTCCACTAAAATAACTCAAAATGGCCATTTTTTTGTTATTTCTTACAATGAATTAAGAGCAAAAGTATGAAAATCATCATACCGGTATGTTTATGGTTGCATAAAACAGAGGGCAAATACAAGCAACAATAAAAACAATCACATTAATTTTGATGAACAAAGCAGAAATGTATTTTTCACGAGTGACAATAGGTGGTGGGAGTGCTCTGCCCTGGGTACAATTTACAATTTCGCAGAAGAAGAAGAAGAAGAAGGAGGACTGAGATGTTGTGATCGTCACTTCTGGTAAGTACATGAGGCAGTGCGCGATTTGAGACAACACTCCCCCGTCAAATTTTACGCACTATGCAAGTAAGTACATAGTGCACGAAGTGCACTTCTCTGAGTGCACTAAGGGAAGTGCGTGATTTGGGACACACTACAGGTCTATGTAACTGTCCACAGTGCCATGGTTGGCATCGCTAAGTAGGTTTGGGCATCGTTTTGATTCCGATTCTCCGTTCCCCGAGGGGTGGAGTTGAAACTGAAGGTTCGGAAGTGAGTCAGGAAACCGCAACAGATGAAGGAATCAGGTGATCTGGAATTCAAGTGGAGCTTTATTAACAAAGAACAAATCTGTCATGACATGAGACCATCTAAACCTCAAAGATGTCCTAAATTCTGTCTGTGGCGAGAGGTCTTATATACACGATTTTGTCCTTCATCCTAAATAACTTGAGCTGACTTGTCATCCTATAGCCCTCAGACAATACCTTTTAGGGCACTCTCTGTGAATAGAATTGCTATAGAAAGATATTTTTCTGTTTGACTCAGTTACCTGATGCTCAAGGCATTTCTCAAAATAGCTGGAAGTGCTAGAGCTTGAATGCACACACTTGAACCTACTCACTACTTGCTGAATTACAATAAAATATATCCTAAAAACGGGTCACGTTTATTTCAGAGATAAGAGGAACATTTTATTTTGATTCAATGGTGATTTACAGTTTTACCTGGCCTTTTAAGCCGCGCTTTAGAGCGCCTCTTAAAGCCAAATTACAGTAGCCGCAGCCAAGCTGGCGCATCCAAATGTGATGTCATGGGATCGCCGTGAGTATTTATACCGGCGCATGGTGGTCGCGGCACTAGTTGCAGTCTTCTCCTGAACAGCGGTGGCGCTAAGGAGCAAAGGCTACCGATGTTTTTATTTCTAAGGACTAGAAGAAGAAGAAAAAGATAAACAACGGCAGAACAGGCAGCAACAGTGCCGTCAATGCTTCGATTTGATTGGATGAGCTACTTGGTGGGATCAAGTCTTTCATTCACAAAAAAAATAACTCATCTTAACTCAGTAAGTTTACAAGAGAGACTTGCAGTCAGTCGGCGAGTCCTGGCATCCGATTTCCCAGGAGCTCGTTCATGCTTCCTTCCCACTGAAAAAAATAGACTGGTGCGCGCCCTGTGCTCGCGTGCTGAAAATCGGACGCGCCGGCCGGAAATTACGTCATTTCGATGTCACGGCGGCGCGCGCCACCTCCAAAGCGCCAATCATAAATGACGCATTACTGTGCTCCATGGCTGCAACACAACAAGCGCCTGACATGGAAACCAAAACTTGTGCATGTTAAATTTGGAACTGATGATCGGATTCAAAACCAAATTCTCCAAACGATTCCAATAAAGAAACGATTCCAAGCTGGAACCGGTTCTTGATGCCCAATCCTATCGCTCAGCCTCTTTCCTGATTGACTGGTCGACGTGTAGCCACGCCCCTAAAGCATCCCTTGCTTTAAGGGTGGCAGTAGCTCGTAGTAGCTAGTAGGGAGTTGGGTTGGGAACCGGAGGGTTCAAGTCCCCATACGGACCGAAGTATGGTGGTGGACTGGTAGCTGGAGAGATGCCAGTTCACCTCCTGGGCACTGCCAAGGTGCTCCTGAGCAAGGCACCGAACTCCCAACTGCTCGGGGTGCCTTTCCATGGGCAGCCCCCCTCACTCTGACATCTCTCCATTAGGCAGTCCCTCCAGAAAAACGCAGAGTTTTTTTGTGATTGTTGCGGCACGTTTTCTTAAAAACTGCGATGGAATATGCGGGATATTTATGCAATTTTATGCGATGAAATTGCGGGAACTTGCAAAAACTGATGAAAAAGAGAAAATAAGTGATTCCCCCCAACACCGTGTTCTCAGTAGGTGAAATTACGTCACTTCATAACGTTCCCATGGCAACAGGGGAAAATGGCTGCTCTTGTGTGAAGTAAACGCAACATTTTTCATCTTCCTGCTGAGATATATGTGACTTTTTTGCAACGTAAATGCGGGGATTATGAAATCATGCAAGCCCTGCATATTTTGCACGGAAATCGGCAATTTATGCGCCGAAAGTGTGGCCCCCGCATAAATATGCAGACTTTGGCTGATTATGCATTGAATTCTGCGATCGCATAATCGCGTTTTTTTCTGGAGGGACTGTTAAGTGCATGTAGAGGTACTGAGCATGTGTGTGTAATTCAGGCCTGTGTGTAATAACAACAAAGTGAAAACATTTAAATTTCCCTTGCGGGATTAATAAAGTATAAATTATTATTATGGGCCCACCACCTGTGGGAGGAACCGCTGGGGTCGGGTGCGCTGCCACACGGGTGGCGGTGAAGGTCAGGGGCCTCGACGGACCAGACCCGGGCAGCAGAGGCTTGCTCTGGGGACATGGAATGTCACCTCGCTGTGGGGAAAGGAGCCGGAACTTGTGCGTGAGGTGGAGCGCTACCATTTGGATCTGGTGGGGCTTACCTCTACGCATAGTCTCGGTTCTGGAACCGTACTCCTGGAGAGGGGTTGGACTCTTTTCTTCTCCGGAGTTGCCCAGGGTGTGAGGCGCCAGGCGGGTGTGGGGATACTCACAAGTCCCCGGCTGAGCGCTGCAACGTTGGAGTTTACCCCGGTGGACCAGAGGGTCGCCTCCCTACGCCTGCGGGTTGTTGGGGGGAAAACTCTGACTGTTGTTTGTGCATATGCACCAAACAAGAGTTCAGAGTATTCGGCCTTTTTGGAGACCTTGAATGGAGTCCTGTATGGGGCTCCGGAGGGGGACTCCATAGTTCTGCTGGGGGACTTCAACGCACATGTGGGCAATGACGGAGATACATGGAGAGGCGTGATTGGGAGGAACGGCCTCCCTGATCTAAACCAGAGTGGTTGTCTGTTATTGGACTTCTGTGCTAGTCATGGATTGTCTATAACAAACACCATGTTCGAACATAGGGATGCTCATAAGTGTACTTGGTACCAGAGCACCCTAGGCCGAAGGTCAATGATCGATTTTATAATCGTTTCATCTGATCTGAGGCCGTATGTTTTGGACACTCGGGTGAAGAGAGGGGCGGAGCTGTCAACTGATCACCATCTGGTGGTGAGTTGGGTCAGGGGGTGGGGGAAGACTCTGGACAGACCTGGTAAACCCAAACGGGTGGTGCGGGTAAATTGGGAACGTCTGGAGGAAGCTCCTGTCCGACAGACCTTCAACTCACACCTCCGGCGGAGCTTTTCGTGCATCCCTGTGGAGGCTGGGGGCATTGAACCTGAGTGGACAATGTTCAAAGTTTCCATTGCTGAAGCTGCGGCAGGGAGCTGTGGTCTTAGGGTCTTAGGTGCCTCAAGGGGCGGTAACCCTCGAACACCGTGGTGGACACCGGTGGTCAGGGAAGCCGTCCGACTGAAGAAGGAGTCTTTCCGGGATATGTTATCCCAGAGGACTCCGGAGGCAGTTGCAAAGTACCGAAGGGCCCGAAGGACAGCAGCCTCTGCCGTGAAAGAGGCAAAGCAGCGGGTGTGGGAGAAGTTCGGAGAAGACATGGAGAAGGACTTTCGGTCGGCACCAAGGCGCTTCTGGAAAACCGTCCGCCACCTCAGAAGGGGGAAGCGGGGAACCATCCAAGCTGTGTACAGTAAGGATGGGACGTTGTTGACCTCAACTGAGGAGGTAATAGGGCGGTGGAAGGAGCACTTTGAGGAACTCCTAAATCCAGCTGATGCGCCCTCTTTGTTAGAGGCAGAGCTGGAGGATGACGGGGGATTGTCGTCAATTTCCCTGGTGGAGGTCACTGAGGTAGTCAAACAACTCCACAGTGGCAAAGCCCCAGGGATTGATGAGATCCGTCCAGAAATGCTGAAAGCTCTGGGTGTGGAGGGGCTGTCTTGGTTGACACGCCTACTCAACATTGCGTGGAAGTCTGGGACAGTGCCTAAGGAGTGGCAGACCGGGGTGGTGGTTCCCCTCTTCAAAAAGGGGGACCAGAGGGTGTGTACCAATTACAGGGGTATCACACTTCTCAGCCTCCCTGGTAAAGTCTACTCCAAGGTGCTGGAAAGGAGGGTTCGGCCGATAGTCGAACCTCAGGTTGAAGAGGAACAATGCGGATTCCGTCCTGGGCGTGGAACAACGGATCAGCTCTTTACTCTAGCAAGGATCCTGGAGGGAGCCTGGGAGTATGCCCATCCAGTCTACATGTGTTTTGTGGATCTGGAGAAGGCATATGACCGGGTCCCCCGGGAGACTTTGTGGGAGGTGCTGCGGGAGTATGGGGTGAGGGGGTCCCTTCTCAGGGCCATCCAATCTCTGTATGACCAAAGCGAGAGCTGTGTCCGGGTTCTCGGCAGTATGTCAGACACGTTCCAGGTGAGGGTTGGCCTCCGCCAGGGCTGCGCTTTGTCACCAATCCTGTTCGTAGTATTTATGGATAGGATATCGAGGCGTAGTCGTGGTATGGAGGGGTTGCAGTTCGGTGGGCTGGGGATCTCATCGCTGCTCTTTGCAGATGATGTGGTCCTGATGGCATCATCGGCCTGTGACCTTCAGCACTCACTGGATCGGTTTGCAGCCGAGTGTGAAGCGGCTGGGATGAGGATCAGCACCTCTAAATCTGAGGCCATGGTTCTCAGCAGGAAACCGATGGAGTGCCTTCTCCAGGTAGGGAATGAGTCCTTACCCCAAGTGAAGGAGTTTAAGTACCTTGGGGTCTTGTTCGCGAGTGAGGGGACAATGGAGCTGGAGATTGGTCGGAGAATCGGCGCAGCGTGGGCGGTATTACATTCTGTTTATCGCACCGTTGTGACGAAAAGAGAGCTGAGCCAGAAGGTAAAGCTCTCGATCTACCGGTCAGTTTTCGTTCCTACCCTCACCTATGGTCATGAAGGTTGGGTCATGACCGAAAGAACGAGATCCAGGGTACAAGCGGCCGAAATGGGTTTCCTCAGGAGGGTGGCTGGCGTCTCCCTTAGAGATAGGGTGAGAAGCTCAGTCATCCGTGAGGAGCTCGGAGTAGAGTCGCTGCTCCTTCACGTCGAAAGGAGCCAGTTGAGGTGGTTCGGGCATCTGGTAAGGATGCCCCCTGGGCGCCTCCCTAGGGAGGTGTTCCAGGCACGTCCAGCTGGGAGGAGGCCTCGGGGAAGACCCAGGACTAGGTGGAGGGATTACATCTCCAACCTGGCATGGGAACGCCTCGGGATCCCCCAGTCAGAGCTGGTTAATGTGGCTCGGGAAAGGGAGGTTTGGGGTTCCCTGCTGGAGCTGCTCCCCCCGCGACCCGACCACGGATAAGCGGACGACGATGGATGGATGGATGGATGGATTATTATTATGAATTATTATTATTATTATCATTTATTTAAAAATAAATGGGGGCATACAGAATGTAGTTGCCGCTTGGTGTTTCTTGTTTCCTGTGGCCGACTTAGCCTCGTCTTTTATGTATGTGGAACGTGTTTCCTGGATGCAGCGTGGGTGAGAGCCCAATCCAAATTTCCTACATTGAGGGACAATAAAGTGAATCATGAACTGTAAATGAACTCCAGTTCAGAGTTGCTATAACAGTCAATCAGATTACACAACATTATTAAATTAAAATGAATTACTACCATTTGAGATACGACCTTTGGTTCGGCTAGTTCAACCTGGATAGACGCAGGACTGAAGTTCTCTTGAAAATAAATGATAAATTACATTTCTGTTTTAAATTCTTTCTTTTTTTTTATTAGTTGCTGCATATGATGTGTAACTCAGACTGAACTTCCACCAGAAAAAACTCTTGGCTTGTTATAAATAAACAAGATATTTAAATAGATGTATTTGGATATTTGGTGTAATCATGTATTTTTACGTATGGTTATCTATATATTCCATCACCTTTCTCAAAATGTTATAATTCAGAAGAAGAAAAAATATTGGAGGGAAAGAAGTGGTTAATTTTCCAGTTATTATTACAATTTCTACACATATTCCGTATTGGTTATTAGTCTGTGGGACCCTGGTCTATAGACCTTTTCAATGAAATTCCATTGCTAGGCAACAGCCTGGCCCCTTGTTAACTTCCTGTCAGATGATGCCATTCACATACACTGCAACAGGAAATCAACTTGGGTCCATTTAGAATGTTTATGTTTACATCTGTGAAAAGGTCTGTATCCTAGACGTTCCACTTCCGGGATTGCTCCGTTGCTGCTGTAAAATCCATAGACCTATATATAAAATGGACCCAGTCACTCCGCTGTTTTTGACGGAGACCAGTGAAGTCTATTAGAAGCACTTTTCCGATGATGGTTGAGCTTCCCGCCGTAGATGTGACGTGAGCAACGTGTCTGAACGTTGTAAGTCTTCTGGTAGCTGTGCCAAGAGAAATCTCAATCATTCCCAATCTATCAGAGACGGAGAGCGTAGGTATATGTAAGGAGATAACATAGGCACAGGCTAATTATTGCTAACTTAAATGCTAGTTAACATTAGCAATTAAACTAAACAGCTAATGTAAGTCCAAACTGCCTGCGAGCTTCTCCTGTACTATACGGTAATTCCTCTACTATGAGACAGGAAGTCTCGTGGTTATGACCCAATCGTTAGCCTATTTTTATAAAAACGTCTGCTACGGAGCCATAACGTGAGGTACAAGGTAACGGAGCCTTGTGTACATTGTCGTGTTTCTTTAGAAATAAACGACGGACAAATGAAGTCTTTAAACGCTTCAGATGTAAATTTATTGGCTGTCAAAGTGACGCCAAAATGAATGGCAGTGAATGGGATGCTAACACTTTTAACATAAAATTGCATAAATATCCCGCATATTCCATCGCATTTTTTAAGAAAACGTGCCGCATAATCAAGGATTTCTGCCCGCAACAATTACAAAACTCTGCATTTGTCTGGAGGGACTGATAAGCGTTGTGACTTACACATTTACAGCGTCGGCTTTTTTGCCAGCTGTCCTTCCTGTTTTAGGAAGCAGCAACTGGATTGCCTTTTGCTTGTAAACCGTGTCTGTGCTCTTCATATTTATTGCTCTTATGTAAAATATGTGGCTCTGGTAGGTTGATTGCAAACACTGCCTCTTTTATGTGAACGTGCGCGTCTCTAGATTGGGAAACCCTGGGTTGACTCAACTAGTTGATAAACGTTGTGACACAGTTTAACCGTGGTTGTTAGGGTTAGTGCAGCTGGGGAACTGAAAGGAATCCAGGGCATGTTAAACTTGATTCGTAGTAGCCTACAGGCATGAGAACGTCTTTCAAAACATGACCTGCGCGGCTGTCAAAGTGACGCCAAAATGAATGGCAGTGAATGGGATGCTAACGGGGGGTGATGGCTTATTAGCATCAAAATGGCGCCATAGGAGGCTTCACTCTGAGGAGAGAAGCCTGGCCACTTGGTAAAATCATTTAAAACTCATTTAGGCCGGATATCCGTTACCTTGGGCCTTCTTTGTGTTGGCATTTCAAACTCTGAGGACTCTGGTTAACTGCTCCTCAGATCTCTGCAGGGTAAATCCAGACAGCTAGCTAGACTATCTGTCCAATCTGAGTTTTCTGTTGCACGACTAAAACAACTTTTAAACGTACACACGTTCCACCAAAACAAGTTCCTTCCGAGACTATTTTGCAGCGGCACCGCAGCTTTTCGCCGGTGCATAGCACGTCCAAGACGATTGTGATTGGTTTAAAGAAATGCCAATAAACCAGAGCACGTTTTCCTCCCATCCCAGAATGCTGTGTGGAGTAGCCAGACCCTCTTCCAGGGTGCTTTGGAGGAGGGTCTGGCAATGCGAGACTAATGGGACCCCAAACAATGACGATGTCAACAAAACACAATGTTCATGTAGAAAATCCACCAAGTGGGAGTTCTCACATTTAACCACAAGGTGGAGACAAATAGCCATGAATGGTTACTCATCTCACTTGTTTTCAAGTGGATTTTAACTTGATGAAGGTTCAGTCTGGATTGACATGTTTGTTTTGCACACTGTTACATATATTACACCTGTACTGGTCATTGTGACTGATTTTACTCATTCAGGAGTAAAATGTCTCCTTTGACTGTTTTTATCATTCATGACATTGTTAGATAGTTACTCCTGAAGCATCAATGTTAGCAGCATGTGACTGTTGAAGCTGCCGATATTAGGAAAATATCTAATTGCGATTACTTTGACTGATACTGATATTGTGATGTGATTTTTCTGCAGGGTAAATCCAGACAGCTAGCTAGACTATCTGTCCAATCTGAGTTTTCTGTTGCACGACTAAAACAACTTTTGAACGTACAAATGTTCCACCAAAACAAGTTCCTTCCTGAGGCTATTTTGCTCCGTCCGGCACTTAGCGCCGCCCAAGACGATTGTGATTGGTTAAAGAAATGCCAATAAACCAGAGCATGTTTTTCTCCCATCCCAGAATGCTGTGTGGACTAGCTAGACCGTCCTCTGCAGCGCTGTGGAGGAAGGTCTGGCTATGCAGACTAAATCGGTGCAGACTCGCATACTGATACAGATTTCCATTTCCGATACTGGTATCAGTATCTGAACAACTGTAACAGTCAAGCGAACAATTAAAATTGATATTGATTGGTGGCTACAAACATAGATGGATTACTGAACCAGGGGCTCAAGAGCTGATTTGAAAGTATAATTTTGTTTGGCTCCTGATCAGTCTTTTAATACTGATTATCTGCCCACCATTTCAAATCCAATAGATATTTGTTTTACTAAAAAGTAATGGATACATCATGTGTCCATTACTTTAGTATTACATGTATCATACATGTAAGTGATAGCAGTAGTAATACGAATGCAAACTTGACCAAAACCGACCTAAACATTAACAGTTAACTTGTATGAAAAAATATTCACTTTTATATCATTACAAGTTAAATACCATCTCGTTTAAAATCAATTTAAATCAACACGTGTGGAACATGATGAGGTGAGTTCATCTGAGATTCATTTTCCAAAAGAAAACTGAATAAGGTTGGGAACCAGGTGGGTGTAGAATATGTTTATGTTCTCGTTTTATTGAAATTGCTTTATTCACAAAAAGGTTCCCAACCTTCTTTCTCCATTTTTTTTTATTGAAAAAAGCCTCGTTCACTTCTTCCAGCGTTAATTGATGTCCAGGATGCTCTGTGACTTACTGGTCACATCAGCTGTCAATCACGTCTCTGATCCCGCCTACAGCGCCGACACACCCATTTCCTCACCGGCATTTCATTTACCGTTATTGGTATTATCCTCACGCGCTTTTAGGCTGGTCAGTCTGTCAGGGTGCGCGTGCACGTGTGAGTGTGTGAGTGAGTGTGTGCGGCTGGGAAAGGTTACGGCGGGGTGAAGATAACATCAAACACCGAGACTCGGGGTGTGTGTGTGTGTGTGTGTGTGTGTGTGTGTGTGAGTGAGAGAGAGAGTGTGTGAGTGTGTGTGTGTGTGTGTGTGTGTGTGTGAGAGAGAGAGAGAGTGTGTGAGTGTGTGTGTGTGTGTGTGTGTGTGTGTGTGAGAGAGAGAGAGAGAGAGAGAGAGAGAGAGAGAGAGAGAGAGTGAGAGAGAGTGTGTGTGTGTGAGAGTGTGAGTGTGAGTGTGTGTGCGGTCCAATGCATTTCTACCTAGTGGGTGTGTGCCCGGTCCTCCCTCCCTGCAGACCGGTGGTGCATGTGTGTGCATGCGCGCGGGTGTGCATTTTTGCACGAGCTGCACGCGACGAAAACAGAAGCTAAATTTTGTAGCTTTTCATTACATTTTTTTATGTTTTTTAATGGCTTTTACGGGTCCTCGCGGCAGCAGCTACGGTCACGAGTTGGTCATTTCTCACTGAGTGTGCGTGATTTTTCACGTGCGTGCCACCTCCTCCTTCCTCTCCTCCTCTTGCTCCTCAGCGTGGAGGCGCGGGGCCACCACTGGCTGTGTTGTTGCGGCACTGGATGGATCTAACTAGCATGTTTGCGGGCGAAGCCTCGGGCGGTGCACACGGAGGGAAATAAACCGGGATTTTTTGCTTCTTCGTCTTTTTTTTTTTTTTTCTCACCTGCCGATCAGTCACCTCCACTGTGACGACATGTCAAACTCAAACAAAAGCAAGAAGGACAAAGAAATCCTCGCTGAATACGAGAGCCAAGTGAAAGGTAAGATCATTTTAACGTTAAGATCTCATGCACACTCTGCACCCAATCCTCGCAGTCACACCCACCGTTTCTCACCTATGCCCGCTCACACACACACACACACACACACACACACACACACACACACACACACACACACACCTGTCTGCCAGCATGTTCACCACTCATGCCCATGCACTGGATTCATTCAGCCCTGTGCAGGGTGTGTATGGGAGCTGACACCTCACCATGAGACGTCAGGATTTCTGGGTTCATCCTGAGTGCTGCATGGCGCCTGAGGGGGGAGGAGGAGGAGGGTGGGGACATATGTACAGTGTGTGTGCGTGTGTGTGTGTGTGTGTGTGTGTGTGTGTGTGTGTGTGTGTGTGTGTGGAGGGTGTATCTGTTCTGCAGTGCCCCTTGATCTCCTTCACCGTGTGTGTGTATATATATATATATATATATATATATATATATATATATATATATATACACACACACACCATGTGTGTGTCTAGGTGGGTTCTACACTCAAACCTGAGGCAAGTGTGTCTGGCTGTCTGGAAATCACTATTGGTATTCCTCTGAGGCTGTGACTGCAGGTGTGTGTGTACGTGTTTTACTATATTCGTGGTGTGTGTGTGTGTGTGTGTGTGTGTGTGTGTGTGTGTGTGTGTGTGATGGCATGATGCTAAACTAGGGACATGTTTTTAAGGTGATGATGATGACATACTCAGTCCTGAAATAGTGGTTGCCATGACCGTGGGCCACCCGCCTCTTCTCCTCCTCTTCCACCTCCTCCTCCTCATTCTCCTCCTTCTGGCGCCATGGTTACCACCATCCCTGCTTCGTAGGGGCGGCGACGGACGAGTCAAATGACCTTTTAGTACAACTACAACTCTAACAGGCTGCCTCATTTCCGTTTACTGAGCCAGAGGTGTGATGCGAGATAAAGCTGCCTTCTTGTGCACTTCTTTACCTGCTGTAGAGGCCCGATTGGCACAGTTCAAAATGTCCGACCTTTACTGGTGCAACATCTTATTCTGACGCCTGCAAATACCATTGGGGGCAGCCGGGGCGCAAGCTTTCTTGTCTCTCTGACCAGATTTATTCAGCTTCACCCCCCCCCCCCCCCCCCCCCCTTCATCCTTCATTCCTTTACAGTCTTTAGCTTTCGCTCTTCCCTCTCCACATGGCTCTTCACACCTCCATGTTCACTTGTCACCTACGCCCACACCACCCCCATCACCATCACCACAGCCATCACTTTCAGCTTCTGAAATGAACTCGCCTAAATCCATGTCTGAGTATGAGGAGGAGGAAAAGTAGTGTTTACTCTACGGCAGATACAAATTTTCTATTGAGTTCAAATCGTCAAAATTCGAGCTGCTTCATTCAGAAATAAGGTCTTTCCTCTCATGCACAGTTACTCCCCCACCTCCCTTCCTTCCCTTCCTTCCTTGTCTCATTCGTCTTCACCCTGCTGTGCTTTTTCCGTCAGTGCAACACACACTTGCACACAATGAATCGACAGAGATTGAGTGATTAAATTTAATGGAGAGTAGTGGAGAGTGTTATAGCCCCCATGTGAGAAGTGTGTGTCTTGTTTGTACACACTCATACCTGTGTGTGTGTGTGTGTGTGTGTGTTTGGCCCTTGCTCTGGCGCCCTGCCAAAACACACTCAGCGATGCCCTGCATTGAAGTGACCGCTTAGATAAAGCCCCCCGCTCCCTCAGCCGATCGGCCCTCTCCGCCTCCCGTCGCCTCCTGCCGAGAGCCGAGCGTATAGATCTGCGTTGTAACTATGTGCTTTCCAAGTCTGCCTCCCTGCTCTGGCTCCTGATTGGTCCATGCAGGAGCTGGTTTGTGTAATGTATACACAGGAGGTGGCCGCTGCTCTCTCACGGGGAGGAGGTGGAGTCCACACGCTGAGGTGAGCCTTGCGGAAAGGTAACAGCACGCAGAGAGATTATGCACAGTGCTGACTGTACATATTTGGGTGCTCAATAATGCTCTTGTTCAACCGAGCGCGCTCCTGACATTTGGAGCGTCACCTCGCCGATGTGCGTGTGTGACACCTCCTCCTCTGACGGAGATGAGGACCGTTTTTAATGAGAAAATTCAAATGGGGGGGAAAAAAGAGGAAAGAAAAGCTCTCTGCAGGGGGGAGAGGAGAGACAGACGCCAGGCAGAGGAGGCAGAAATGAGGTGTTTCCTGCTGCATGCGGCGGCTGCAGCTCTTGTTTTTGCCTGCGTGTGCATGCAGGTGATTAGTGACCTCACATCTGCAAATACCTGCAAACAGAGGGATGGAGGGGCAAAGATAGAGGAGAAGAAGATAGTGAAGTGACTTTTGGTTGAGTAAAATGTTCTGGAGGGCCAGATTAAAAGGCCACCGATCGTGTGTGTGTCTGTGTGTGTGTGTGTGTGTATTTCTTGATGATCCAGCGGTACTCTGCCCCCATGTCCTTGGACCTGGTCGTCATGGTGACGGTCACCTGGGGAAGACGGTGTGAGCTTCCTGTTCCTGTGACATCTCACACACACATGTACATATCTAAAAAAAAGACTTTCTCTCATTCTAAAAGTGAATGTATTGATGATTATGGATAAGATCATTCCAATAATAATCAATCAATGAATGAATGATAATTAATGAATTAGTCGCCGTGACCAGTTTTAGATCCACATGGAAGGAAGTCATCTGAGAATAGACGATGCAACTAACCATTATTTTCATAATCGATTAATCTGAGAATAACTCTCGCCTTAATTGATTTATAAAAGGTCATAAAACAGTGAAAAATGACCATTAGAATTGCCCAACAGTTGTTGTTTTTTTTCATAAAAGACTAATCTTCACATTTGAGAAGCTGGAACCAGAGGCTGTTTGGCATTTTTGCACGAAAAGTTATTGATAAATGGCGGAGATTTAATTTTCTCCTCTGGTTGATTGCACCAAGTTCTTGGAATGAGAGTTTTGTCTAACCTGCTCTTCATTTTGCCCACCGACGACGTGAGGATGAACATGAAACGCTCCACATTGAATCATAAGTACAAAAGATGAACTGTGTTAGAGAAATCTGTTTCCGGATACTTTAACTGGATGTCTGTAGTTGAGCATCATCTGGTTCGGACAGTCCGTAGCTGTACCGGATAACCCTGTGTTTATTAAACATGCGTAACGATGACAGCCTTGCAGGTGGTGAAGGTTTTTTATTGCTCAACTCGAAGTTCTAAAAACATGAAGTTTCTCACCACATGTTATTTTGGAGATGCATGGATTATCGGATGATATAATCAGTTTCTGGGACTTTAATTTGCACTCTTTATTGATCCCCAATGGGGAAATTACAATTTACACTCTGTTGTTATATCTCACACACACACTCGGAGAGATGTCAGAGTGAATGGGCTGAGAATGGGCTGGGGGGGGGGTTCGGTGCCTTGCTCAAGAGAACCTTGGCAGTGTCCAGGAGGTGAACTGGCATCTCTCCATCTGTACTTCGGTCCGTACAGGGACTTGAACCAGCGACCCTCCGGTTCCCAACCGAACTCCCTACAGGCTGAGCCACTGCCTCCCCAGTTTCTGCGAACAGAATGCAGTTATAATCATTTCACAGCTAGACACCCGTCGTCTCCAGGTGCTGATCACATCGAGGTTTACTGCAGCGTATTCATTTCATTTCATGTTTTGTTGCCTTATCTCAACAGATTGCAGCCTTTTGGGGATCTGCTTACGACCTGTGTGGACATAAGATCACTAATGTGGAGCAACAGGAGCTGATTGAAATAAATCTTGTTTAACTTTGTCCAGGATAGAGCTGCAAAGATTAATCGATTAGTTGTCAACTATTCAATTTATCGCCAACTATTTTGATAATCGGTTTGAGTCATTTTTTTGTGGAAAAAAAAAAGAGTTAAAATTCCCTGATTGCAGCTTCTTCTCTCCTCTGTGACAGTAAACTGAATATATTTGAGTTGTGGACAAAACAAGACATTTGGGGGCGTCATCTCGGGCTTTTTGGGAAACACTGATCGACATTTTTTCACCGTTTTCTGACATTTTATAGACCAAACAACAAATCGATTAATTGAGAAAATAATCAACAGATTAATCAACTGTGAAAATAATCGTTAGTCCAGGACTCCACAGTGAAGATGTAACTGATCCAGGTTAAAGGCGTACGTTGATGGACCTGCAAACATAAGATATTTAATGTGATAAAAAGCAGCAAAGTTGACTTCTATTTGTATAAAAATATTGCAAAATATCACTTTGAAACAATGAAAATAACCTTGAAATTGATGATTGTGCATCATCCCCCTAGCCGGCTGACCTGAGCTTTCAGATTGAGTCAGTCGGGAGATTTCGCGAGACAAATTCTTTATGCTCAGTAAATTGTCTGCATACTTTCCCCCCAGTGCTATATTGTTCTGTGCTGACTGTAGCTCCTCTGATCAAAGAGGCTGAGTCTTGTCTTTGGGGGTGTTACGAGGACACACAAGGAGGTTTCTAAGAATAAGCGTTTCAGACATCAAAAGGTAAAGTGCGGCGGATGTCCTCCTTCACTTTCAATTGACTGTGATCCAAGCAGGGGAGTTTCATTGATATAATCTCGCCTCTCTGGTGGATCTGCTCGAATACTCCTCCCTGTTTCTGCAACACAAACCTTTCTTTCACACACTCCTTTGCTGCAGCTAACAGTTATTTTCATTATCGGTTCATCAACAGGCAGTTAATCTGATTATTTTCTTAATAATTGATTTATTGTTTGGTTTATTAATTAGCAGAAACATGCACATCATGATATTCTCATACGCAAATCAATCTTCAAATCTAACAGTCCAGAGCACAGATACTCATATACAAAGTAAAGCAGCAATTTCTCAATTGCTAAATCCTAACATTTCCCACAATGAAAACACCAAGCTGGTGTTTGTTTTTAGCAGGTGTAATGTTTACCATGTTCCCCATGTTAATTTATCCTTTGAGCATGCTACCATTTGCTTATTAGCAGGAAACACAAAGTACAGCTGAGGCTGAATGTCATTAGTTTTGCAGGTAATTGAAAATTTAAACTCCTTGCGCTTGAGGAAAATTCAGCGGATCACCAAATACAAGTCATCATGACGGCGACATGAACGTTTGTATGAAATGTCATGGCAATCCTTTTGATAGTTGCTGAAATGTTTCTGTCTCTGGAGCAGCTCTTCTTCTGGTAGGAGTTTATGTAAAGAAGTCTCACATCATTTTGTCAGCAGTGAAGTTAACACGTTCACTGTTTGATGTGTAGACTGAAATCCCCACGGAAAGTCTGAACGGGATTTGCAAGAAAAGCAAAGAAAAGCCGGCTACGCGGAGCTAGTTTGTTTTATTCCACGAGATGAAATGCATCACAAGTGCATCACTTTTGAGATTATTAGATCTTTAGTTGCTATATATTGACTTTTGGGAAAGAGGACCACAACAGTCATTAGCTATCTGGAAATTTGATGTGATAAGTTAAATATACAGCAGCTGTTTCTTGTCAAACAGTCAGGCGAGGAAGTTGTACCAACGAAAATGTGTTGAAAAAGAGGCCTGCTTTCTGTAAGGGGTATAATAATGTTTGCAAAACTCAATATTAAAACAAGTAAAACATCTAGTAGTCTAATCCCTGAAACAAAAGGAACCTGTTGTTATTTTGGGCATTTTTTCACAGATGCCAAGTGGACATTTAAAACCACTAATGACAAATATTTTCATAACCAGATGTAAGTTGACCCACAGTGTACACGACAGAGGACGACTAAATGTCCCGATTTTCGGATAGAAAGAGCATTGATTGAGAATTTATTTGTGATGGTAGCCGGTCGTCTGCTAAACCCCTCCCCCTGGAAACACGATTGTCCAATCATAGCTTGGCGACCGCAACTACGCAGAGTAATAGTCCAGCACGTAACCAGGTCGATAGGGCTGAGTCCCGAAATAACCAAGTAGTATTAAAACTTCTCCAGTCAAACGCTACCTGCATTTGATCCTTTTTGTACCCATATATAGAAAAGACATGACGGCCAATCACCGCGAGCGTTATTCGATTGCGACGTGTGATTGGCCCACTATCGCAGCAGCTAATGTTGAAGTGTTAGGTGGTATTTTTACACAACTGAATGCTTTCATTCACAGGATAGGAATTGAATGTAGTACATAAAAAAGGTATCAAATAGTACAGTCAAGTACTTTATTGGTACTGGTAACACTTTAAGGATACTGGTATTGGTACCAGGGTACAAGCGGCCGAAATGGGTTTCCTCAGGAGGGGGGCTGGCGTCTCCCTTAGAGATGATGAGGGTGAGAAGCTCAGTCATCCGTGAGGAGCTCGGACTAGAGCCGCTGCTCCTTCACGTCGAAAGGAGCCAGTTGAGGTGGTTCGGGCATCTGGTAAGGATGCCCCCTGGGCGCCTCCCTAGGGAGGTGTTCCAGGCACGTCCAGCTGGGAGGAGGCCTCGGGGAAGACCCAGGACTAGGTGGAGGGATTACATCTCCAACCTGGCCTGGGAACGCCTCGGGATCCCCCAGTCAGAGCTGGTTAATGTGGCTCGGGAAAGGGAAGTTTGGGGTCCCCTGCTGGAGCTGCTCCCCCCGCGACCCGACCACGGATAAGGGGACGACGAT